>JAVJAQ010004531.1:295000-895000 GCA_032362365.1 Zygogramma bicolorata | reverse complement strand
ACATCTGCACAATTTGCGAGAAGTCTCAAACGATTTAGGAATGTCAACATCAAACTCATCTCCAAAAATACTCAAAATTCCAGAAAGAGGTGGATTTTCTGGGCGATAGAGTGTCATCAGAGGGTATCCCAACAGACGAAAGGAAGATACAGGCAATAAGGCAAGAAAAAAACATGGATTGAGGAGTTTCCTAGGTCTTTGCACCTACTCCCGTCGGTTCGTAGAAGGCTGTCGACCACTTTCACAAATATCTGTACGGAAGAGAGTTCCTCATCAGAACAGATCATGCAGCTCTGAAGTGGCTACTCGGAATGAAGATCCCTGAAGGACAAGTAGCAAGGTGGATTGAGAAGTTGAACCAGTATCACTTCAGGATAAAACATCGACCAGAACGATTGCATTACAACGTAGATGCCTTGTCTAGGAGACCTTGTTCGGATACTTGTAAGCACTGTGAACGAATTGAAGGCCGCGAAGGAATCAACCGAGTGGTAGTGATGGTAGACGAAAATTGGGCCGCAGCAAAAATGAGACAAGACCAGGAAAATGATCCGAACGTTGCAGAATTTTTGAAATGGAAAGAAAATAGAGCGGAAAGACCCACCTGTAAGGACATCTCCGATCGATCACCAACGTTCAAGGCATTGTGGGAGCAATGGGATTTCTTGATTGTTGAGAATGGCCTACTGAAGAGGCCTTGGGAATCAGCCGATGACAAGAAAGTAAGTTCCCAACTGGTTGTGCTTGTCGAGAATAAAGGAAAGAGATTCATGATAAATCAGGTGGACATCTAAGAGATAACAAGACCTTGTATAAAATACGGCAAAGGTTTTACTGGGTCCAATGTCGATAAGATGTCGACATGTATATATATATATATATATATATATATATATATATATATATATTGGAATTATTATCACATGATTTAGTTTCCACCTCGCTTATATCTGCATCGAAGTCACGTTGGAAAATATTATGTACATTGTATATCAATTTCCTTTTGAACGAGTAAAGTTCCGAAAGAACGGCACAAACCTCATTCATTCGCTAGATGCCGCATGGATAGTCAAGAGGAAATATATATGCTCACCTTGACCTGATGCATGTGGGTTCTTTCTTTGGATTGTTATCAAATGAGGAAGTTATCACCTCGCTTATATCCGCATCGAAATTGTGTTGGAAATTGTCATGAACATTGTACAGCAATGTCCTAGTGACGAGCAAAGTTTCGAAAGAACGGCACAAACCGCTTTCATTTGCTTTATAGAAAAACTGCTCAAACAGTCCTCTATCTTTCGATGTTCGATAGCATACCACAAAATATGCTACTGTGAAACCCTGTACTGTCTGGATCCGACGACGATGTATCCAATATGAAACCCTCAATCTTACACCATATTTCCTCTTTATTTGATACAGTTCCATCCATATATTTGTTTCGGTAGTTTTCCTCCAGAATATTCGTTTGCAAGATGTATTCACTGGCGCACTAAAAAACGTAAAGAGCTGGCCAGAGCTCGGTGCGTTAGCGATAAGATATTTGTTTTTGTTGCAAGTAGTTGCTGGTAGCACAACAAGGCGTGACTACAATGTATTGGTCCATGAGAACGTGGCTCGAAGTATAATTGTAGCAGGTATTGCAAACTGTCCCTTCCCATTTTTTAATATGCCGTGTATCTACCCGCATGCGTATCGATCACAGGAAATTTGTTGTAATTAGTTTACTGAAGATGAGTTCGGATATTAACTCCATTAACTCCTTTCACTCCTCAGTCTTTCGGATTTTACATACGGGGTAAAAAGAGAAGCAACTTGTGTCATTCAGTTATTTCAGAGGTAAAGTGAGAGGAGCTACTCCTTTAGTACCCGCTCGGGTTGTGGACGTCTGGAGTGGCGTGCGCACTTTAACTGTTTTGATGTGGTTTGAATAAGTCTCGAGCAAAACTAGCCACAGAAATATATTTCATTTCAATCTTCATCACAATTCAGTTTTACATTAACATCTCAACCCAAACTTGTTTATTTTTTGACAAATTTGACTTTGACAGTCACTAATATACTCCTATTTTCTTTCGTTTTTTGTTCCTTCAAAAACTCTTGGAATGATTGACAGGCACTCCACTCCAGTATCGAAACAATTTTCCGAACTCAGCTTGAAATATCTACTAAACATATTCCTCTTATGGGAGAATACCTGAACAATAAAAGATGTAGTAAGTGTCATGTCCACAACCGTGGCTCACTTTCTTTTAATATGCTATAATTAAGTCTGCCCGCATGCATGCCGAATATGGTCTGCATTTATTATTATCGCAGAATAATTTATTTCTGTGTGGAATTTTCAATAAACAATCAAAATATCCCTACAACCCGACGCAACAAAGTAATTAGAATATAACAATAAAAACGTCTTTTTCCTCCAAGAAGCTACATATACAGTTATTCAGAACATTTGAATGATATTATTTCTGGTCTGCTTTACTTTCAGATATATCCTTGAACCCTCTGAATTTTTACTTAACCATTTCATATTTACCAAACTTCAATACGAAGTTTGATCTGATTCGGATCACCTCAATCGCTTTTGAGTAATAGGTAATATTAGTTTTTGTTTTCTACCAAAACAACACCTACTTCGATGAAATGCCTTTAGCATTCTACACCATTACTGGCAGCCATAATGTGGCAGTCAGAGATGAATTCACATTTGCCTCGATAGAACTCTGGACCTCTCTGTTGTTAGATGGGTGCACAACCACTAGCATAATATTTATCGGATATGACAATTATAACATTGAAAAGTAGGTATGATTATTAATGAAATGAAATACATCCCTTTCAGTATTTTTATTTTTCATCGAAGCGTACTGAATTGAACAAATTTATTCCCAGAGGGTTTTATTTCATTTCTTCAACGTAGACTCTTGCAGATTCTCCAAGTTTCTCTTTCCTTCTAGTCCAGATTGTCGAATTCTTGCAGCCTGGCGGAAGACCTTCCTCTTTTTTTACTTAAACCAACAAAAGGTACCCAAATTATATCCTTGTTGGTGTTTGGAATATAAGTTGGGTAGTTATCATCATCCCAGCTCTCTTCTGAAAGCACTCTTGCCGTATTTTCTATTGCAGGATTCATTTTTATCACAGCTTGATGGACCCAATCCAGTATTCTGTTTTCTGTGTTGGATTCATTTTTGCACTAAATGGTTAGCGACAAGAACAAAATATTTATATATTTTTCCTCACTATCCTTCTTATGCTTAGTTGCATGCCATAACTACTATACCCGCATGATTTCCACAACCAGATGTTTATGTCAATCTTCAAAAGTTTGGATACCAGTGTGGACGTTCAAGCGCCATCTAGCGGTTTTTTATTTTCGCCTGTATCAGTTTGCTATTAGAGTAATTGATCGCTAGAAAAAGTCTCAAATTATACACCAAAGGTTCCAATCTCATCGTTTATTTATGTAACCAATGAGATGCCATTCATAACATTGAGAACCATATAGTACGATGGGGATTGCATAAGAGGAATACAGAATATGCACCATGAAGAGATATTGTGAAGGACAATGAGGAAGGAATAAATTCAAATAATACTCAAAGTATTCTATCTTGCTTATTCCGCAGGCTTCTCTATCTTAGGAACAGTCCTTAAGTTATAATGCCAATTTGTACCACATAATAATTGTTGTTTATTACATTAAGATCTGGAAAACTGGTTGGCCATTTCAATATATGATTTGGTGATAAAATAAGACAGATAACTTCTGATGTGACTTTTGTTTTCGAAAACTGGAAAAACATTTTTGAAAGCTATTTATTTCGATAGGAAATATGGTGTTGAACGTTTCGAGGATGAAGTCAGACTGAATATGTGAAGTCCCATGGTGGCGATGCACTCTCCGCAGACATGTTGATAAGCGACCCCTTCCTAGGTACTCTTGCTTATACTATACGGTGTCGATGACAACGTAAGATGTGAGATGGAACACCATCCAGTTGGTATATGATGAAAAAAAAAAAATTCAATAACATTTGGGACATAACTGATAAGAGTCCTGTTCATTCAGACAAGTTATATCAATGATCACTTAAAAACAAATAATGAGTGTTATGTGATATACCTTCACATGAATCTATCCATACCTTATATTCTTGATATTTCTTTTGTTTTTACGATTTGAATATAAATAAGAAGTGAAAACAAATCCATATATTCTTTTATTGAATATCTTATTTTTATATAATAATAATAAAACATCTATAAAAATCAGCCAAAAGGCAGAGTTCAAGTCTGGTCCGAAGAAAAGACTTGTTCTTCCACTTCATTGAAAATGTTTATTTTTCTGGGTAGGGCCATTAACAATGTATCAAGTTGATGATGGTGGACGAAAAAAGGAACGTCGGATTGAAAATCTGAAATCATCTTCATGTAGGACAAAAACTGACATAGAAAATGTGCTTTTTGTCTTGAGATAATTCATCAATAAAGCTAGGAAAAACTAAAAAGCATTTTCCGAAATTTTAGTTTTTATCAAATATCTCCAGAAATATGTACTAGAAATTTGAAACCTTTTCAAACGGCATCCGTTCACATAAGTTCTCAATTCTGCCCCATCTTACAATATCTATAGTTTCAAGATTCCAATAGTGAGAGTCGAATTTGAAATACCTGATATAATGCATTCAACTTATACAAAACTTATAGGTACTCATTAAAAAAAGCATATCCCAATTAATTTACGTAACTCATTAAAGAACAAAGCATCATATTCTCAGAATTTGCTGAGAGAAACGATAAATAAGACTAAAAAACAGTTGTCTAAATCTCATTTCTATGTTTTTAAATTTCGGTCGAATTAATCACAAGGCCAAAAATTCTATGAAATTCCAGATTACCTTGACAAAATGTTTCTCAGAAACAATTATCATTACCAATTGGTTATACTGATAAGTCGTGGCCAACGTCGCTTCGTCTCACTGCCTGATCGCTGTTGACAAGAAAAAACGTAATGCCATCTGGATGGATGGCCGATAAACTTCTTTCCTAATTCTCCGTTCATTGAGTACCACGGGGGTACTCGGTCATATGCTATTTGGGATCTATATGAAAAATGATTTTGTAGTATCAATGAGCTTCTATCTTCAACCACTTACCAGTTTCGAATGATGTGATATTCATCGAAAAACAAATGTTTTAACAATCGTATATGGAACGTTTCAATATTTTTTTTCATTTCAGGATCTTATTTCGAATCTCAAAGGCCTCTTGCTGTATTTGATGGGCTCCCCAATTGGATTGAAATTAAATTATGCCTTCAACAACTCGCTGGGTCAATTTTTCTTCTACCACATATCATTATGGAGAATTTTTCTGATTGGGTTGCAGCCCCTTTTCGTCTCCTATTTTCGGTTTCTTGTATTACCAGGAGCACTTGGATTATCGTTTCAGATTTCTATGATTTCAGATTTGATTTCCATAACAACTTTCCATGTTTACTGTATATACGTATATGCGGCCAGGTAAATAAACAATTATATTATCAGTTTAATGAAAAATATGCCAATGTTATTGTATGAAACTAGTTTGTAATCTAGGTCATTGTGGAATGAGTGATTTTTGGAGCACAAAACGCAGTCACAAATGCCCTAATCTCGCATTACAAAAGAGTTTCATACGCAGAATATATATGATATGTTATCGAAGAATAGAATCCATTCTTTCAACAAGTTTATTCCCTTTTAAATTCAATTCAATAGAATAGCTGAGCTTTGGAACTCCTTGAGAGAAAGGTTTTCCCTGAGGCTTACAAACTTCAAAAATCCAAAAAAATGAATGTTAATTCGTATCTCATGTCCCTTGATTCACGCGGTGTTCTTTGAACATTACAGGGCTTCCTTTCGTGTGAATCTGCATATAAAAAATAATTTCTTTCAATCACAGATATTATTTATAGTAACTTTTGGAATATATATTTTTATTTTATATTTCCCCTTATCACTCATACGAATGCGCTCAGAAGGTGCGAGGATGGCTAATTATCTTGGGTGTCCAAGCGGTCTGGGGCATCTACTGATGTTACGGTAGCGCATTTGCTATTCCAACTGTATGGAAACGTAGAAAACCCACAGTGCTACCAGGTGTGTGGGTGTATTCGATCAACAGATGTCATCTACCAGAGTTAGTATCTAAGCAACCGATCATTCCCTATCAGCCAAAAAATTCCTGAAGTGACTGCGGATTGAACCGGCGGCAGTGAAAAATCGGTACCGTGGATAACAGTTCGGAAGGGAACTGCAAGAACGCGAGCCAATCAGCGCTACGCACGATACATTTTTTTTTTCGAACACTACTAACTACAGTCAATCGAATGATGCCTTAATGTCTCAGCGTATTGGGCACATATGCTTTGTTTTTTTTTGAAAATAAAATTTTTGTTCACGAACCGTACCAACTCCGGCCCGCTTGGTAATCAATTTAAAATCTTGTATTCAACGAATTCAGACATTCCATGAAAAATTGTCTGAAGAGGAACTCATTAATATGGCTCATGGAATGATCAAAAAGGAACAATCAGCTCGGAAGTTAGCCTCATCCAGAAAGCCACAGGAAAAACAAATCTTGAAACAAAGATTGAAAAACTCATACAAAAACTAGATGAAATTCGAAAAGAGAAAGTTCAGGTCAATTTTCGAGCTTAGGTGGTCAAGAACAAGATCTAGATTCCGATCCAAATCAATATCCCAGGAGCCCAATTCCAATGCCAAATTATTCTATTGCCACAAGCGTTTTCAAAATTTGGCTCGAAAATGTATCAAACCTTGTTCTTTTAATGAGAAATTGGAAAACTTTTAGGCCAATCAACACACTGTAAGGTGCGTAGACTCGATGCACAAAAACTGAGCGCAGCTATAAAAGAATTCAAGTACTTGATGGAACCAGGAATAATTAGGCCTTCCAGGAGCCCACGGGCTAGTCCTCTTCACATGGTACTAAAATCAAATGGTGCTTGGAGATCATGTGGATATATTACAGATCATTGAATTGTTAAACTGTCCCAGATAGATATCCCCTTCCGAATTTCAAACCTTTCATTTGGAAGGTGAAGAAATATTAAAAAAAAATCACTTGGTGAAAGCATTTCACCAGATTCCGATCGCACTAGAGGACATCGAGAATACCTCTTTATGCCGTTTGGTCTCAAGCATTCAGTTCAGACATTTCAACGATATGTCCACCAAATAACGAAAGATCTAAATTTGTGTTTCCCTTATTCGGATGATTTCCTACTTGCGTCGAAAGATGAAAATGAGCACAGCGGCCATTTAAGAATATTGTTTGAACGATTGAAAAGTTATGGCGTTGTTATCAGCGCAGATAAATGTGAATTTGGGAAGAAAACTAGAATTTTTAGGATATTTACTTACGAAAGATGGAATCAAGCCAACCGCCAATAAACTACAAGGAATGCTGGAGTACAAAAAAATAGAGAATATAGATGACCTGAGACGATTTCTTCTCAAAATAAGAAGTTAAAGGTCGATGTATTCATCAGGCAATTATTAAATGTTCCGCCATTTTGTAGTGGGCGAGGATATTGATTTTATATTCTAGGGTTGTGCAGTATTCGTCAGGAGCTTCAAAAGGATGTGCAACAAGACTATTGAAGAAGCCACTGTATAATAAAATAGTTTATAATATTTTTTTTTGTTGTAAAAAAAATTGTTGATATCAAGATCGTACATTTTTTATTTTTTAACTTTCAGGTTCATTGGCTTGCCTTGGATTCCGAAATTTTACAATAATTACGCCTTACGCGGTACTTTACTATCGTAGTCAATTGCGCTTAAATTCAAGTATATTGTTCTTAGTATTCTGATTGCAAGCTTCAACGAACAAGATGCCTTAAAAATCGCTAGTTTACACGTTACAGACGGTCGAAGCTCTTTCACGAGGGATTTATTCTCTTTGTATACGTGTTTTTGCCGTCACTTTTCCTTTAGACTATAAGAATTTAAGAAGGCGTTTGCAGGAAAATAACTACAAGCTAAAAACTAAACTAATCTCGGATATCGGAGGAAACTAAATGCTTCCTCCGATATTCTTTCCATTAATCATGATGATTTTCAGGTTATTCAGTCTTCAATTGATGGGATTGAGGTCATTATGGAAACTATTTATTGGTCGAAAATATAATCCATTGAGAAATCGAGTTGACTCCTGTCAGTATTCCCAAAATCAATTGTTTATTGGAACTTTGGGATTTACAATTTTGTTGTTTCTGTTACCTACAACTACATTATATTACACTGTATTTTCAGTGGTAAGTAATCAAGTACATAGTTTGACAATAATAATATATTATTATATTATTATTTTTTTTTTGGATTGAGGTGGCCTTTACTTGATGGAAATCCACAGTTATTACGCTATAAGGTAGACACGATTAAATTTCCACAAAATTTATTGTCTTCGCGACATGTTTCGATACACTGTATCTTTATCAAGCGAATGTTTCTAAGCACATAATTATACCTAACAAAATAAAGGAGAATCTTTTGAAATAAGGTTATTTCAAAGTTGAACTATCTATCTACAATTTACCATGAATACTAAAAATATTTTTTGTTCGTTGTCAACAAAATTTGATTGATTTTGAATATTCATTTGAAAATTTATCAAAGAAAAACATTTTTCATTTTGTAAGTTTGAGAATCCGTAGCTTGGTAACGAAGGAACAAAAGTTATGTGAAGTACAGCTCATCCAACAGCACAGAACTAATAACATTTATGTCCAGCAATCTCTGTGAAGTATACTAAGATGAAAACACCCATTATATGTGTTTACTGGGTTGAAATTTATTCCAAACGTTTGCCACTGGGACACACGATTCCATTCAACAATAATGCTCGAGTTGAAAAATATAAATATAAATTGAATATTCAAATGTAGAATATATCAAAAAAAAAAAAATAACCAAAAATAAGTAATCTTTATATAAATGATGATACAATATTGAGACTGAGTTTTGATCACTGAAATCGTTTTCGATTTTGATTATCTGAAAATTTTGGTGAAGTTCACAAAAATGTTGGTATTGTTCCACGAGCACCAATCATAAGTCCAATTACTGTGATATGGTGATTGTTCTTATGAATGAAATGATAGGCAGTTCTCAATAGTAATATAAAAGATTCTGGCTGTATAGAAAAATACTGTAAGAGTGAACAGAAATCCAGATCATCTCTTCTTAGGTGTTCACAATGCCTTTGATGTTATTCATCGAATATTTTCTAAAATTAGGAAATAAAATATGGCATTTGTTTATTTTTTTTTACATGTGATCATACTTGATTTTTTCAGTTCCGTTTGGTCATTCTGTTCATAAATGAAATTTCATCAAGGATCAGATATCTGCTGAACACCATACCAATTTATGTAATTTTTCTATGGATTTTCAATTCTTCTTCAGTAGCAGGTATGTTTGGGTTATATTCAATATTAACAATATTCTTCGACTAAATGAAGTTAACTAAATTTTGATCCAATTCATTTTTCAATTATTTTTTTTATAACTAAAATTTATTTTTAAACAATGGCCGATCTCATGCAGAATTTGCATGCAGTTTCTGTCAGATTCTTGAGCGCCACTAGGAATTCAAACTCAGATTACGTTTTTGGTGAATTCAGGAGTTTTTGATATTCATAAAGTGCGGGTATGACTATCAGAGAAAATGATCGTTCTGGGGAGAAAAGGCGTATTTTGAAATATTTATTTTATAAACTTATTGTTTTTCTTTCATTTTTTTCAAGCTCTTCAGCATTGGAATTGAACTTTTGCAATTTTGGACAAGGGATTTTTTGAGCAAATTTTATGCCCAACTACTACTTTATTTCTAATAACTGATGGAATTGGACGATATTTGATGAAAATCGATGATATAACTTAATAAAAAAAACACTTCTATTTATTTGTTCATCCCAAGAAATTAGTGGTTTATCGTGTGATTTTTACTAGACTATTTTATGGTGAAACACGTGTAACTGTCTAGTGTAAATCACACAACAAAGATGTGTCACAAGTGAACTCCAAAAGAAAAAAATACCATTTTCCTTTTTTTCTGCTATAAACATTTCATTTTGCCACCAGCGAAAATAAAACTTGACTAATAATCTCTCTCGCTGGTGTTATATGAATTTTGTTAAAAAAATATCTGTGAATACTTTCAAATGAGTTTCTTCCAGGAATAATAACCAAAATTTATGTACTCAATATCCAAAATGTTAACCTTGCTTTAGTTAGTATTAAAGATTTAGGAATACCTTTTTGAATCATAACAGTCATTCATGACACACATAAAATGTAGGTATCCAGAGCATATAAAATGTTGGAGTTCATAACTGGATCCTTAACAAACCTCTTCATTAATGAAAGAATGTAGGCTTTCACATCGCAAGTTTTTCAGGTCTGAGGCCGTGTCCTGGAATTCTGAGTTCCGGAGCTTTTCATTAGTCATAGTAGACTAGAACATAGGGGTTCAACCAAGACCACTCCGCTGAAGATGGCTGCCGCAGATGCAGCCGAAAGCTCCGGAACTCAAAATTCAGGACACGGCCCTCGAGCCCGAAAAACACTTCATTAATGAAATCAATTACATTTTGAGCAATAAGATAATCTCTCATATGCAGTTCATAATCCTAATATAGCTGATCACAAAATAATCACAATGTCACTTAATAATAATCTAATTACTAATATAAAAAAAAATCCTTCAGGAATTTTGGCACAAACTTGAATATTTAAATAATAATCTGATTTTATGTAAGTGGGAACTTAATAGTACTGATGTAAATCAAATCTACCAGGATTTTATGAAAAAAATAACAGAACAGGTAAACATTGTTTCTCCATTGAAACTGTTCAGTATCAAACAAAATAATTTACCTTGGTACGATTTTGAAGTTGTAAATATAGCCAAGAACAGGGATAGAGCTTATAGAATTTTTCGAAAGTGTTACTCAAGTTGAAAAACAAATAAATTGGGAATTATATAAGATATATAGAAATGATCTTGTAGATGTACTGAAAAAGAAAAAGTTTGAATATGAAAACAAGATCGATAATTGTACACATGACTCAAAAAAAATTTGGAAAACACTAAAAACTATTATCAAACGACTCAGTAATCCTATTCCAAATGAAATTATATTCAACCTTCAACAAAGAAACATTACTGTCAATCTTAGTAAAGAAAAAGTAGAGATGTTCAATCCTTTTTTTATTGACAATATTGCTGAAATTAAAGAAACTAACCCACAAACTGCTCCATGGTCTGATGTAGGACTTACTGTTATTGTATATTGCATGTCTGAATTCCTACCGTTAACGTTACCTGAATTGAAAATCATAATTTGGATAATAGATGTAACTCTGATGTTATTAATAATGAAGTTATCAAAAGTATTTTCTAAGTAATAGGACATGTAATATTAAATTTTGTTAACATGTCATTAGTAACTGGAAAATTCCCACATAAACTCGAAGTGGTACTGTTGTACCAGTACCAACGATCATTAATTCTAATGAAGCTATTAACTTTCGCCCTATTAATACTTCACCACTTTTGGAAAAAATATTAGAACTAGCTGCTTATAACCAGATATCTGGTATATTGAAAACAATAAAATATTGATGTATTATCAATCCGGATTCAGAACCAAGCGAAACTGCTTTACAGTTGACACTGTCTAGCTGGAAACTAGGAATTGGTAGTAATAAATATATTAATGCAGTCTCCCTTAATTTCAAAAGAGCTGTATCTGTCTGTATCTGTAGAGTAGGGAGGGGGAGTGTAGACCCACAGCACTTAGGCCACAATATTGCCCATTGTACATCCTCCCAAAGAGTGCCCCTTCTAGGACATTGTCCATCCTGCCTTATCCAGGAAGGAGGACAGGTCACCAGAGGACATCTCCTTAAAATCGGCAGGTGGCACTCTCTTATCGACGATAGCTCCAGACATTCACATAAGACATGCCTGACAGGTTCATCCCCCTGTTCACACATCCTGCATAGAAGTGTGTCCACTAGCCCCATACTATGGAGGTGTTTCCTTAGTTGGCAGTGTCCAGTCAGAAATCCCACTGTTTTACGTAGATTCTTCCTGGTCATCGCCAAATATTTATTCGTATCCAGCTCCCCAGGGTCGCCTAGGGTGATCCTGGCAAAACTGCATCCTTTGGTTTCATCCCATCTCTTAAGGGATTGAGTATGGGTGTAACGTTTGGCTAGTTCCGCAATTGTCGAAGTCGTCAAGCCATGGATGTCACCTGGTCCCAAAATTTTCAGTCCAGCCGCCATCCTGGCCAAAGAGTCAGCAATGCGGTTACCTTTGCTCCTGTCGTGCCCTTTCACCTACCTTAGTACGATATTATTATCTACCGAGGCGTTAGCTAAATCTTGGTGGCACTCTAGTGTGCTAACCCTGAGATAAAACGTCTATTCAAGGTTAGTAGGGGTTGTCTACTATCAGTGCAGATTATTATGTTTTTGCCAGGAATTCCTTTTCTGGTTAGCTTTTGTGGCGAGGTATTTCACCTCTTCAGAGAAGTTTAGTTTGCTTTTGAAGATTTCGAGGGGTTTCAAGCCCGATAAGCTTCTTTTCCTAGTGAAAAGGACCTTCTCCGTCTTCTTGAGATTGATCGACAGTGAGTGTTCTTTACACGATGTTTCTGTTAATTTGAGACCATCCTGCGCTCTATCACACAGTGTGTTCACAAATTTGCCGGTCTGAAAGATAACTATGTCATCTGCATATGCAATTGTGTAGAAACCATTATTGTTGAGGTGATTAATCAGGGTATCCAGGACTATGTTCCAAAGAAGGGGGGATAAGACCCTTCCCTGCGGACATCCCCTCATGACCAGTCCTCTCACAGTAATGTCTTCTACATTTATACTTATTGCTCTACTTGAGTATCTTGAGTATCCATTCTCCTACCACCAGGGGTATGTTCCTGGAGTTAAGTTGCTGGGTGATTGTTGGGAAGGTCGTTTTATCGAACGCTCCTTCGATATCTATGAATATACCCAGGGTGGATTCTTTATTATCCAATGATCTCTCGATTCTGCCAACCACTTGGTGAAGGGCCGAATCAGTGGACCTTCCCGGAGTATATGCATGCTGATTTGGATTGTGAACTAAGACTTCATCTCTTATATACCGCTCGCACAGCCTCTCCATTGTTTTCAAAAAAAAACGATGTGAGACTAATTGGTCGGAATGCTTTTGGTAAGGTGTAGTCCATCCTTCCTGGTTTAGGTATAAACACCACTCGTACTTCTCTCCACTTACTGGGGACATAACTCAGAGCTAATAAGGCTCTGATTATTTCGACCAGGTGCGGCATAAGAATATCCAATCCCCATTGTAGTAGTGTTGGTCTCATACCGTCAGGTCCTGGTGCTTTGAAGGGGGAAAAGCCCGATATGGCCCACCTTATCTTGTCCTCATCAATTATAGTACTAGCAAATTGCCAGTCGTATTGTAGGGTGTTATTGGTACTTCCGTCAGGTTCGTCGTTCCTGGGAAGACAGAACCTGGGAAGTGAGTTTCCATAAGAATCTCGGCGCTCTCTTGGAGGTTGGCGGCTTTGTCTCCATTTTCCCTCGTCAGGATGCCGATACTCTTATGGTGGTCGCTTGAGAGTGCCTTCTGTAGCCTTGAGACTTGCGGGAAGTCTTCGATTGTCTCACAATAGGCTCTCCAGGCTCCTCTTTGCTTTTGTCTGCAGACTTTTTTGAACTCTCTGAGGTTGGCTTTATATATTTCCCAGTCCTCTTCGAGTTTTGTTCGTTTTGCTTTGTTAAAGGTCGTTCTCGCTGTCTTTCTCAGGTGTTCCAGTTCAGGGCACCACCATTTATTGGTTGTGCCTTCTGTCTGTACCATCCTCATCGGACAGGATTCCTTATAGGCAATGTCTATTTTGTTTGGGATAGATAACGTGTACCTTTTCAATTCTTCACTATTGCCAGGGCCTCAGTCTCCCGCAGAGCTCGTTTTAAGAGTCGGTTGTATAGAGCTACATCCGTCCTCTTCGGATCGCGGGATTTCACAGTGATTGTGAGATCCTGGTTTACCGTATAGGTCAACCAGCGATGGTCTGACATAGAAATATGATCAGACACTTGCCAGTCTTGAATTTTATTTGATGTTTTGGCTGTCGCCAGCGTAATATCTATTAATGTTCGGCTACGGGCGTTAATGAATGTCGGCTCCGTGCCTCTGTTCAAGATTGCTAGGTCTTTCTTAATTATGTATTCATAAAGAGACTCACCTCGGGCGTTGCTGCCCCAGCCCAGGTGGTGAGAGTTTGAGTCGCAGCCCAAAATCAGCTCCATTCTCTGGTTTAGGCAGCGGTCCACTAGCACTTCCATCTCTATTGTGGGTAGTAGAGAGGCTGCATCTGAGGGGAGGTACACCGATGCGAGTATCAACGCCGTATGTTTGCTCTTTCCGTCTGGACATTCCACTTTAACCGCAGTAAGGTCTGTGGTGCAGAATTGTGCCATCAGAAAGGCTCTGTATTTCCTGGGAGCGTACACGGCTGTCCTGGGTTGCTGATTGCTTGGTAAGCTAAAAAATTGACAGTCAAGTTACCGAAACCAGTAATTCTGGTCTTAATTATCCAGGGTTCCTGGATCAAAGCTATTGCATCCTCCAACACATCAAGGCGGCGACATAGTGTTGCCTTAGCCGTCCTGCTGTGTTGGAGGTTGCATTGTATTATTTTTATCTTTTTTCCGACGTCCTTGCCCATTTTGAAGTCGTTCGAGTTGAGACTCTATTCGAGGTCCATCTGCTCCTCCGGTAGGGGAGCGACGACCTCTTTGTTGTCAGGTGCCTCTTCCGTCAGGTCGTCGTCTGTCATCTTTGCAGATGTTTCGACGTCCTTTTCGGGGCCCTTGGTGGCCTCGATGCCCTTGGTGGCCTCGATGCCAATATCCACTTTAGGTGGCTCGACTTCCAAGGACCTCGGGTCTTCAGAGGTACCTTCCTTTTTGCTCACCCTTATGGCCAATGAGGTAAACGCGTAGCTTATCCTCATTGACTTTTTCTTGAGGACAGCCATATCCTCGTCTCCGATTCCGAAGAGGTGTCCTTGAGGGTTCACTTTCACCTCATGGTGGAAAGTGCACCACCTCGCTATCCTCAGGTCCGGATTATGCGCCTTCAGCCTACCCAGCACCCTCTCCTTTTCACCGGATGTCGTCTTGTGGACGTCCTCCGGGATCCAGAGCGAGGCTTTGGTAAGCTTTGGGAGCTCATCCACACCGACGACCGCCAGCGATGCTTCCTCCCACGGCTTGAGGTCCTTTGTGGCTTTTTTCAGCCACTGTAGCGTCGCGTCGTCATCGCAGACCACTGTGATGATTTCACCGGAGTATGTCAACGATTTAAACGAAGGCGCTTTGGTGTTGCTACTGGAGGCATTTATAGTTGCAGCCTTCCCTGCCTCGGCGCCGCAGATAGGTTTTCGCCTTGGCCTTTGTATTTCGTCCTGAGGTGATCTTCCATGTCCAGCCTCGTTTCGAGCAGTGTGTTGGGGTGGGCCTTTCTGTCCATCCCCAGTCACCGCCTTAGATTGAGGTGATCATTTCTGTCCATCCTCGGGATTATTTTTGTTTTCCTTTTTCTGATCCATGTGTTCCCACGAGTAGCAGGGGAAAGGGTTGGTCACCTCTGGCAGAGCCCCGCATTACCAGAGGAAGGCTGGTTACAGTGAAGTCTCGCCCTGTTCCTCAAGGGGATCGTTCGCAACCACATATCACCCTGCGGCTACTCAGCTATCGGCACGATACCTTACACCTTAGCTTAGGTAGGCTGGTCCGCGGTGGCATATTTCGCAAAGGCTTTGGGAAGGTTTAGTTCCCCTCACCCTACTTAATTCTGCCACTGACCAAGAGTCCGGCGACCCCTTTCAAAAGAGCTTTTGAGACTGTTGACCTCTCTCTACTACTAGTTAAACTCAAATACTATGGCATAACAGGCACTGCACTAGCTTGGTTCAAAAGTTTCCTTTTGAATAGAGAGCAGTCTATTTAAATAAATTACTTACTATTGCTATCTGCTGATAAATCTACTTATATTGATATCACCTATCAAAATATTTTTTTTCGTTTAGTCGATTAGGACTATGAAGATCAATAATGTGTAATTTTGATTGAAAGAGTGAAATTTCGATTTATACTGTATTTATTCTTTATTTATATTTTTGTGTATATTGATAAATTTCAAACAATTTTTAGAACAGCTACTCCTCCCTCCTCCTTGTTTATCATTACACGGCAATGATTAATGCGTGAAAACTAGGTAAATTGAAATAATCAGTATCGATTGATTTGATCCAAGTTTCAGTCAAATTTAGTATGTGAGTTTTGATTATATTTGTTTAGTATTATTTCCAATTCATCGATTTAATTTAGCATACTTCGTATTTTTAAGTATATTAAAATTATTGA
The DNA here is from genome assembly GCA_032362365.1 of Zygogramma bicolorata. Classification (NCBI taxonomy): domain Eukaryota; kingdom Metazoa; phylum Arthropoda; class Insecta; order Coleoptera; family Chrysomelidae; genus Zygogramma; species Zygogramma bicolorata. The sequence continues at coordinate 878,471 of JAVJAQ010004531.1, read as the reverse complement.
GTTCATTAAAATTAGCGGTAATCAGACTATTCATAACTTGTTCTCCCTCGAATTGAACCATTTTTTTCTGTACAATTGCATTATTAATATCATGAGAAGTATGGTCATAGTTACCTTTGCGATTGAACTTTTCATCAGCTACTTTGCAATTGACACAGCAAGCATTAACTGATTTGAGGTGTGTCTTCCCGCACAGAATGAGCAAGAGGTGGAATTTCTGCAGTCTCTGGAAAATGATTACACCCATTGCCATTCAAACAAGAAATGATATTGAAATCTTCTCTGATTTTGAATTTATGCCATCCTAGGATTATTTCTTTATTTACTAGTTTTACCAATTGTTTCAACATAAATATTTTTTTTTAATATTTTGACTGTCTAGAATATTTTATCTGCAGTGTGTCATCATCGTCTATGTATTTTAAAATTTGAAGCTCTTCTTTCAATTCTTCTGTACTTTTGAAGTTCATCAATCCTATAAACAACAGCCTTGGACGTCTGAGTTTTTATGTTGAAATATTGGAATCATATCCCATTTTATTTTCAGTAAATTCCTGTAGCCTTTTAATTTCTTCATCTGAATTTGTTTTCAGTAGTATTGTCCCTTGATTGATTTCTTGTATTCTTGTTAAACAAGCCTTAGCTCTCACTGGATTAATTCTGGCTTGAATGTCTTAAAGTCCTATTTTTCATCAAATATATGGAAAAAAATGGAACCATCACATATCAAGCATTGATTATACATACAAAACCGGCAGTGACATTTTCAATTCCTATATAACACACTATTCATAAATAACAGGTCAAAAAAACTGTACTCTCAGAATTACTGTCCAACATGTTTTGTAAATGCATTACTCGCCCGTTTTTATATGTCTTCTTATGTTTTTAGTATTAATAGTGTTATTGTAATTGAAATGAATTTTTGCTTCTCCATTAGGATAGATATCTACGAACAATTTTTTTTCATTTCCAGGTACCCTTCACATGGTGTGGAAAGGTTTTGATCAGTATGGTATCATGAATATAAAAGCAGAATTGAATAGATTACCAATCACTTGTATGAATAAATTTGTTCCAGATCATATGTGTAAGTCGAAAGAAACTACTCTAGTAAATCTGTTTTACAATACAATAACAGGAACTATAATGTGAAAGAATAAATACATCTTCAATTTTGTACAAATTTATTATATCTGGTTTTATCAATGACAAATTCACATCATTAGTTTACATAAATAATATAAACTTTGTATCTACATTTACAAAAATAAAATAAATATATTTACAAAAACAGGGAGAAGGGCTCGACAAGTTGTGAGATATATTTGATATCCTGATTATATTTTCTTGAAAATCGTGAAAATACTCCACTTCAAGAAAAATTGAGAATTTAAAAATATATTATTGATTGTTACAAACATACTACTTAACTAGAAGACAACGTTATCAGCTACCTGTTCTAGTTGAGTTACTGGAAAGTGAAAGCAGAATTTTACTTGCCCATTAGCACATTGTTGCATACTTTTTGAAATATCATCATTGTCAATGCATTTGCTTTGTAAACGAGACCAGTTTGAGAATCTGATAAATATTTTGTGGTCGACTTTTTCACCCAGATACATGAAATGGAAAAGATGCAAATAAGTTGAGAGGCAATTGGTGGAAAATTCATGAGTTCATCAAAAGGCGGCTTATGAAGCATATCATAAACTCGATTTTGACCCATAATTTGATTACGTTAATCTTCATTTGAATTATAGCAGTATGTTAAACACATCGGAAGTGTTTTTTCTTCAGTTGTACAAAATATCCTTGGCACATTGAATGTAAGTAAAATATTAGTTTAACTTAATTGACATCTTAAAAAAAAGATCCTAGCATTGTTTCGGGATGAAGACTGATTGTAATTTTTGCAAAAAATACGCCAAGAACGAATTTTCCTTCACCTAAATGGAAAAGCCAAGCTTCGATAGAAGCCTCTGCAGAATATGTAATACATTATATATAAACAATAGGCTTACATTTTTCATTAAAACGAAAGTAATTGTTTTCTTTCAAGAATATTTCAGTCTTGATGAACTATTTGATTTATATCATCTGATAAAATGATGTAAAAAAATAAAATTCAAATGACTGTGGTATCCTCGTTGAGCGATTAAATAAATTCGAACTTAATTTGTTCCTGTTGCCGATAGAAAATTTCAAATTCATGTACCTGGTATAAATGAAAATTCATACATTTCGTCTCACTTACATACTTGATTATAATTAAAGTATCATTTGCCTAAGCTGAGCAGGCCAATCTGATATATCATGGACACATACTTTGTTTACAATTTTTGTTATAACAAGCATATAGTGTATACTTTTTTGGCAATGCCTACCGCATATAAATATAATTTGAAGGATTTTTTTAAAATATATTAGTTTTTGTTTTGCGATTTATTTCAATCGAAGAACGCGGAGAAGCTTGGTGATAGCAAAAGTCTTTCAAGAATACAGGATTAATTTGCAGATGTTTTGGGTGTATACTAGTATGAACATATTTATCAGTCTCAAATTTCTTCAGTTTTATCGAGGATCACAAAAAATGTTTGCTCTGACAAAGGTGGCTGAAGTTAACATTAAATCTGAAGTTCAAGTTCCTGAAATACACTACTGAAATCACGTTCGAATAAAAAAGATTTGTATGAATTAATGAGATCAACGTGTGTAAGAATAGAATGTCTGATTTTTTTTAATCCACAATATTTTCTTCTTTCCACTAAAACGAATTAGATATTTTTTCATGCACTTTACCAGTAACTCATTCAGTTACGAACTTCAAACCAAAATAAAAGAAATTCATATATGGTTTCAATTTAATTATCAAGAAGTTTAGTGTCTTTTCAAATTTATCATCTCAAATGAAATAAATTGATATCCATTCTACTTCAATTTCTTAACACATTCGTGGACAGACCTGCTCTAGCCGTCATGAGTGCTGCGACACGCCTGCTATAGCAGGCATTTTATGTTTTGCCGAACCGTCTCCAGCAGACCTGAAATACGTGTTATTCATGTGACAGACTTTAACGTGTGTCCCAGTAGACAGAGGAAAACTATATTTTGATAGCGTCTGATTGCAAGAACTCTCCCAGAGTGATGGAAGGGGTAGGCGCCTTGAAATGAAGGTGTCTTCAGGCAAAAGATGATGTTTTTTGGATGTCTTTCGAAATCCTACTGTCCACGAATGTGTTAATTGAACTTTCTTTTCATCTCGTTCCAATACAACAAAAATATGAAATTCAGATGAAAGAAATGGAAGGAACTTGCCACCACTTTGTATTTATTCAAGAGATTTTCAAAATATTTTTCTAAAAAAAATTCCGAAACAAAAAAAAACATTTTTAAAAAAGAATCGATATCGAAACTTTTATTTTGGAATGAACAAAATATACAATATAAATAAATATGTATACGTAGACAAAAATATTTCAATAGTTCTTACGAGTATCTTACATCATTTGTCGAGTTTCAGTAACAACACTTGAAACTATTTTCCACTAAACATAAGATGACTCAAGTCAATACACGATTTAGATTCAGTTTGAAAAAAATCAATAACCTTTATGTTATTTTCAGGTTCATATAGTCTGAGCAACAATAACTACATCCAGAATGTACCTACTGATTTTCTTGATAATAAATACAATACTAAAATAACCCATATGTCAGTCACTACAAGTCATTTTAGATAGATACTTTCTGATGTCTCTTGGTGGATAGTTAATCAGATGGAGAATTGTCCAAGAATCAGCAATTTTCATTTCGTAAATCCATGTAGACCTGGAGCAGGGCTGGTTTTTGCTGAACTTCTATTAATTCTGCTCAATCGGGAAAAATAAAATGAAAAAGAAAACATGTAACAAGTCAGCTAAAATACTAGTTATTTAGCTAAATAATTCACAATAGTGGATATTGAAATATGTAACTCACCGAATATCATTTGATGAAATATCCCTGTAGTCTAACTTTGATTTCTCTAATCTACGTTCTAAGCCCTGAAATAATAAAATATTTTGATAAGCGGAGATCGAGTATAATGATAAAGGTAATAATGTTAATTCTCTATCTATAATATGGCAGACTTATGACCCACAGATCAAAGACAAAATTTCTGATAATGTGAGAGTATGAGAACATAGAATCTTTCCTGTGGTATTGAGGATGATTTGAGCTGGGATTTGAAAAAAATTCATACTCAAGGAAGATTATAATTTTTTAAACTAATCCGAAATATTTGAATGAATAAAGTTCTTTCCACTGCTTTCAATAACTTATTTTCATTCACCTCTAATCAAGGTAACACATGTCTTCGGCTATTTGGTGATCCTTTTTCAGTGTAAAATTTCCATTTGTAGACAGAAAATATGACAAAGAAACTTCAAACCGATTTACGATTTTTTTGTCCTCTCAATCCTAGAGATATCTACCTGATTGAATCAATATATACGTTACAGTTATATTCCAAGTGAACCGAAAATAATTAAATATGAGAAAATTTATTCCAAAACCTTTGAAAAGGCGAGTCCAGAAATGATCCCTCGAATAAAAAATAATCATTATAATACGAATTCATCAAAAATGAGGAATTTTGAGATAGTCATGGAAAATACAATGTCCTTTCACTCTCCTGAAAAAATTATTTAGTTTCAATTTACTGACATGTATATCAAAAATGGGTCTGGTGAATGTATCTATTCTGAACTATTAACACATATCCGATAAATTCAAATAAATGAAAATAACAACTGAGCACCTACTTGTAGGATTCAAGTCATGGCTATTAACGAAACCTGTACGAATTATTTTGCAACTAACATATTCTTGCAGCCTGCCTGTATTGAATTAACGATTTCGATTATTTATTTCATTAGTCAAAATATAGATCAGTTATATTCACGTAACTAATATTGATTAGTTATGAAAAGTATTCTCTGCACCAACTTAAATATTATCCCATTCCCAAAAACCAACCTTGGTAAAATGTTGCTAAGACTTCAATTTACTGTTGGGTTGACATACAGTACACTTAACTTGTCCGCAATGTGAACACAGCCACCTTGATAACTAAAAGCAATAACGTGCACAAAAACATCCCAAAATCAAATTTTCACTACTACTAAACACGAGACACAAAACAAATTGCAAATATACACAAAACACCCATTACGAATAATTAAAATGAAATATACCAGAATGAAAGATATTAAGAAAATCTAAATGACTTGCTATTGAAACTTCAACATAGATTTCATTTAATGATTCATTAAGGGTGGAAATGGCACCATTTTTTCAATCAAACCGCACAATTCAAGTTTTGAAACTTTTCCGGAAAATTCCATTTTTGGCCTATTATTCTGTTATTTCAATCAATCGATATTTCCAGTTTCTGCCAAATTGTGCCAGTATGATCAAGACAATGAGCCACATTTATTTTAAAACGTTCAAATTCTTCAACTGAAATCTAAACGAACAAATTCGTATGGCGAATGAGTATTTGAAAAAAAATTAATATCAGTGGAGTAATAGATACCATAAAGCTGGCCAAGAAAATATATAATTCACTTGATATTAGCTGAAGAAGGATTGAACTTCATATTATGAAATGAAAATTCACATTCTTGTTGGCTTCAAAATAATCACTATAAATAAAACTACATTTGCAAATTTTTTTGCTTCATCCAGATTCATTGAAATTGTATGAATATACCTGATGACAAAAGTATCAACATGATCGTGTGTTATATATTGCTGTATACCAGGTGACAATGGAATCATTGTACACGGTACCATTCAGTAGCTTGTAGGATTAGAAATTTGATATTTGGAATAAGGGAATAATATTTTAACAATGACGGTATGGTCATCAGTCGACCTGAAAATTTCATGTAAAACCTTGTATGTTTTACTGGATCATTCGATAGATCATGAAATTCATTTCTCACCAATACACAAGTGGCCAATTCTATTCCAAATGGTGCCCTACGAGCCATTTTACCCAAATTGAATATGGCGGTACTATGACTTCATCTAATATTCTAGAATAAATAAGTGAAGTTGCAAACAAAACACTGAATTTGTTTAGTATTTGATGAAAAATTAAAAAATTTGAACTCTTGAACAATTCACGATTATTTTAATTTTTTCTGTAATTTCATTTTTAACGCCAATTTTTTGGTAGTCTCAATAGGAAGTAGTATATTTTAAACTTTGACCTCGAAGTAACATATTTTTCTTTAATCAGATTATACCTTACGTTTAGTTTTCCATAGGTAGAAATTCATTAACTACTTCTTTAAAGTAACATGAAACGCATAGTGTACGATATTCATCATCCCGTTTATGCAATTGATTTGTTTATGATTTCAATTCAATTCCATTATAACAAGAAAGATTACATGTTAATGAATAGGTACATAATCAAATGATGAACATTTAGAAATAATAAAAAAAATTATTCCATACGTACATAACACATTTAAAAAAATTAAATATTTAGAAGCATTCAAAATGAAATGACTCTTAGAACTGGTGAATACCAATGAAAGAAACGACAAATGGTGAGACAATATATTGTAATTCAGCTGCTTGAAAATAGTTTCAATTTTTTGCTTACATTTCATATTTGAACGATTGAACAAAATGCTTTAAATTTTATCTGGAATTGAGTAATATATTATGATGCCGTCATGATAAATTGACTTTTTTTACGAAATCTGTTGTGTTTTATTTATTGCTAGTAATTTTGTTTGTCATGTGGAGGAATTGTGGATCTCGGCAATTTGGGTGAAAATAATATTTGACTTCTTACTATTATTTCAAATAGAATGGATGAAACAGCTAATTTTGAGTTTATACAGATAATCCAAATCTAATAAATTGTTCGGTTTGTGTAAATTTATTGTTGATTATAGAAAAGGTAATTTATCAATACATGTAATTGTTTTGTGGAGTTTTCAAAGGTTCAATAATGGATTTAATTGCTGTCCCCTCAAATTGATATAAGATAATGCAATTGTGAATAATAAGACTGAAGTATATATTTTTCAAAAATTTGAGAGATAAGTAGTTTCTGATTTTGTAGAAAATTTCAATGAGAGGATATATTTTCATTCTAATTCTTCCAATTTGTTTATGCCATGAAAACCTCTCATCGATATATAAACCTAAAAATTTAGTTCTGTGCATTTTATCAATTTTTTATTGGATACCATGCGATTAGTAAGAATGTTGATTGAACGTTTGGAAATACACAGGTATGAAGTTTTATCGAAATTTAGAGTTAATTTAATTTATGTTAATGAAGCCATTAGGTAGATTTCAACTATTGATGGTTTTTAAAGGTACTACTCTTTCCTATTGAGACTTTCGAGACAATTGAGGGTAAAAATGAAATTTCAGATAAAAAAGTAAAATGTATGTGAAGTGTTCGTCATAGTACCGCCATATGGCTCTTCCACTACCATTTTGAAAGAATATGCCCACTTGTGTTATACCATTGAAAAAGTACTTTCATGTTCTATTCAAAAGTCTAGGAAAATATGCAAGAAGTCTTCCTAAGTTTCTGGACTGGGGTGGACTTTTTTCAAACCGGAGGTGATGTCATTGTTGTTTTGTTGAGAATATTGTCACGAAATCGAAATTAATCCCCTGACGCTGAGCATTAAAAGGCAAATTTGCATTATAATTGGGGCGTTAATTCAAAAACAAAAATGAGAAAAAAACTTTATTGAAAAAGTACTACTAGGAGTCATGAGAATGCTTGAATGAAAGCACAAAATTCATCTCTCCCTTTAATTAGTAGTGATTTTTCACAAATCTTGCATTTCCTTAGGCCTCTAATACACTTATCGACTAGAAAAACCCACGGTTGGTGTATTCAATCCTGATATCCCATTCAACAACTGCCTATCGCACCGTGCCAGAAAAATACTACCCCTACCGCAGGTTGACCAGCAGTGAAAAAGCCAAACTGAATAAGCGAGGGCGCTATTGTCATTATCAACAACTGAGCTACTCAAGAAAAGTGGGGCATACTGAATTTCTTCGAGTCCTTGAACCAACAATCAACTTTCAAAATATATTTGACTAGTCACCACTTACTTCCAAAAAGATAAAGGTGTCAATTCTATGCTGAAATATTTCTTTCAGAAAATACTTATTGGAAAGGACATTAGAACTACGATGATGGATGTCCATATCTACTAAACAGACCCTTTCAGATGTTCTGTGCTGAATAACGCGTTTCAGATTTTTATGAACAAAGGTGTAGGAGATACATGTGAACAGGGCGTTAAGTTTGATGATAAAAACAATATCCAATCAATTGGAGGTAGAGACCTCATAGACACTAGAAAAAATTTCCATAATTTTTTTATAGACGTCACAGATAGTTTAACAAAAAATTAACTTGTGCCTTAAAGTGGAAATGGAAAAGTTTTTTTCAACACACTCGAAAAAAAAATAGTATTCATACAGCTGTTGGAAAAATTTATTGCTTATTGATAAACAAGTTTAATTTTCAATGAAAAGTAGATCTTCTATATCTGGTGTATTTCCCCACCGATTTTCTACGCACCTGACAGAATATTTGTAATATATTTTTCGAGTTCTTGTTCAATTTTAAGTGGAAACTTCTACTACAAAAAAAAGCTTTTCGAGGCAAGAAATAATTATATGATTTATTCCATAATTTTTTATCGCACGAACTGACGGAACATATATATGAATTTGAATGAAACTGGCCGATACTTGATGGAAATCCGTATTTAACAAAGAATATCATAGTATGCTCTGCAATTCTCATTAACAATGAGTTCACAAAACCGCGACACGTGTTCTATACAATAGCTTCCTCAGGCAGGAATCATGAATTACTATTTTATAATACAATATTTAGACCATCTGTAACGAAAGTCCTACATTCAACCCGCAATTCATTTGTGGAGATTATTTTTAGGAATGAGCTATATTTAATAAATTTGACGGGAAAATATACAACAAGTAGTCATTTGATTCAATCCGATCATTCAATGAATATTCCGAATTTTTACTTCTATTGCTTTCCAAACTTCCAAGGAGATTGAGTTTCTAACCTTTTTCCTCAATATGCCGTATTTTGAAATCATGGTTGAACTCATAACCATCTGTAATGAGGTGGGACGCATAATTAGTTGATTATGTTAATTTTTTAATTTTACCATTTTGAAAACGAGTTCTATGTTCTCTTATTCGTGTGCTAAATGATTTTTCCCGTTTGACCTATGTAAAACATCGGACATGATCCGCATAACAATTCATTAACTCCTGACTTCTGCGACACTTCATTTTTGTCTTTATTATTTTCCATATGTATACCTCAAAAATGAAACTGTGCGGGTCCCTTGTTCTCTCCAAACTGTCATACGGTGATCATAAAATACTGATTCGAACCGCATCTAGTGGACTCAGAACTCCTGCCTCTGCATACTCAACTTATTATTCGTTCTGAATGCCGTGTTTATTTCTTTATATTTCAAGAACCTTGAAATAAATATTATACAGCGACGTGTCGCGGTTTTGTAAACCCATTGTTAGTGTGAATCGTACAGAAAACTGTGATATTTTTTACAGATTAGTTCTGAAGCTTGTATCCGGAAACACCTCTTTCGGCAATGAGTATGGAAATACCTCAGACAATTTTTTGAAAATCAAGCCATGATGACTATAGCAAAGATATATACTTCTAGTAGCTTATGAATTCTTTCTTCCGAGTGTGGATGAAGTCTGGTTGTTTTCCAGGTGTTTGCTTGAATGTTTCTTGCTGAGTGAATCGATATGAACCTCTGTTTGGATTTGATTATCTTATTTGATTTTTATAGTTATATCATTTCATTCTTAGCAACAGGTTTCAATAGAGTTAATAATACAGACAATGGAAGTCTGAACCAATACCACTCTGTTTTACAGGTGTCAGCACCACCAATGTTATCGGAGGCAATTGGACGTTAAAATAAGGAGGAGAATCAGACGAAAAAAGTATATAAAACTAAACTATTCTGTTGAAATTTTCTCAGGAAGTGGGAGGGCACATCTCTTCCTCAATCTCCACCTCTGTCCCAAGTCATATTAGGAGAGATTTTGACTCTCGTAGTCATGGTGTTAGTTCAGGGGCACATATCTTGATACTCGCTTGGGTAGTTAAAATCGGTATGAAGTTTCATTGTCTATATTCTGTATTGTCGGGTAGAAAGAACGGTTTGGATATTTCCTGAGGGGTAAAATATGGCTCAGATACTCCAAAAAAGTTTTCTTCAAACAGTTTACAGGAAGTCAGAGCAGTAATGGAGTTTTGAAGTTGTCTATTTCATTCAGTTATCAGGATGAAGTCGAAAAGGTCTATAGAAGAATGCAGTCGCCATCGGATAAGGTGAATTATTTCCAGAACCAGGGTGGCCAGAAGAAAGGATGAGGGAAAAAAATGTAAAATGAGCAGTAATCTGCTTAGATAGCAGATAGGGCATCTTGGGAGAAATTTTAGGATTGTGTTCAGAATTCTAGCCATTTGCTGTTTTTTGGTATTTGTAAAACTATCTATTCTCCATAGTTCCTAACGATGGAATCCATGTTTAATTATTGGGGCCATCATTCAGAACCGGAGGACATATGTCGTATGAAAAACCTTCTTGATCAGGTCGCAACATTGACATACATATACACATTCATTGACATGGGTTGATGCACGTTCAATTGTTTTGGCAAATATCACATCCAGCAAATCGAATGTGTTATATAAGTGTCGTGACTCTGATGGGAGATGATTAAATAAGCCTTCGAACGATTAAGAAATGAAGAGATAAACAAAAATGTAGTCAGTAAAGCCATTCTGCCCTCGTGCATGTATTTTCAATGATGTTGAGTGTTTATTTTGTAAGTATAGGTTTATAATGAATGATTGTCGTTTTGAGTGAATGTGTAAATCAATTAATTGATATTTGTGTTCTACCAACTGATTTAATCCTGGTTATCACAGAGTATCTGAGCTATATTTTACACCTCAGGAAGGATCCAAACCGTTCTTCCTATCCGACAATATCATTTATTCCATTGAAACCTGTCGAAAAGAATTGTCAAAAAAGTCAACTATAGTCTACTCAAGTTAAAGATAGAGTAGGCGTAAACAATGCAGCACGTGATCAGCACGTAGACAGTCCTCGCGTTTCGATTGACTGGCTGTGATATCGAAGAACGCACAAAGTTGGGCTATTAGTCTAGTACTGAATAATATTAATACTTATCGTTAGCAGTGCATGTGCTATTTTAGTCAATATGTCCAATACAGATAAGGCTAATTTTTTTATATACAGATTCACACGAAAGGGAAACCCTGTTATGTTCAAAGAGCACCGCGTGAATCAATGGACAGGAAACACGAATTAACATTCACTAAACATTTTCGGAGTTTGTAAGCCTCAGGAAAACTTCTCTCGACAAGGAGTTCCAAAGTTCAGCTGTTCTACCGAAAAAAGATCCCTGAGCAAGAGAGGTTCGGCAGGTCTCCAGGCCAACCACAAAGGGGTGGGAATTCTGCACTCGTCGAGTCATCCGTGTAGATACTGCCAAGGGTAGAACGAGGAGCACCGGCCGTGAAAATATCTATACCTGCTCTTTTACGATGCTCCAACAAAGTGAGTGAAGAACCACCAAGACGGATTGTCGTATCAAATGCTAATAGTCCTCGACAAAGGAATAAAGATAAGACATTTGAGAAGTATCCAGAAAAATATGATTTCAACATATACAAAGATGAAGTGCATGAAGATCCCGAAAGTTAGGTTGATCATATTCGTATGAAAGTAGACAGTGATACAGGCGTATATAAAGCCAGTGTATATTAGTATTGTTCGTGACTTTCTCAAACCCAAAAAAGCAAAGAAGTCGATCTAAAATTGTGGAATTTGTGGATGAATTCAATGAAAACGCCAAATACCTTTTTTCAGTAGTTCCAAGTCTTCTATCTATCTTTAACGTGAATGCACTATAGAAAGAAAGCAATCAATCTACACAAGAAAGCTTGAAGAAAAATAAATAATTAGAAAAAGAAATGAGCAGAAATTAAAAAAAAATTAAATAAAACGGCAAAATAAAAATAATATTTCGTTGAATTTTCTCAAATATATTTTTATGATAATGGATTTATTTGAATTCTCAGTTTTATTTAATTTTTCGATCAACTGTTCATTGCAATTTGTTTGGTTAGAATTATTGTTTTTTATATATTTTACTTTGCCGAACACGCTTACAAGTTTGTCCTTGAGCGGTTAATAATCATACCCAATAATACTTTGACATATTTTAATAGACAAAATAATACTTAATTGCACAGATACCACTCAACAAAAAACATTGTCAAACATTTCGATTGGTATCCTAATAAATCCAATTCGAAGTTTCCAGCACGTTTTACCAAATATATCAACTTGTTGAGCGGTCATGTCTCATCTTTAGTATCATATCCACCGATGCGGAGAATGATTTCGTTCACGAAACACATCCCCCATGCACCCACTTCCGCTCTGGGGGATTAGGTTCTCAATAAGAGAAACTAAGATATGTAAAGTTACACCAACAGCTTTAGCAAAAAAACAGGTATAATAAGACCCATTAGAACACTCGAAGAGTTTTGATCGAATTTTCTCGTTACAAGTCTCTTCAGCAGCTCTATGGTTCTGCAGAATTGTACCGCTACACATGACCTGAAGCATTTAAAACTCACTAAACGGGTAGCTGTGCGCATCCTGAATTAAACAATGAATTGGTGAATAAAAAATTTATTGGTTGCCAAAATAACAAGTCTTGGTGTACTTTCTTATTTTGGTAACCAACCACCTTGTGTGATTAGTATTATAAAGTGAATTATAACCTTAAAAGCGCTAGGAATCAGAATCAGTGGTAGAAAAATAATCAACGATACTCGTAGACTGGTTAAGCAGGCTAACTAGATACTCCAGATTGCTGATAGTAGTAAGGGCATCTACTTCACGTCCTGCCTCATTTGTTTCACATGTTTCTTTGGATTAGTGACACTCAAATTCCACGATGCAATTTGTTGCTGCGATTAAAAGATAGCACCGAGTGATACCGAGATGAACACCTACATTATCACAACTAATATATGATTACATGCATTTTTATTTTTTGTAATTGTAATAAGTTTGCCTTATTACTGTTATGATTCCTTCACTTTCGAAACATTATTAAAATATTCAAAATTTCCATCCCTGACAATAGAGCCATCACATATTTGTAATTTAACACAGAAATAACCAAGTTGCTGCAACTCATCGCACCAAAAAAAATCCATTAAAATTTGCATGAATACGTGTAATTTTCTTGAGTTGCAGCGACAAATTGCATCGCACAAATTCGGGTCTAATAAACAATAAATAAAATTTTAGCAGTTGGGTGGGTTTGTCTAAATCAACTTTGGGAAGTTCAGACAGCAGCCGAGCGAGCTAGAGGACTTGATTTATAACTCAGTGTGAGTGCCAGGCACTGGTTTGAATTGCAGCATAGGAGTAGTCATTCATTGAGTGAAAATCGGTAGCGCTCAGACTTATCCTAATTCTGCCATTTGCAATAGTAATATTAATCATACTGATTAAATATTTTCCTTAGTTGGCTTTGCACATCGGACACACCGACTGACTGGGTAGCATGGTAGGTTTTCCCATTTTTGAAATGGTAATTACACTAAGGAAGCTTCCACTTTTTCGGCGCACTCGTAGATATTTGTAAAATGGAAAATAATTTACCATAACTTCTCTTCAAAATAAAAAATACTTTTTCAAAGAATAAACTGAAATCATGTTTATTACGTAAGAAACCGTTAAAGCACATATTTTCCAAGAAAAATGTGATCACTGAAACAAGACAGATGGATTGAGGATGGAACAACGAATCTTCTTCTTTTGAGTAATACTTGCTTTTTATTATATTTAACTCAAAATATCATACGGAAGCCATCCATCAGTTAAATCATATGTCCTTAACTAGCACTCCGACAACGAAGATTAGCTTGTCGGAAGAGTGAAAATTTGCAATAGCAGTGATCAACAACTTTTTGTGTGAGCAAGTGGTATCAGATAAGATACCAAGGGCACAGTGAAGGTGTTTGAGGGCAACAGGCTCATAACTTGACCAAGATAATCAAACGAGATAGGGCCAAGGTGGTCACAATGATTTATCTTTCGTTTTAAATACAGATAAGTGTTGCAGTGTGTTTATTTGAATTAGAAGGAAATCCCTATTTCGCAAATAGTATTTGGAAGGGAGATTATATCCCATATGGAAATAGTACAAGAACATCCAGTCTACTGTATAGGAATGTAATAGACATTTGAAGATTGCACAAATGAATATTCCGTCCAACTATCAGTGTTCGCAATATGGAATCCTATCAGGAGTGGCAAAATGACATTACATATTATTATTCATTGAAATATAGAGTTGTTTATTGAAATGCTGATTGAGAGCTGCTGTTGAATAATTGAAACAATTTGATTCAAGAATAAAGTGCCTCTCTATGAGACAAAAGGATAGGTATAATTCATAGCATTTCCAGTGCATTGATTATGGGTACCTACTTATTAAATTTTTCAAAGTAATGTGGATGTGAAAATGAAAATACATTCTTATCATAGATACAAATTGCATTTTTTTATTTCATTCAGAATACTACCACCCCAGAAAATGATGCCGGATCAGGCTCTAGATTAAAAACTTGAAGAAAAGGAAATTATTATTGTAATGTTATCAGTAGATGAAATTCTAAATCCATAACAGACATGAATCAACCTTTTTCGTCATTTTGAAAAAAAGTTTATAGTCAAGCCAGTTTAATATCTGCGATCAAAATTTTTATAAAATTCTATTGGTTTTCACCACTTTGTAGTCTAGTTATTACTAGGGTATTCGGTACTCCCCGACCAACGTTCACTACAAACCGCCACAACGTCAGGTTCCTCTCAGAATATATGTGTCCTTTGTGTTCCGTGGGTAAATTTATCGGACAAAGTTAAATATATATCATCTCTATCCGACATCGGATAGCAGAACAACATTTCAATCAAATGATTCTCGCCAAAAATAATGCACCGATCAGAACATCGTTAGTATTGGGCATTGAGTTTGAAAGAATGCATTTTTTTCATCCGTCATCGGAAAAAGTTAAAACTTTCGGATGAATTCCTCCCGCCGAATGAAAATTTAAATTTAGACCAATCAGAAAGCTGTCGGCTCGTCGTACGATCGGATTTCGGATCTGTCTGAATTCAGCCTTAGTCTGTAACTTTTCCATTAGCAGCTGATTATCACACAATCGATTAATGAATATTAGTACAATTAGATTATCATGGTGGTTATGATTTACATGAGCAGTTTTCTCAGACCTACACCTTAAATATGTCGATATTACGCTAACATGTTTGACGATGAACAACCATTTGTTTTTTGGAACAAATTTTTTGTATTTTGGCTTGACCAACATATCTCCAAAGTTGGTCGGGGGTCGCACATATTCTTTGAACGGATCCTCGATTCTTTATCTAATGCTGATTTATATTTGACAATGAAAACATCAGATCTTCATTTATAAGCAGTTTTATTAAGAAACATAAAATAGAACTAAAAGCTCGAGAACTGAAATATTGTTCCGTTCAACTTATACATTTATTCAAGGTATATATTTCATGATTACATTAAGTACTGAATTAATCTCCCCTTAGACAAATATTCCTTATTATCTCAAAGAGAATTGGTAGATATATAAAACTATTTTGTTAGAAATATCATAATCTTTCAGACTTGCATGCGTTTATTTTCGGAGAATTTATGTAGCTTTTCAAATTTCCAATTAAATCTCAACTGAAAATGGATGTTCAAATTTCTTTTATCGGAAATATAAGTACACAGTGATCAAATTATGTTTTATATGCATATCTAATTATGAAAATGTCTGATTTTCTCCTAGGTTATGCAGCATTGCTATAGTCCACTTATATTACTTTTGATCATACAACACTATCGTGTGTGCTTCGTAAAATCGACGTAGGTCTAAAAGACAGCCCATGTAAATTGTAAGCTATCACGATCATTTCATTGTACTACTAGTCTTTAAATTCTCGCGTGAAAATTTGTTTGATATTGATAAATTTTCATTACCTCGTTATTTTGACATACTGGGTGTGGAAGTCTGGCTAAACGGCCCAATATTTTTCTTGGCCATTTTTTGTTTCCAGCTCTATCCAGGTATCTTATAAGGATTGTTCATAACATTTTGATGGACCAGAAAATTCACACGTTTTCTGGTTTCCACGTTGAAAACTGACCACTGTTTCCGCAGATATAAAAAAACTGATACCACGTGCGAAGTTTCAGTCAGATTTAAATAATATTGAAAAATATGTGTTAAACTGTGGACGATATAGCAAGGGGCAGTATGCCTAATTTTAAGAAGCGAATGTTAGGAATCATATGCACCCACCATTCTAGGAATGTTTTGCCTGTCAAATAAGTATCTGACAGAACAATCACTCTCCTGGAGAATTCTAACGAAAGCCTCTCCTTGGGTTTAGCTTCTGATCGAGTAGATGGTATTGAACAAATTCCACCTATTCGATAACGTAATACATCGCTCCTCGTGTTATCAGTCAGGAAGGTAAGAGTTTTTGTAGGATATCTGCACAACTATCGGTAGAGTTCCAAGCATATCAATAACTTTGTAATTCTTTATCAAATATTTCAAAGCCAACAATTTCAATGCTTGTTGAGAGAGAACAAAAAGGAAAAATATTTTCTTTCGATTGTATTAGATTCCTTCTTAGACGAGATCATTTCAGAAAAAAAAGTTATCCATTACTTTTGGATACCCTCACTAAAGAAAATTCCCACTGCAATCATACCATCAAAGCTCATCACTCATCACATCACCGTCTAATACAGGCATGACGACAATATTCTTTCTTTTTTGAGCATATGGATCATGTAAAGCTGCGCAAGACTCTGCCTTATGGGCGCATTCGCAAAAGCGTTTGACAAGGGGAAATATAAAAAAATGAGAATTCTAACGAAAGCCTCTCCTTTGGGTTTATCTTCTGATCGAATAGATGGTATGAAACAAATTCCACCTATTCGATAACGTAATACATCGCTCCTCGTATTATCAGTCAGGAAGGTAAGAGTTTTTGTAGAATATCTGCACAACTATTGGTAGAGTTCCATCAATAATTTCGTAATTCCTTATCAAATATTTCGAAGCCAACAAGCATTGAAAGACTGTGGAATATATTGCCATAACGAATTGAAAGTTTTTAAATAGGAAGCTTTACCCAATTTTATATTAGTTTTTTTTAATGAACTATAATGACAACATTTACTTCATGAAACAACTCAACTTTATTGGTATTTTGTCGAATTTATAAAATCTTCTTATTAAAATTATTTGATTCAATGGTCGAATCTTGTGCGATGCAGAGATTAACGAGATCTTATCTGTCAACCTGCGATTCAAAGCATTGATCAGAATAAGGAATATGGTACGAAAACACTTGAGGAATTGGACAAGAGAGAACAAAAAGAAAAAATATTTTCTTTCGATTGTATTAGATTCCTTCTTAGACGAGATCATTTCAGAAAAAAAAAGTTATCCATTACTTTTGGATACCCTCACTAAAGGAAATTCCCACTGCAATCATACCATCAAAGCTCATCACTTCCCCTACGTTGCACACTGAACTGAGTTCCATCTAATACACAGGAATGACGACGATATTCTTTCTTTTTTGAGCATATGGGTCATGTAAAGCTGCGCAAGACTCTGCCTCATGAGCGCATTCGCAAAAGCGTTTGACAAGGGGAAATATAAAAAAATGAGATGTCCGAAAGTTTTGATCAAGCGTGCAGTGCTCTCAGGTGCATTGCCCTCCTGGTGATGTCATGGCAAATAATGCAGCAGTGCTTGCATGAGCGATAAGGTCGGGGAGTGCAAGTTTATATAGTCAAGAAATGTGTCATGGAAGTTTTTTATTCTTTATTCAGGGAGGTTGAATAAAACAGAGTAAATTGGCAAAAAATATACTGACTCAAAGGATCAGCAAGCTTCCTGACTGTTGTATATTCCGATATTAGTCTAGTCTATGACCATTTACCTGTGTATTTATCCCATACAGCACCGATTTGCATGAAAATTTGGATTCAGGATCTACATACCCTCTTTTTCAAAATCTACCCTGTGCCGAGGGTTGCTTTCTCCCTGGGGGTGGATGCCACCCCTTCTTGGGGGTGAATCTTTTTTTATTGGAAATAAGTGCGGAAATCAATAGATTGACTAATTCTAAGCACTTTTTGTTCAATGAAGTTTTTTCTGAAAAGCAATACTTCTCGACTTATTCGCCAGTGAAATTGTCGGTTTTCGGGCAAAAAAAACACGTTTTCATATACTTTTTCGGGAATAACTGGAAAAATATGCATCTAATCGAAAAACCTACGGAGAGCAAAATTATAGTTTTTTTGAAAAAACAAAGGCGATTGTTCATTTGTGATGTAAGCAAACCCACTACAAACTGAATAATTGCTTGTTGAAAGTTGATTGGTATTTTCAAACGCCAACATGGAAAGATTCTACGTACAATAACCAAAAACCAATTCATTTTTTGGGAAAAACTCATTGGACCTTTTTTGAAGTCCTTCAAAAATCCTTTATTTTTGTTATTCATAAAAGTTTCTAGCATCAAACCTGACCGAGGTATGAAGGAAATAATGTTGAATCCTATTTTTTCGTTGAAAAAAAATTGTGAATAACTCATCCTCTCTCCTCCCCCTTTGAAAAAAATCGTTGTCACTCCATAATTCACTTCATTCATGTTCTAATGATGAGTTCTGTGTTTTTCATCAATTGTAAGTACGTAGTTTTGGAAAAAATTGAGATTGAGGAGAAAATATCATATACGTAATTCAGGGAAAGATCACCATTTCTTCGAAATAACTCGAAAAGTATTGATCACATGCAAAATTGAAGGTTATTCTTGTCTGAAAATTTTGGTGTTCAATTTTTTTCTGCAGGATGAAAATAGAGTAAGATATGGCCAGTTAAATATTGTAAGGGTTCGTGCAAAGTACCTTTTCTGAGCCCTTTCAGCATGAACCTTTTCAAAAATATAATCTGACACAAAAAATCATGTGAATGAGCTCATAGCTCTTGAAAAAAGCTACAAAATACTTTTTTGGTGGATTTGATTGCTTAAAGACTAAGCGAGTTATGGGAAAAAAAACAAAAACAATTTTTGTAGAAATTAGAGTATGTACATCAGTATATTGAAGAATACACATAGTAACTATATTTCAGGCCTGGTGGAACTACATGATTTCAATCGATCACACATCCAAATCTAGACTCAAACTTTTTTTTAATGGGGTAGCTTTCACCCTTAAAAAATCAAAAGCAACCCCGAGAACTTTAAAGTAGAGTCTCAATCTGAATTTTCATACAGTTGGGTTTCCCGGTTACTCAATAACAATTTCGATATAATTTTTCAATGAAGACTATCATAAGGGTGGTTTTTAGGGGTTGAAACTGTTCAATAGATCAGAAATTGTCTATTGAGGTTAATTCAACGTATTTACAGATGACTGCACGCTCAAAACTAGTATTTTGTAATTTTTTTTTAATAGGGGTAGTTTTCACCTCTGGTGAATAAAAATCAACACCAGGAACAACCTCAACTTTGAAGTAGATGGTAGATATAAGCTAAATCTTAAATTAAATGCAAATAGATACCGAATAAGTTGAATAACTGCCAAATAACATGTTAATTATTATTTTCTGATGATATTCTGTCATAAGAAGGGGGAGGGGGGGTGTTAAGGGCTGACACTGATTACTGAACCATAAATTATATTAAAAATTATCAATTGATTGATTTCACTGATATTAATATGATTTCAGTTTATTACATGCTCCAATCTGAAATTTTGATATTTTTTTCGAATAGGGGTGGTTTTAACCCCCCCTCCAAAAAAGCAACCCTCGGCACAGGGTAGATTTTGAAATAGAGGGTGAGTAGAACCTATATCTACATTTTCATACGAATCGGTGCTGTATGGGATAAATACACAGTTTACACTTTTTTTACCGTCATAGACTGGAGTATATGTCACCGAATGTTACATATTTAAGAGTTGAGTGTCATTGTATCAATTCAAAATGAAGGAAAGATAAAAAATGACTAAAAGGTACATAAAATTTAAAAAATACTCTAATCAAATCAATTTTGTATATGCGGTTCCGTGGAGTAATGTTCAATGACATTACCATTGTTGTTGTTCTAAAATTGTTGGTTCTGTTAACCAGCTGACGAACGTCAACCCTCCGAAGTCGAAACTTGTGCGAGCAATGGATCAACGAGGCCTTAACTTTTAACGTTTGATTAATCCAGCACGTTGGCCTGGCAGGGATTTGAACCCTACTTTTCCGCTTGAAAGGCGGACGTGCTAACGTCTACACTGCCTAGACAACTATTATCGAATACACTACTTTTCAGTTACCAGCTCGAATTCGGCTTATAACAACGGATTATTCTTCCCGGTTTGTAGATCTGATTTGTGATGACGACAGAGAGCTTGCTTAGTGGAAAAATCCAATTCATTGGTCATTCAGATAATTTTCATCCATCCAATTTTGATAACAAGAGTTATTGAAAAAAAATTTGGAAATCTTTGATTTTTGCAAAAATCACCTGTGTCATCATAGTAATAATAAAAAATGGTTACTATATTTCACAATCTTTCAACCTAATCTATAGAAGGATAGTAGAAAGTGGTTAGATACTGTCAAATATAAAAGGTTTCTTAACTATGCACGAAGAAACCCCGCAACAAGAACAAATTTTCGTTATTACTTACACCAACTTTCCTAATAAGATCGCTAACTATATTCAAGGCCATAACCCTGGATGCTGGTGAAATGGGAGCTTGGTACTCATCTGCAAATATATCAATATATGTTTTTTATGCAAGCACAAGATATATTTATTTTAAGATTTTCAGAACCATAACCTTTGAAAAATAAAAGTAGTGTTGCTGAAAGTACATGCATATGTTCATCATGCAAATTGAAAATGAAAAGCAATACTTGATTGGTGAAACTGATTTATTAATTTGTATTCGACAAATTACAAATTATAATTCTTGTCTTAGGAAATTAAATGATTGAACTATATTCAGTAACAATAATTTTTATTTACACAAAATGATTCCTTATTAAAGCATCAAGAAAAGGAATCTGAGGCTCGAGCATTGACTATATTTTCAACTAGTTTTTGAAATTTTGTACTCCAATAGTGAATCACTCTGTATATAACAACATTCCTGAGATTAAAAATCATTTCACCCAATAAACATGCTCGAAATGCAGCAGGAAAGTAACATGAAAGCACAACCAAATGGAGATTACAATTTTTCAACAGCATTGTAATGATACCAATTCAATTTGGTTTTTTAAAAATCACAATCAGCCATTATATATGACATGCATGGTTGTTGTCAGTGGATTCTGATTTTAATGATTTTTCCTTTGAAAAGAGTTGATGAAATGAAATATTCGGTTTTGGAATACCAGAACGAACAAAAGCAAGCAGTACCTAGGATTTTCCATATATGCCACTGCAAAGAAATGCACAGCACCAAAAAGAACTCACATTCTACTGCAATAAGTTCCACAAAAAATGTGAGGAGGCGCCATATAAAATCTCAAATGATGTTGTTGAAAGTTGAAAACATCTTCAAATCATGATAACATTTTACTCATATGTGAATTAGAAATTGATAGAAATGATTGGAATAACGACTCACGACTATACTATTTTTAATGAAAAATTATCATTTGATGTAACTGCCTATTTAGCAAGTGGTATTTAACAAAAACTACTAGTTTGAAAAATAGAGTTATTTGAATATGAAAACAACTTTATTTAATAATTGTTATTAAAAATTATAAAATCAGAAACACGTTAGCAGACAAAAAAAGTTCAGTAAGTATTGATGCATCATCATGCAATAGTTAACACAATTATTGCCAAGATACTAAGCAATCATAGGAAAATATGAAATCAGTCAAATAATGAAGTAATTAGTCTTTTTTTAGTTTACTGCAAAGAGCTGAAAATGCCTTGAATGCTTTACTGATTTTATTCATCTTACTTTTCAATGGGGTCGTCTGAGTTTCGCTTTCTCGAAGTCGATTGGAATCTACAACAGAATTTTTGTATCCATTTAATATTCGTTCATTATCTGGGATTCTTTCTTTTTCTCTGACCAACAGCTCCTGTTTCAGATCTGAAAAATAAATTATAACCCCCAATTAAATTCGGAATGAGAAAAAAGATATTTTTTATTTATAAGTTGTCATTCAGCAATCTTTGTGGTGTCTTATCCGCTGCTTCCATTAATTATTGCGTGCATGGAGTATTATAAGAATAAATATTATTTTGATTCATCTTCATACAAGATACCAGTTTTTTTTTAATTTCGGAATTCTTCTGCAATTAGATTATTATTCAACCTATTCCTCACAAATGAACAGATGTTTGCCTTTAAGAATGTTCAATGTTTCGAAAACTATAATTTAATGTAAGTAGAGTTTGTATGTAAATATTTTATAAATCTGATATCTATCTGAATAACTTTTTGGTGATAAATATAAATTGCTTTCAATAGCTATTAGGTGGTTCAAGTTAACAGAACAAACTCAACTTATATCTCTGAATGAAAAGGCATATGATGTATATGTGAAGTGGAGAACAAGCAGCCGCTGTTATATATAATATGTGTTCTTTTGATCTTGTAAATCCTGTTGTGTAAAAGTAGTTGTCATTTTGAATAATTCTGACCACTTAGATGAAGCATCAATTACAATATGATATTAATGACTATAAAATCAATGTGTATTCTCTGCCATAGTTTATATGGTCTGTTCCATGTCGTCAATGGCGTTTTGATGGGATAGTCTGATGTATGTAATAGTAGTTTGTACAACAAGAGTGGATAAGGTGACCATATCGCAAGAGGACGAAGTTTAAGCACGATGCCGTAAGCGAGTGCTCAAACTCTCTTTCAAGAATTATAGTGATGATCAATTTTAGATAAAGAATATTTTTCCGATACAATAGCTTATTTCTCACGTCTAGCAGTATTCTTGGGATCGGTGTATTTACAAGCGTTTGGACAAATAAAACACTACTCTGTGTTCACAATTATAATGCCAAAGTTTCGGCGATAATTCATGCCTTCTTCAGGGCTATAATGAATGAAACATTTGAATATCTGATTTCAATACTTAAAATCAAACTTGTGATTTCGATTCAACTAAAATCATCGATAGGGAGAATGTCTAAGCAAAAAGATTATTTTTAAAAATAGTTCATATCATGAGAGACCAAAACAGTGAAAAGCTTAAAACGGACTACCATATTTTGGACAATATTCATAGAAACGTGCTGATATCGCATAAACCTACCATATCAGTTTTATCGCCTGTCTTATCATTAGTGCATATTTTGAAAAAACAGATACGATACAATGTCCATATGGAAGTTGATATGAGCCACTCCGAGCCAAACAATAGATGGAATATATTTTTTATTTATATTTATTCATCGAAAAATCTTGGAATAATTCAAAATTGTCATCATTACTCATGGATACAGTTGGGGTGAGTTCACTGATGGAATGCATTGCATAGAAGTGTTTCTGGAATATTTCATTAAGAGTATATATTGAAATCACATATTCAAATGATACAGCCCTGAAGAAGACAAGAAATATCGTCGATACGTTGGCATTATAACTGTGAACACAGAGTAGTGTTTTATTTGTCCAATCGCTCGTGAATACACCGATCCCAGTCATCAATAATTTTCAAGCTTTTCAATTCTTGCCGACGACATCCTCTCTAAATTCAAAAAATGAATAGTACCTGAAAGTTAAAATATGTCAATCGTAGTAAAAAAGTACAAAAAAGTTTTGGTGAGACTCGAACCAATGACTACAAGTGGATTGTCTCAGAGGCTGTACGTCTTGACCAACTAGGCCATTTGGACTGTACAATTTCAGTTAATGACGTTTCTACATTTTTTTTGTGATTGGTGGAATCGCCTACTTATCCGTTTAGTAGACTAATGAAATGAGCTTATTTACGGGTGGGAGTAAAAAAGAAGATTTAAAAAATTTGCTTGTTTTCAATTTGGCCATCTAGGTCTGGCCATCAGAAATAAGATCCGGCAATGGATTTCAATTTACTCACGCCTAGATGACTACAATGCAATTCCTGTTACAATTGAGATTAAAATTTTAAAGGAATAATCATCCGGAAACCCTACATCAAGCCATTTTATTCACAAGATAGCAGGTCATTATTCTCACAAATAAACTGCCCATATCTGCAATCTACTTGCCGTCATTTGTGGTAAATCTTTTTTTTTTGTATCAAAAATGTATATCAAAGGTAAATGATCAGTCTGATCAATAAAAACAAATCCCATTCAATATTGAACGATTCTCTATTGAATACAGAATAGTTTTTTTTTTCTGTTGGCATAAGAGTTCTGGATGCAAACCCAACACCCCTCAAATTCCCATCATGTAGTCTGCGCACAGGCTGCAGCAATACCTCCTTGAGAAGCATCCGTGGACAGAACGGTTGGTAACAAAATGCATAAGTACGTTTTCAGAAGAAATAACTATTTTAATATCTTTCAAACTTATGTTCATTCCAAACGAATTAAACATTTCTTCTAAGTAAATCGTAAATTGGTTTCACCAGAATGGATACATTTTGCACAAATATTTGATAATAATTCACCAACCCCGTAAAACTTTGAACTTGAGTTTTATTGACCGTTTGAGGTACATTCAATATCCATATTGTTAAGAAATCTCCTAGCGCTGGACCTGTAGGTAGTTAAACGCAAAGTAATATGAGAGAATGTTATCTGCCTAGAAATCCCAAATCGCTTAGAAATTTCGATACACGTCATCGAGACATGAATGGAGAAGTCCGGAAGAATCTCCATAGGCGTACAGAGTATGAATAGTAGGGAGGTACTCTATCGAAACGGCAGTTTCTAGCGGATAATTATTAGAGGCAATCCTAACAAAAATTACTCACTCCTGAGTTTTCAGAGGATCGTGTTTTCTACTGCCTTTTTTATCGCTTTATATTATAATTCACTCATCAATTGGAATTTTTTTTCAATTGTTTTTAACTTTTATTTATCACACGAAAATTTTACTAAAAGCTGTTTTTAATTAACAATGTCATCTGTTTGAAATTATTTTAGCCGTATAAATCCTAGGTTTAAACCCCAATTTGTCTATCTACGAGATTATTCAAAGTTTCAGATATTGAACTCTTGAGAGATTGGAAAAATAGAACCTAGTGAATCTGAGTGCAGAAGTCGAAGTTTTATAGAGTTTTGAGTAAAGAACGTTGAATGTTTCAAGCAGCTAAGAATTTTCTAAGTAAATTCTAAGTCAGTGAAGTAGTTGTATTTTATAGTGAAGCTAATGAAAGGTGTTTAGTGTTGTTTGGAATATTAACAATATTTTTCTTAAAACCGTAACGAGTAATGGTATGACCAAGAAAATCGATCTTCTTGAAATAAACTACATTTTCCCTGTTTTATCCTTCATTCAACATCTCTTAATTTTGTGAAAACAGTTTTCAAATTATCAAATTATTCTGTTTTAGTTTTTTCCGTTACTATGATATCTTTCATAATTTCAAGAGTTCTGTGAAATATTGCAATGGCTGGTTTTATGCCAAAAGGAAGACGATTTACCCTGTATAAACCGCGATGCGAATTCCATGTTGACATTTTAGTTGATTCATCATTCAGTAGGAGCTGATTATAAGCATTACTTAGATCAATTGATTCCCCTCCATACAATTGAACAAAAATCTCAACTTTGGGTGAAGCTTATTTTATCCCAACTAAATGCTTACTTGCACTTATTTTATAGTCTCCACAAAGCCTTAATGTACCATATTGCTAAGGAATTGGAACCAACGGTTTTCCCTATTCACTCGATTGGATAGGAAATATATAACACCCTCCTTTGATCTGGAGTTGCAGAAATTTGTCTTCGAATCTTTGTTCAACTCTAATGGAATGTCTATGCAACATTTCCCAATACCTAACACTAATAACTAGTAACCAAGCACTATAACTGAAAGAGTTTTGGTGTCTAAACATCTCCTGTTAGTTCTTAGGAAATCAGTTCGCGCATGCTCAATTGCTCAAAATGAATTTGATTTCGAATATTTGTTACTGCTATTGTCAATACTATCAATGTATTTCACCATACAATTAAGTACAGAAAACGGATTTGAAAAAAGGTTCACAATAAAGAAAAATATGTTTATCAGTGCTATTTGATATTTAATACTTTTGCAAAGTCATTTACTGATTGGCAGACACACATGCGCATTTTTCATCTACCCAAGATTATTAGTTACTAACTTTTACCTACCTAAGTTACTGAATTCCTGCCTAAATTCTTACCACCTTTTTCTTTTATCACAATCAAGATGTCTAAAAACCCTAGTGTTACAATTGATGCATTTTTGTTCAGAATTTTATGGCGAGACTTTTACACATGTTGTTTTCTCAATTTAATCGCTAGATGACGCTAATTGTCACACACTACAAACAACGTCATATGATTTGATATTAATTCAACTCTTTTCTGAAAGATCTAAAATCCACTTCCGGCTGAATTTGAATTCTCCAAGTGTTCATCATTGGGTTCAGTCGTTTCGTTATTTATAATGTACTTAGTTTTACTTTTACTTAGTTAGAATTTGGTAATCAATTATTGTCATGTTATCAAAATATGTTCACAAAAAATTGTATTTCGACGTGTACAATACAAATGAGATGACAAGGCGGGGTGCGTTCCCGTGCTTCAGAAGTTATCGCCTTTCGAATTAGGAAATACCGGCATATTTCACCTTTATTGTACTATAAAACCAATGAAGCACATGTTTACTCGTCATATTTACACCTTCTTCCTTCTACTTCGATCTGTTTTCGATGCGATGCGCGTTCAACTGATTTATTAACCTCGAATTTGTAACGGGATTTATTTTTTCAAGTCTTGTAGTGAAAAATGCTTATGATTCGGTTGGAAAGTGATGAAAAAAAGTGGAATTAGTTGCGAATGATATCAGACGCGATTTATTAGTTTTTAATGGAAATAAGAAGGCGGGATATGCCCTTCTTCCGATCTTTGATGGACTATAACTTCGGAACTAAGAGAGGGCGGCGAGTTTCATGTTCAGCGGCTCAAAACACGTAAGGTGGTCGACATTTCTTCAAAAGGCTCGCGTGGCAAGACAACAGATTCAAACCCAATTCTTTCGAGAGTTCTTCAGAAGATTTATCTTTTGGTGATTTGGAGTACAAAGATCTCTAAAAACTCTATAGGTATCGGGTCCAATGAAACTGAGTGAAGCTGCTACCTTTTTGTTGTTGTCTTTATCATCTTCAATGGGTCCAACTAATTGAATTCCAATGGCAGCGATGCCCGATATTGCTCGCACCAGGTGGCGCTAGTAAAATTTTGTGTTAAACAGCAGAACTCTGTGATTTCTATTAGTTCTGTGTGTCGAACAAACTGAGCATGGCATTTGTTAACTGCACATTTCTTGAAAAAGTATGATGTTTAGGCGTCAGAGCATTAATAAATGATTCAATAAATACAAAATTGATTAAAAATATATTACAGTTTCCTGTATGATTTTCACTTACACTGGGTTTACAAAACCGCGACACGTGTTTCGCTATTACAATAGCTTCTTCAAGCAAGATAAAAAAAAATTTATTATAGTGAAAATCATACAGGAAACTGTAATATATTTTTGTTAATATGGATTTTCATCAAGTATCGGCCAGTTCAATTCAAAATTAATCACTTTCGTATCAAATCAATAAAAAAAATTTGCCCTCTGACGGCTGACATAACACCTCTATCTCATCCAGCGCCACCTACGTTGAGCTTTCCATAATACATGCCATTGTAGCCAGTTGAAATATATATTATCTCGACAATAATTTGAAACTGTTATTCTCGTCGCCAAATGTTGTAGTCCAAATGATGGGCAAAGTAGATTACTTCAATTAAGAACACGGCGTCGTGGCCAGATTCTTGTGAATTTCTGGCGATGCCATCGTCAATCTTCCATAAATCTAATTTTTAGCGGAGTTACATTCCAAATAAAAATAATTCCCCGACAGAATAATTCTAGCTATTCTAAAGTAGATGGCGCATTTACCCCTCTGTAAAACAAACCATTCTGTGGAACCGTCGTAAATCATCATCAACCCATCGTAGATACCTGTATCTATAATGTCTATATTTTTCAATATCAATCAATCAATTTCAAAAGATATGTCATACTAGTTCGTTATATCAATATATAAATATTTGCAAAAAAAAATCAATAATTTTATTCGATATCAACTAGATACTTTGGTTGCTAGGAAGACACAGTAAAACCTGAAACGTTATCACGCAGAAAAAAGTTGGCTATATAGCCCGCACGGGCATAAAGTAACACTGTTATGTAGTTGGTAGCTAAGAAATTGAAATACAATAATGAACTAGTTACACATATTATATAACTATATTGTCAATTAACTGTCTTTCCCATTTTTGAGAGAGAAGTCGGCGTTTTATCCTTTATTTAGTGACATTATCATGTCCGTTGCTCTACTGAAATCTTGTCAATTTTTCCACCACTTCACTTCGATTCTATTAAAAGCGAAAACGCGATTATAATCCAAACGTATATTACTGAATTCTCAGTCGACAAATTTTTATATCCAAGGAAACGATCTCATTTTTGTCAGTACCATTTCTTTAAGCAGGAAATGACCCCTTGATATACCCTGTGCAAGTATACATCGACTCACAAGTGAGTAGTTAAACAAGTTCACAATCACCTTCCGCATGAGGAGCATTTCCAAAATTACGTGAATCGTTTTTATAACTTGTTTTTTTGAAGGGTGACGGTTGTCATCGGGTGAACGCTAGTGTTTGGGATTTGTTTCCATTTGTCTTGTGCTTTCAATAATAGTTACACCTAATGAGGCGAGGGCGAACACGCAAACGTAATAGGAGGTAAAAACGATGGAGAAAAAATTAAAACGTTATAGAAACGAGATTGTAAGCAATAAATGTTACTCATATCATGTTTTTTTTTTTCAATTATTCCTCTATTAATATTACATGTTCCTTGGATCAATAAACGTTAACACAGCTCCATCAGCTCCAGATTTAAAAGATCTACCAATGAATTAGTTCTCTTGTCGATATAAGTGAAATTAGCAATAAAAAAAATCTACTTCTACATTTAATATTGTATAGCCAATATAAAGAATAACGTAGAATATTCAACGGCAATATTTCGGCGTAATCTACTCTTATCTCATTCTTGAAATATAATTGGTACATATACAATAATTATAACTTGTGAAGTTATTTTTAGCTGAATCAATGAAAAAAGAATACAAAAGTTTGATAACACAATTAATAGACACTTCCAAATATATTAATATATTGAAAACTGATTTGACTACAAACGAACTGTGCTCTAATCAATATTTCGTTTACTCCTACGAAAAACAACTTCTGGAGAATAATCTAGTTATAATCTCACATGGTTTTCCTATGAAAAGCGTAATTTCGATTATCAAAAAAAAATGTATGTAAGTTCGATTCAAGACTGCTTTTTAATTAATAAAAAATAGAATCATAATTCTTCCCATAACCGAAATGAATAAGAGCTTATGAATCAATTCTTTCACTACTGTCGCCCAGAAATCTATAGATTCTACCTGTATATAATTTGAAGCGCCCCTGTATGCTTGACATGCATTACAACAAATTCTGCCTCTGCCGCTTATGACCGTACGGGTACCTCTATTTCTTTCGAGAATGGTATTTTCAAATTCATCGTCAAGGAGCATAATTTCATCTATTAGTCCAAAATAACAATATAATATGTTACCTCTTGTTTCATCTGCAAATCGCTGCAACCTCTCTTTAAGACTCTCCTTTTCATCCACTTCTGACTCAAGTAAAGCATTGCGCTCAATAGCAGAATGGAAAGCGGATTCTATTCCTGTTATGCTTTCTTCAATAATCCGCCTCGATCTCTCCAAGTCATCATTTTTTTGTTCCAAATCTCTTATATACTGGGACATCTGAACTTTATCCTTTTTCAGATTTGAAATTTCAGTCTCGAGGTTACAATTATCTTTACTGATTTGTTCAACTTTGATCTGCAATCATTAGTGATAAATATTAATTTCGATATAGAAATGCTTCTGGATATCTAAATCCAAATGTAATATTAAGTGAATACAATATTTAGGAGTAAATACTCCACGTGATATGAATAAAAAGTAAAAGCAGATGCTTTGCTTGAGTAAATACATCTTATGTTTTTGTATGAATAAAATTCGTCCATGCTCCATACATCTACTCCACAATTTGTATTTCAAAAAATGTTTAAATGTAGAAAAGCCCATTAATGGTGACTTTGAAGTGATATATAATGTAAATGAAGATAAGTAAAGCGGATATCAATTTATTTTCTTATTTAAGATATATCTTTTTAATTGTCTCATACTATTGGAATATGGATTGATCGAAAGGGGGATGGTTAAATATTTTATGGTCTGTTCCCAAACACTTGAGTTTAATTAATATTCAGTCCACCTCCTGGTACGCGATAACTTAATTACAAACTTCATTAAAAGGAAAATTTCCCTCTTATGAATTCGGTACATAGTATCTGGCAAGCCATAATTTTTCCGTTTGTTTTTCCAGAAGTGTTTTACATTTGATTTCATGCTGACTTCAATTGTTTCAATATAATTATCATTGCAAGCTTTATATGCCAGTTTGTATCGAGCTCTTAGGTTTTAAAACATCAGGTAGTCATCTCAATTATTACTTTGCTTAAAAGCTTTATGTGCTTTTTTCTTTTCAATGATAATGTTCTTTAAGTCAGCGATAAACCGACAAGGAACTATTGGATTGATTTGTTCGACATAAGGAACATAGTTTTTTATACCCTCAAACAAAATAGAAAAAGTGTTAGCAGCAAAATTTATATCTGTCATGTCATGCATGCAGAATCGGCGGCATTAAGAACATCAACCCGATAATTTTGGTACTGATGAAAAATACAAATGAGTTTTAAGATTTAAAAATCAGAATGACTACAAATATTTCTGAATTACATCATTTTAACGAAAGCAAAAAGAAAATAATTTTGGCAAACGTTCATATCAGTGTTGTCACTGATTCAGTTTGGATTCTTAGGAAGCAAATGGAACATATTTTCATTTCTTGTTGGAGTGATCGGATTCGACAACTAATTTACTTAAAAAAAAACACTGTTACAAATAACAAATATTGAAACCTACCACTGATTGTAAATGTTTTGATTCCTAATACCCTAAACTTGTTTGTATTTTTCATCAATACCAAAATTATTCGGTTGATGTTCTTAACCACGGCAGGAGGTTGAACAAGAAGAGGAAAAACGACGACAGGAGAAAAGAAAGAAGGAGAAGCACTCCAAAAATTCTCGAAAGACAAGACACAACGAGAAGGACTTCAGAAAATTCTCGAAAATGAAAAGAAAGATCGAGAAAAACACTCCTGAAAATTCTAGAACAGAATAAAATGAGGGAAGAACAAAATAATGAATTAGAACAAATAAAAAAACAACGAAAAGTAGACTTCCAAAATGTTCTAGAACATCAAGACAATGTCTTCTAACATGTATTAGAGTTAACCGAAGAGTTCAGTACGAGAGGAGATGAGAGGACTAGAAAAGAGAGTCGAAAAATAGATACCTCTTCTCAAGAACCACGAAAGATTTCCCTAAATCCACCAACTTTTGATGGTCAGTCGCCTTGGTCCATGTATCGCCGACAAACGGATGGGGGTGAAGAAGATATATATATATATATATATATATATATATATATATATATATCTTCTTCACCCCCATCCGTTTGTCGGCGATACATGGACCAAGGCGACTGACCATCAAAAGTTGGTGGATTTAGGGAAATCTTTCGTGGTTCTTGAGAAGAGGTAACAGTTCCTTTTGATGAAGCACACACACATGTATATATATATATATATATATATATATATATATATATATATATATATATATATATATATATATATATATATATATATATATATATATATACATGTGTGTGTGCTTCATCAAAAGGAACTGTTTCAAATTAATGCAGCAACTTTTCAGGGTAGATTAGAAATCTGCCTTTCTACACTTGTACGGATCCCAATATTAATTCTCAAGTTTTTCAGAATGTGGTAGATTACCAACCCCAAAAACTATGAAGAAAATATTATATTTAAATCAAAGTTGCATCTAAATTGCCCATAATGATGTATGAAAGTATGTGTATTAAAAATGCAGGGATTCACATATTTTTCCTTCAATTCGATTCTACTTTGAAGCTGTTACCTGATAGATACTGAAATGACGAAAAAAGTTCATTTGAAAGTGGAATTCTTGCCGAGAATTGTATTCACAATCATTTAAAATAAGTGAATATATAAATCATGAACAACAAATGACCACTACAACGTTCCTCTTCATTAATTTTTTGTACTCAAAAGTACTACATCCAGCTGGAAATATCAAGTATCCAAGAATATCTGTCATAATCTGTAAATGTTGCACATCTAGAGGTTGGAAATTCTTCATATTTGACTTTGTTGAAAAGGAAAAAGTTCGACTTGACAATCCTATATTAACACCATTAACAATTTTGTATTCATTTTCGAACAAAAACTACTACTCTTAGTGGTTATAGAATTAGTAGTACAAATTAGCAGATAGCAACTCACCCGTAAAGAATCTATTTCGTTCTGAGCTCTGTTATTGGCCAGTGTCAGTTCCTTGATTTTTTTTTCGTTCTGGTCAATAGTTGCTTCATATTCTTTATCCAACTGTTGAGATTCGGCTATGAATTCATCAGATTCCTTTTGTATCCTCTCAGCACTGAAACCATTGTGAATCAATTCAATTAAAAAAAATTGTGTTTACTCATGTTATGGTATAACATCAACTTCGGCCAGTTTCAACTCTGTGATGAGTGGCTAATTGGTTTACTCCAAAGCCAAAAAAACCAATCACACACACAACTCTGTGATGATTAATTAGACAAACCTACACATCAAGTGACTACCTAAATTTGGGAAAATAAAATCAGGAGCATAACCCCTTTTTTTGAGATGAGAGTCCAGCTCAGGAAAATAACAACATTGATAATATTTGTTTTCATTACATGAATTCATTGATAGTATCAAAAAATGATTAAATCATTTCCATTTGATATTTCAATTCAATTCAAAATATGCTTTATTGTCGTAAGTACCTACATACACACTCGTTGACAAAGCCTGTAATGTAATGTTATGTAATATAACATAGTATAAGTATGAATACAAACCATATACATAAGTAAGACAAGTGATAAAAACAGATAGTACAAACATAGTTACTACAAAACAAACAGAAATTGCAAAAATAAGCTTGTATAAAGCTCGGTATAAAGCCATCATTGATATTACAAAATTTCACTATAAAACAAACAGAATTGTAAAAATAAGCTTATGTAAAGCCATCGTTGAGATATTTAAAACACTAATAGGTTCAGGTCAAAATTGAATACAAGATATTTTTTTTTAGAATTCCTGTAAAAAGTATTCATCCACATTATATAAAAAATTTGCGATAAGTAATGCTTTCACCTTAGTACGGAACATATGAATACACAAGATATTTTTTATTGCATTTGGCAAATGAGAAGTATAATTTTATTCCATTATAAATAATTGACTTCTTGATCAGAGTGGAATGGGGTATTATCAATTTGACCTGGCCACTCTGTCTTGTATTGTAATTTGTTGAGACTACCTTGATGGTATTTCTTTTTTTGTGAATCAGTGAGACTGTTTCTAAAATGTATATACAAACCACCGTTAATATATTGCATTCTTTAAATGAATCCCTACAGGAGGATCTAGCAGTTGCCCCACACATATATCTCAGGGCCCTTTTCTGCAAAACAAAACTCCTCTGGAACAACTGGTCGCTGCAGGCCCCTCAGAATGCTATACCATATCTTAGGTGGGTTTCAATAAGAGCAAAGTATGCTGTCCTGGCTGATGCAAATCCTAATTCGGTAGCGATGGTTCTGATAGCGTAGCATCCGGAAGCAAGTTTTTTACATATAGCCGTTACGTGATTGTTAAAAAGTAGTTTATTATCTATAAATAGTCCCAGAAACCTGGTTGATAACTTATTTTCTATTGACTCATTGCCGATATCTAGGTTTGGGAGGCTGCAGTGGAAGGTCAGGATATTTTTTTTTTTATATTAAGAGATAGGAGGTTTGATTCACACCAGTTTTTGATGATTCCAATATCTTGCATTATATTAGAGGGTAATATAGTTTCGTTCTTTTCTTGCCAGAGAATAGTGGTGTCACCAGCAAATAATGTAATTCTACCTCTGATATCTAGAAAGGCCATGTCGTTCACATAAAGTAGGAACAAGAGAGGTCCAAGGACTGATCCTTGTGGGACACCATGTTTTATATGTGAGTACTTGAGACACTGTTTGTTTTGACTGCTTGATGACGATCTGAGAGGTAGCTCTCAAACCACTGGTGTTCGATATTTGTGAATCCATAGTATTGGAGCTTCCGCAGCAGTATTCCGTGATTTACACAATCGAAGGCTTTGGAGAAATCACAGAAGACCGCTGCAGCAGCTGCTCCTTTATTGAGACCTGAGTATTCAAACAAGTACCTGCATGTAGCTTTTCAACTAGGATCCCCAAATATACAAAACAAATTTTTTTTGGTAAAAAATATTGGTTTAGGTACCTTCCGGGACGCCACTGGACATAATGACTTCAATCTAGTTATGGCCGAATCAGCCCCTTAAAACTCTAAATACCACCACCTATTAAAAAAAAATATTTTTTAGTATTTTTTCACTGTTTATCTTCAAAACGAAGCATTTCTGGGCCTATGTTTATATGGACTATTCATCTTAATATAACTCAAAAAAATCATACCTTTGAGTTTAGCCATATACTTTAGTAACACTCTGTATATTCATTCTCGAAAATGAGTCAAAACGCTGAACAACAAAAATATATTCCACTTGAATTCATTCCCAAAAAGATCATATTTCATTTTCAAGTGTTTGTGAACGTGATGTGATGCCTGTTCTACTGTTTTGCTAACATCATATTCTTTTGACGATTTATTTTTTAGTCTTGTGGTGAAAAATTGAAAAATGCTTATAATTCGGTTGGAAAGTGATGAAAAAGGTAGTATAGAATGTGTATATTATGCTGATAGAAAGGAGGAATTTCGAGCGGAATTGGCTGAGAAACAAACTAGTTGAGAGCCCCAAAAATTTCATTTGAATTTTTTGTTCAGAATACACAATTTCCACCAAAATTTTTTCTTTTCGAGGTGGAGCCCGATAACGGAGTTTTAGCATCACTTCTATTAACGACAATTATAGATGTAACACAATGTACTTACTCTTGTAAATAATCTTCAGCAAGGTTTTTCCAATACTGAATTTCTTCATCTTTGGTGCTGAATCGTAATCCATTGCTGTTATTCATTTTGATTTCGTTTATAACATTCCCTAAAAACCAAGAAAAACTCTAAATGTACAGAAATAGAACCTGCCACTCAAGAATTGGTATTCTTGCATGATGAAAAGAAATTTCTTTATTTTTATGGTACAGGAATGGGATGAAATTACGTTTGTTTTTCCAGGTCAAAATTTTTCTCTAGGAAAAAATAAACACATCACCGAGAAGTGGAGGATTACTAAGAAGCGTAAGGTAAACGATAACTCAGATTTTTTTTATTCAACCTTGCCATAAGACGAATATCAAGAAAAGTACAATGAATTTGTGTATGAAATTGGTTATTATCCCTGCCAACTGTCATGAATATGACTCATATTAATTCTAGGACATCGATTCTTTTATAATGATTAAATGAAATAACACATTTCCGCTCACCTTAACGGTAGAATAAATGTGAATCAATTGTTAAAACCAGTATTTTTTTCTTTTCAAATATCTCAAC
The DNA here is from genome assembly GCA_032362365.1 of Zygogramma bicolorata. Taxonomy (NCBI): domain Eukaryota; kingdom Metazoa; phylum Arthropoda; class Insecta; order Coleoptera; family Chrysomelidae; genus Zygogramma; species Zygogramma bicolorata. Next base: position 842,145 of record JAVJAQ010004531.1, on the reverse strand, counting down.
ACAACAGTCAAACTATTTACAAGATGGAGGATTTGTCAATTGTAATTGTCGATTTGATTTGTTTTTGTCATATGCCATTTGTCATTGCATGCGTCACATTAGAACCGTGCCGTATTTTGGCGTGATTTAAATGATCAAATTAATTTGATCAGCATAGTCATCAAATGTGGAATCATGCATTATTTCAAAAGAGTATTCGTCATTTCTTCAAATGAAATATGTTTCAGTATCTACTTTTCGCAATCATTAATAGATCGTTCAATTTTGGCTGTAACAAATTTTTATTATTTTTTCTTGTAACAGAAAATCGACAAATGGTGGATTCATGCAGCAATCGTAGCTCGGAAGTCGGTAATCGGAACTCGGAAATCTTAAGTCTTAATTCGTAACAAAATATTGGGATTTCAAGATAAGCGATACGCCCTAGGTGTCTTTGGATAGGAATAGAATTATTCCTAATGTTTATCAAGCATAATTCATGATTACCTTCCACATATACAGTGAAAAAACACTAAAACTGTTATAGTTGCTCACAAAAATTTCACGTTTTGGAATTTTTAAACAACGCAAAAGTTCTAACCTTAAATAGCAACAGTTGTCAAAGTGGCGCATATTAGTTGGAGTTTCCATTGAACGTGTCGCTGCGATCTTAATTTGAAATCCCAATACACCATTCATGCAGCAATCTTAAGAACTGTCTAATCGTAAGACCATTGACTTAATATAACATGGACTGGGTGTCGCTTAACCCTCAAATACAAGTTCTTGCGGCCCGAACCAACTAAGGGCATCTGCGTCATAGTCGTCATCGTCATAATGTGTTACGTCATCAGTAATATGTGTTGCATACTTAGATTCCGTAGGTAATCAGTTCTTTTCTGGTATCCTATTGATTCTTAAATACCTATTTACTAGATTATTGAAAAATATTCAAGAATGGGACCAAATGAAATTATGGTGCATATTGAAAATTTCAATAGTCAATATTATTTTCGGGTATTGAATAATATATTTCAATAAACCACTAGGTACCTACAAGAAATTTCAGAAATATCAGTGGTGCCCCATTATTTTCTTCTAAAACAGTTATTTTCAGTAACCAATATTTAGTGGTTTTCAAGATTCACTAGAATAGCATATGATTCGTATAAGTATTCCTTGTTCCTCATATGTAGATTTTTATCGATATTGGTCATTTTTTCATGACCACTGTAATGAAATGTTCAATTCATATAGTTTTCAGTATGTGATTTGAAAATGTTTTCTTTAATTATAAATATATCATGCATTGAAAAATCCACTCTTATGATTTCGACTCTAAAAAAATCCTATGTTTTAATTCAATGACCATAGCAATTTTCCATTCACTTCAACTGAAGCAATAGATTATTCAAAAATTGGCATTGAAAAAATTTGGACATCATTGTTGTCTTAAGTATAAGATTTGACATTCCTTCAAGAAGTATTATATCTCACATTGAGAATAAATGGGTGAAAAGGGCTTCAAAAAATCGCAAACACAAATCAACAGATCAACAACTCCCTCACTGTAAAACGGATTTTTGGCTATGCAAATATGCAACAAGTGATACATTGTGACGTCACTCGTAAGTGGTGACGCAGTTGCCCTTAGTTTAATATGTTCATGCCGTTTTAGGCGTGGGGATCAATCCTCTCACTCTAATGCCCAGTCCATACTATTAGGTCAATGCGTAAGACAAGCTTTCGTAATTAGACGAGTTGACGCAGTCACTCTGACGTCTGGCGAGGTCATATTTTTGAGCAACCAATCACGATTGGGAAGAATTTCTACCTATGATGGCGCTGATGTCTGTTCGAAAATGTCGGCAACGAACCGTAATCAGCTGATCGTAATCTGTCAAAAACATATGTTTTCTATTGAGGTGTTTTCTGGCGCTCATGTCTTTCTCCTTCCCTTTCACTTATGGACAGCCAGATAGTGAGAGAAAGATGGAGGGAATAATACGTTTTAAATACAAGAGCGCCAGAAAACACCTTTGTTTACGTTGTATTTTGTATTGTACCTTGTGTTTTTCGAATTTTGGCAAAGTTCTGTATGAAACAAATGTGTAGACTAATCAGTGTGTGAATGTGTTAGAGAAATGTACCATAATTTCACATTCAGAAGTTTGTTTTTGTTTTACGTGATGAAATAGTTCAAATATTTTCCGATAGAGGCGTAGTTCCAAAATTCGTAACTCGTAAGAGTTGAAACTTGGTCAACTTTCCTTACGAATTCCGACTTACGACGATAGCTACATGAACGATCTTATCGAAAGTCGACTGAACTTCTTCCGACTTATTTCTTACGACCTTCGAATTCCGAGCTACGACTGCTGCATGAATCCACCATAAGAAACTCTACCGATGTTCATATATATATATATATATATATATATATATATATATATATATATATATATATATATATATATATATAAACATGTGTTAGAGTTAACCGAAGAGTTCAGTATACGAGATAGAGAGCTCTTCTCAAGAACCACGAAAGCCAAGATTTCCGTAAATCTACCAACTTTTGATGAAGAAAAAAAAGCTACAGCACTCAGCACTCTCTCTCTCTCTCTCTCTCTCTATATATATATATATATATATATATATATATATATATATATATATATATATATATATATACAGTGTGGTCCACTAAGTCTGCAACAAATGGAAAACTTTTATTCTTGACAAAAGTTGGTGCATGTTCCAAAACTATACCAAGTGTACCTGAAATGGCTTTATGACAATCACCATACAGGATAGGCCAAAAAATATAAATTTCGAGTAAAGTACCCTTATTTCAGAAAATATAGAAATATGTTGAGGAGAAAAGTTGCTTAGAATTAATAGTAATTTACGTAACAAGTCCGGAAAATACTGTTTTTTTGGACGAGTAGACAAAATTCTAGGGCGAGCCGTAGGCGAGTCCTGGAAGTCTGCGAGTCCGAAAAAACTGTTTTCGGTCGTGTTGCGTACACTATTTTTTCGGCAACCGACCCACTTCCCGGACGCTTTTTCTTTGAGGAAGTAGCATTTTCCCGGCCTAGTCCGGGAAGTACGTACTTCCCGGACTAGGCCGGGAAAATGCTACTTTCTCAAAGAAAAAGCGTCTGGGAAGTGGGTACTTCCCGGACGGTTGCCGAAAAAAGTTATGTTCAGATACGAAGTCATGGCCTGCTATTCGATTTTTTTTTCTTTTGGAAAATTTTGAATTACCCCCGTATGATACATATTTTTACTATTTTGATTCAATATGTATTTGAAGTAGCTACAATCAAATCGGTTTAGAGTATTTCTTATCAAATTGATAAGAAATTTGTATAATTTACATGGATTTGTATTTTTTTAGGTGACCGGCAACTTCTTGTTTGTTGCAACGATATTTAACAGTAGTTAGTTAAGTATTTGCCTCGTTAAAAAAAGTATTTGTGTTATTTTAGAGTTCTGTTAAATATCGTTGCAACAAACAAAGAAGTTGACGGTGGAAGCCTAGCCGAACAAATATATATATATATATATATATATATATATATATATATATATATATATATATATATATATATAAATTGTGTCGTTTTGTTCCTTACGAATTTACCGGCAAACATGTAGGCAACAGTTTTTCTTTGTAACAATTGTAGTAAATTGTAGTAAATGGACAAAATGCATATAGAAAATTTGCTCCTCAATTGTACCACGTTATTTCTTCAATTATATATGTGAAATAAATAGGTCATTCCTCATAATATCGATCCCATTTTAGAAATGTCGCAGTGACAATTTGGACGGGATTTTTATTCCTTCAGTTTTCAAATATGTGAAGGTCATGCTGCTAATCAGATCTGAATACTATTTCAGAAGCTACTAATGAAATATTCTCGTCCATCATACACGATATACCACGCAACACAACGTTTTTTACGACTTGACCAAACCAATTATATTAAAACAAATACCCAGACGGCACCCAATATTTTTGGAATATCCCTACTACATCCCATTTTCCAGTAGATATTGCAATATTTCTGGAATATTCTATAAATATGTGTTTTATCCAATATCCATGAAAAATATTCCTGGAATATATTTTTACGAATATCCATCAGATATTCTTATTGAATATTACTGGTATATTCAAATGTCATATCGAGCAGAAAGGTATATATTCGAATATTCTGGGAATATTCAAAATGCATTTGTGTAGCATATTCAACTAATATAAAAAAAATAGTTAATTAAAAATGTAACACCGGAAGTTCTTCTTTTGTTATCATATACGCATTTATCCTTGTTCCTAGTTCAACTGGCAACTGGGATGGTATTTCATATGCCACATAATTTTATTCTACCTTTCATGCAAAAAGTGAAATGGCACTATGCTTGACTTCATGAGAGAGACAGAGACATAACTATCAGCAAGATAATCTTGTAGTACGAATTTCAAGGTTCATAGACAAAATATTAAAGTTGAAACATGATTAGATTTTCCAAGTACGACATTTGATGTGTAATTTCAACCAATTGAGATATTCAATTATCTACGCCGAACACCGCAGCTTGAGAAATCGAAAGCTGATTTGTCGTTCCGAATATTCATGTTTTTTTTTTGACAAATGACATTGACATGTGATCTTGTCAACTGTTAGTGTTTTGATCAAAAATTCGCAGCATTCTTTTTGTGTGTTGCTCCGGGGCTTCTCATTTTAGCTTTACCATTGGTTGAAGAATGACAATAAGTGTCAAATTCCACCAATAGTGAAATCAGAATTAGGAGCCCTGGATCATTCGGAACGCCGAGCGGTGTAGTCCTGTGGTGTAGTCTGAAACTAAATCAGCATTCCAGCTATCAGTTCAGTTTCACAGTGAGATAATTAATAAAGTTTTTCATATTATCGAAGAGGACTGACTCATTATAAAATAGTTGTATTAATAGTTATTTTTGAGTAAGTGAAATTCTTTGTTTGGGTGAAAAGGTGTGTGTGTTCAGTGTCATAGCACTTTCAACCCCCTCACAGTGTTTGATGCAAAAAGAAGTAAAGGAACTCATTCACCTTAAGTCTGTGTTTTGCCCTGTTCCACAATGAAGAAATGTTTTTTGAGAAAAGTGAAGAGATTGACTGACCAAACATTATTGATTTCTCGAGACAATTTTGCTGGAGAGAAGAAAATTTCTGAATCGTCAAAGAATGACCAGAGCGCTGAAGAAACAGTAAATAGTTCTGATACCGTGATAATGCAGTCCTTGACTCTACCAGCAAACCAAAATTCATTACTGAATTGATGCATGATCATCACTCACCAAGTAATATGGTTGGGAATACTTGTGTCTCAGAAGATGAGTCCAAAGTTCTTGGTGATATATCTAGAGTTCCTATTTACTCAACTGTTTTTTGAATTTTTTCAATAAACATTTTTCTGTTCACCTATATTTTTTTATTCTTGACGTGTTTTTTTCTGCTATTCCGGTCAAAAAAGCATATATGCTATGCAGTACAAAAAATATATTCCTGGCATATATTTTAAGGGCAAGAAAACATATCTGTTGCATATGCCATGAACATATCTTGGGATATCAAAACATATTCCTGGAATAAGTTTCATGGTGACTTTGAATATCCATGGAATATGCCTACCATATGTTTTGGGGGATATGGGATATTCCTGGCATATTCCAATATTCCACTGGGATGTGCATAGGATATTCATGCAATATGATTGTGCCGTCTGGGTAGACAGCATATTCATCTGATGTGAAGCCAAAACCTAATTTATCATTCATAATAATAATTTCCGAATTTAGGAAACTGTGAAAATCGTTATTTCTTCTTCTTTATATCAAATTTTTTCGAATGATTAAGAACAATTTACTATATCTATACGAAAGATCCATCAATCCGTTTAGAATTTTTTTCTGATGCCGTATTTTTCTCTCAAGAGGGAGAGTTATATTGACCTGTTACCAGAAAAATACAAATACACCTCCAAAAACTTGTCGTTCTAGGTCCAAAAGTTATAGTCTATTTCGAGAAGAGCGTAGAGTAATAAATACGCATTTACAATTAATACGCTATCATAATTTTCTCTACTGTATTTTTGAAATAGTTTGTGAATTTAATGTGAAACTGATTCAAACAAGGATGGAATTATACCTGAAGAAAGGCATTTCAGTTGAAAATACAAATTTGCGCTGGCATCTCGTGCTCGTATTGCCACTAAGAAACTCACTGTCAAGCATTTGTTCATTTGGACAGCTTTGTATGAGCAGAATTTCAATAGAAACAAGCAAACAATGATTTTATAGAAATGCACATATGGTTAGAACAGACTTTGGTCAACTCTTATCATTGGAGAAATAAGGTGTATAGAATAAAACATCATTTATAACAATACTTATTAAAAATTTAATTTATACATTTTTAAAATATATGATACAGGGCTATTTATATAATGATAACTATCTACAATATATTATAGGCACATACTTAATATCGCAAATATACAAAATAATTGTAGTATAGTTGGTGTTGAAATCAGATTGCAAGGAAAATATGATACAATAAGTGTAAGCATTATTCAGATATAGGATAGTTAGACAACCAGTTGAGAATAGCAGGCTAGAAAGAGCCGATCATTAAGAAGCTTGCCTCCAAGTTATGTTTTTTTCCCACATATTCCCTACTGGACGTCGTAGCTCTTTGAGTCTTACATTTTCTTATAGTCTTATAGAAGAGATGGCAATTAAGTCAGAAACAGAAGATGATTTTTTTGGCAATGCTACAATTATTCATATTTCAAATTTCAACTGTATAATTTTATACCTCTCGAGATAAATATCAAAACAATATGTTATTTGATAAGAGAATGAATATAATTCATCTAGAATGATCACCATAAACCCCCTACCCTGATCCTCCACTCCAGCTAAATTATATCACAACTCCCCAACTACTATATAATCACCAGTTTCAATGAAATCAAATATCACTAATTATTATCTGAAAGTTTTTATGTGTATGTTGATGTACTGTCAAAAAACTATTTCATTAAGATTACTCAGATAGAAATTATGTATGTACTTTGCCACAGGGCAAAGCTTTGCCTTGATTTAACATGTTGAAGGAAAAATCGGCATTATATTGTTGAAGACGCAACAAAAACGTTTCTTTTCGCACGGGTTATGACTAACTATCCTATGTCTCTATAAACAATGGTTGTATATTATTTTGAAAACTGAATTAGAAAAAAGAATAAATGAAATATATTACAAGCTGATTATTTATCTGAAGTGCTCTAAAAATAATTTACAAGGAATCTAAGGCAATTATAATACTTTTGGAACACTGAGTGAATAAAAAAGAAATCCATACGTCTATATAAGCTTCAAACACTGTTTATAGAAAATTTCTTTATCATTTTCATTCCTTTCTCAGACAATCACATTTATTACCTATCTATTTATATTTTCAAATAATTCTGAATATGTGATAAAGCAGAGATAATTTATATATTTGTGTTTCTCCTGCTTGATATTTATATAATTTTGAAACAATTTTATCAAATATCTGAGGGTGAAATAAAGCAAAATATTTTTTCTACAAGCAACCCAAAAAAATATTTTTTACCATTTCAACTCTTTAAAGGTTAATAGCGAGCCTGGCAGATGTAGATTATTCATTCTACAGGAGGGTGAGTCTTGAATTAAAATGTAACTACACGATATCACTACTGTGCCGCAGTTCAGCACACTGATCATCCCAAATAGCAAGAGAATCTTTGAAACATCTATAAATTATATGTTTGAAAATTCATCCACTGATAACTCATTAATAAAATAATAAAGTATAAAATCTTCAATGAATATATTTTTGAGCTTCATTCCTGAATATCTTTGGAAGATGTTTCGAATCTATTTTTGATCAACTTTGATTCTACTCTGAAACTATTCTAAATATTACTCCGAATCTATATTGAATATGTTTTGATCCTTCTTTGAATCAGTCTTGAATCTTCATTGGATATTTATCAATTCTTCATTTCTATAAATATATTTTGAGAATATTTTCAAATTTCACCATATTTAAAAAAAATCATTACATATATGTTGAATATTCATTTTTAAATATTTTGAAGAAGTTTTGCTCCTTCGTTTGATGAGTTTTGAATCTTTATTGAATATTTATCAATTCTTCAATCCAGTTTATATTTTGATAATATTTGCACACTGCATCTTATGGATTTCGAATATTCATTGCATATATTATGTTGAATATACAGTTTAAAATATTTTGATCCTTCTTTGAATCAGTTTTGAATCTCCATTGAATATCCATCAATTCTTCATTTCTGAGTATATTTTTAAGATTAATTTCAAAATGTTCTGAGGAGGTTGTAAACCACTTCTTTCAATGGACTTTTTTACTTCAATCAATTTTGAACATTATTCATTCAAAAACGTAATTCTAACGAACATTCTTCGAATATTCAGTACATACTTTTTGAATCCTTTTGATTATATCCATCGTGGGAATTTTTTGATTATTTGAAGAAAATCTGACTCTTTTTTCAATCAACTCTGAATCAGACATATTGTTAACCTTTCCTCGAATATTCATTGGCTACTTTTTGAATTTATTGAAGCTGTTTTGAAGATTTTTTGAATGTTCTCTGATTAAATGTCATCCATTAAATGAATACATTTTGATTTTTTCCATTGAAAAATTCACTTCGTAGGTGTTTTCAACTTTATAATGAATACTGAATCTGCATTGAAATCAATATGGTTTGAAAATATATTCAGAAATATCGATTTGCCGAATGTTTTCTCAAATCAGCGTTGAATATTTTGTCGTAATTATCAATTTTTTAAAATGTAACTCCTAGGAGCGGGAGGAGGGCGAGCCTATTGCGCAAAGCGCGATACTCACGCGAAATTCATTATGACCGATTGGTAGCGCCATCTTACACGTAAATAATGTATACTCAGTAAACCATTTCATATGGTTGGGAGGGGCAGAATTCTAATCATTCCATTCCAGTTATCAGTTGAGTCGGGACATTCGTTTTCATTTACTTTGACTAAATTAACAACTTATTAATAACTTATTCAGAGACTGAAAGTTGTTACGGTGTATGGAAATTAATTTTTTTTCGAAAATAGAAAACATATTCGAAACATTTACATTGAATAAATACATCCATAACTGAAGATTGAAAGTGGTTACTCAGGATGGAAAATGAAGATGTAAAATATATCGAAAACATTTTATTTAAAATGCCTTCTGGAGATTCTTTTGCTACTTGGGATCCTTCGCTTTTATTCTTTGGATGAAAATCCGTGTCTTATTTTCATTGCTATGCTCGTTAGGTAGTTCTGTCTGTAAAGTGGAAAAGGTGAAAAATAATTTGAGGTTAATTGCTTTCTTTGTAACGACAACATGATAGTTTTTGAATTCTATAAAATTCGCTATTGAATCCAGTTGAATGAAGGACTATAAATGAGCTAATATCTCCATTTCAGAAGGTATTTCAGTTATTTGTACAGAATTATTGTTATCACTTTGAGAACTACCACTGACAGTCACAATTACCGGACTTCGGTCACTTGTTTGGACAATGGTTACCAAATTGCCGTCTTTAGTCCCCTCCAGGTCGCTTGAACTTCCTTTCAACAACATTTTCGTAGGATTCATATCATGTTCAGGTTCCATTTTCAAAGAATCTAAAGTAATGTTGTCGAGAGCAATGTCCTCTTCGGTACTACCCAGTATGCTAACCACATTAACCACTGAGCCATGATTAGACTCTGAAAGACTGAGTGACTCTTCTCTGCTGTGTATGACAGAATTATTTTGGAGAGTTCCTTGTCTATTTGTGCTATTCGATCGGTATGAAGGTGGACAGCTGTATTCAGATTGGGCGGCTTCTCGACGATTGGATAGGGGAGCCCTATAATGAAAAAATCGTTTTCAACCTATTTCATAGTAATAATGCTTCTTTTCAGAAGATATACACACATATATATATATATATATATATATATATATATATATATATATATATATATATATATATATATATATATATATATATCTTTTGCTTTCCTTAAATGACTGTTTTATATTAATGAATTGGATTTCTCTATTCTTGGGAATTCGCCTTTCCGAGTAAAATAAAAAAATGATAAAAGCAACAGACAGAAAATGAAAATATCAACTTTAATCACTTATCAACGATGGTTGGATGTTTCCATCAGTTTCTCCGGACAGAAATACATTTGAACAATGTACATATCATTATATGATCAAAAAGTAATTTTATGAACTATAAATAATGTGTTTACATATCTTTTTGTTTATATCTATGCGATGTGCCGAACCTAAAACATCTTTCATCAACCAAATATCGTCTAATGGGAAAAGGCGAAAGTAGCCTTCCTGCCCAAAATGGGCAAAATATTAGACCAAATGCCCAAGTCATACAGACCTATCAGTCTAACGTCCTTTCTAATGAAAACCGTTGAAAGGTTACTGGACCGATACATTAGAGACGAAACGCTGAAGGAAAAACCTCTAAGCGCTCGTCAATATGCGTACCAGCCTGAGGAATCGACAGACTTAGCGCTGGACGACTTGAACAGACTCCTTTCTAAGTTGCTGGACGACAAAGAAATGGCAGTAGCTGCCTTTCTAGACATCGAGGTGACATTTAATAATGTCTCCACGGAGTCACTTATAGGCGTACTGAGAAAAAGAGGAGTACCAGATGTTTTATGCCGATGGATAAAAGCCAGCCTAGAAAGAAGGATGATATACACCACTCTAGGAGAGGTTACCCGACAGGTAAGAGCAGAAAAGGGATGCCCACAAGGAGGCGTACTATCGCCACTGCTATGGGCAACCCTAGTAGACGATCTCATCAGAAAGCTATCTGAAGAAGACATATACTGCCTGGGATATGCTTACGATCTGGCGATAGTCACGAAAGGGGAATTTGCAGGTGTCATCTCGAAGCGCATGCAAAGAGCCTTGAACATCGTTGACAGATGGTGCAGGAATGAGAACCTCTCAGTGAATACCACAAAAAACCACTGTCGTCGTATTCACAAGGAAAAGAGTGATGAGAGGACTAAAACCACCAGTACTCAATAAAGTGGAGATCCCTTTTGCTACGAAAGTCAAAAACTTAGGTGTGACTTTCGATCACAGGCTTACATGGAACCGCCACATCCAAGAAACAGCACATAAGGTAAGGATGGCCCTAGGAATCTGCAGAAGAATGTGCGGGAGAAACTGGGTACTAACCCCGAAAATGACACTCTGGTTATATACAAGGGTAGTGAGACCCATGATTACATACGGTGCAGTGACTTGGTGGACAAGAACGAAGCAATCGGGTACGGCTAGGCTATTAGGTGGCATACAAAGGCTGGCGTGAGCCATGAGAACTACCCCAACTGCAGTTCTTGAGGTCCTACTTGGACTTCCACCATTGAACATCTACATACAAAAAAAAGCTCGACTGGTGGCACACAGGCACTCCAGTCAGGCACTCCAGTCACATGGGAGGGAATACTTGAAACTGTACAATGAACTGGAGGCAGATCCAATACTAGGAATGCCCGTGGATAACACAGTTCCGCAGTACAACTTTCAAAAAGATCTTTTCGAAATCATCATACTAAGTAGAGAGGACTGGAAAAATGGCCCACCGGTTTCTCCGACAGCCAGGAGGCAATTAAGGCGCTCAGCTCATTTCAAATCTTCTCAAGATTGGTGGGAAGCTGTCTGAGTGCACTCAAGGAGCTAAGTACCCAAAATAGGGTTACTCTAGCATGGGTACCCGGACATGAGGGTCACAAGGGCAACGAGGAGGCCGATGCTCTAGCCCTCTAGCCTGTGAGGGCGCATCCAAGGCTATGATCGGCCCAGAACACTTCTGCGGGGTAGCGAAAGCAAGTATAAAGACATCTATAAATTCATGGATGCAAAACGAATCAAAAGATTTGTGGAATAAGCACCCTAAAATGAGGAAGGCGAAAGAGTTCATAAAGGAACCAGCGCCCAGATTCACGGAAGACCTGCGAAACCACAACCGTAAGGTTGTAAGGGTAGTGGTGGGTCTACTAACGGGGCATAGCCAGCTCAGGAAACATGAGCAACATTGGTCTGACAGAAGAAACCCAATGCAGGTTCTGTCAAGAAGAGGAAGAAACCGCACTACATGTGCTTTGTGAATGCGAAGCGATAGCAAGGCTGAGACATGCAAGAAGCGGAGAGGAGAAACCAGAGGCTGCTAGCTATATGAAGGGGTCAGTGTCAAGGCTATGGAGTCTTATCAAAGAGATCAAGCTATTCAACGAGCTCTAACAACCAAGGAGCATCACAATAGATCTGAAAAGGTCGCATTGAATCAGGTCATGGGCCAGCTCCCCGATAATCTAATCAAAATATCATCTACTTGTGTGTGATTACCTTATGATGAGTAGGTGTGGTCCTGTGCGCGACGAAATTTGGATGGAGGAAAAAACGCCAGATCACGAGATTGTCAAGCGAAAACTTGAAGGTATGGACCGAATGGTTGATAGTTATCGGCAGGTCAATTTATATTCGAGAAACTATCTTCGCAGTATCGCAGTGTTCGTCCTTTGGAAGCTGTTGTCGGAGCAGGAAAGCTCATAGGAGATATCTTTATCCTATATATAAATTTTGACAGTTGGAATTGCGTCACGCAACACCAGTTATTCATATTGAAGTTTTTTTTACAAAGAACTGTTGAAGCGAGGGTGGTATTTACGGACTTTCCATATCGAACATTCATATTTGAAGGGTGATATCGATGAAATAAAGTAGATTCAATTTTCGAAATTTCTTCCTCTTAGAATAGAAACAATATCTAAAAAATATTTTCCTCTTTTTCGCTACCATCAATCACCAAAAAGAACCCTGAGATGAAGAGGCTAGTTGCAAGGACTATAAACATAATGTATTTATTATAATTTTTGTTTATATCTATCTATGCTACGATATTAATTGTTCTGATGATCATATGGCCCCAGAGGCCCAATTTTCCACCACTTTCGTTTAGCATGGATGTGATTGGTTGCACTCTAGCAATAATAGCGTATACATTTTCATAACAAAAACCGTCAAAAATTGAGCTCCTAGGGCGTTAATGAAAAATAAATTATTCTTATTTGTCAAATTGAAGTAGTTGTACGCGTCTACTATCCAAAGGTTGTCAAATTGTCATTTCTTGAAACTACAATATGGAGGCGCATTCATGGAAAGCAGGATAGTGTAAATCGAAAAAAGATTGGCATAACTCGAGAATTAGGCCCCTGGGAAGTGATATGGTTGCCGTTCATAAGAAAAGTACTTACTAGGTAAAAGTACAATAATTATTACATCTAAATAGTTATAAATTGAAGAAGGAACATATACAATGAATGCTTGAGGTCTGTACAGATATACAAAATTAAAAAGAAGTTTTGAAAGTAGAAACGGTTCAAATTTTCCTGATATTGACCAATCAAAAATTGGTACTCAAAATTTCCTCTGATACACAAAATTATTGCTAGGTTTTCCCTGAGAGAAAACAGTCCATATCAGTTTATTTCAACAGTAGCATCTTTTGGGGGAGAAACGAAAATTTATCCTTATTACGACTATTATAACAAAAAGTGGAAGGTAAACAATATTCTGATCAGACAGACGGACACAGTTGGGTCGGAAGATCTTGCGATGTTTCATCACAGGAATTGAACTTTGCCCTTTGTTTTCAATAACGAAGAGATGAATGAATATGTTGTATAAAATATGACTTGAAAACAATGTAGATGATTATTAAAATTATATAGAACACACAATTTTTATATTTCATCTTTTTCTACAAGTGAAAACGAAAAACAAACAAAAATGATTTTCAGCAGAGAGACCTTTTGTTTAGAAGATAGCTTGCACACAGTACATCGATAAGTGGATGACTATACAAACTCATATCTTCAATGTCAAGTACTATCAATGACATTTCACCATTGTCGTTTTACTGTGGTGTTAGTGAGTTGATTAGTTTCTACGGACTGAAATCTCATATACCACACAAACAGTTATTTTTATTATACATTTCCGTTAGTTGCAGTGGCAGCCATATTGTATCCACTTATCGATGACGGTAAGAAAAGAACCATCGGTCCAAATGACTGTATCCACTCTGTTACCTACCTCAACAAACTACCAGCATGACTTCTGTAAGTGGGAGGCGGTGACAATGCATTCTGTAGGCCAGCCTGTATTTGTGGAGTGTTTCCCCTTTCCAACAGCAATAACCTAAGTCTATACTCCTGCATTGATGCCTGATAGCTTGGTGGCGGAGGTCTGTATTGAAACTCTGGATACATCATGGCCGCATAGGGATGATGTGGCCGACCGTACGAAGGGGGGAGCCTGGGTACGAAACGCCGTGTACAAACGTCCACCGATTCCGTACTTCCTAACCCGAGCATTGATCGGCAGGTTGAAGAGTCGTGCGACGTTAGTCGCCAAGCGACTCCACTGACTGTTACCAGAACAATTCCCACACCTGAAAATTAACGGAATTAGAGGACAAATTTCGATAACAATATGTAGATTATTGATATATTTTGATTTCGGTGACAACAACTCGTGTAGGCTCATATATCTCGAGAACCACTTCTGTATCTTTTTTGCTTAAGTTGTATACTGAAACAGCTTTTTATTGTGTCACAATTGAACGAATTCATTTTCTGAAAAAAAAATAGCTACTGCGAACAAAAGTCATTTCAGGAAAAACATGTGGAAAATTGTTCTATTTTTTCTAAGCAGACAATATTATGATTGCTATCTGAATCAGTGATGATATAAAGTTTGTATTACTTCAACTCTGACCCTGGCTGTCTTTTCTGCAGTAACTTGTATTCAGAATTTTTTTTTCAATTGTAGAGCTCTGAAAACTGTATTTGTTCAAAACATTATATCAACCTCTTGCAAACAAATTATAGCTTACTAGAAACAAAACTCCACATGATTTTCGAATATAGAAATTTTCTTGCAAAAAAAATTCATTTGGAGAAAAAAAGTTGTTCGATATCTTCCCGAACACCCGTATCTTGAATTATATCTTCATCAGTTATGATATGATGATTCCTTACATTATGTAGAGGTTCAAAAGAATAGATTAGTAGCCAACCCTTTTTTATGGGGTCAAATGACAGCATGATTCGTGTTCAGAACGATGCTGGTACAGGAAACTTTCATTAACGCGCATATTATGAGAATATTGATTGTACTATTTGTATTTGGAAACTTGTTAAATCCGATTCCAAAGAGGACTCGAAGAATCAGTTATATATAGAGTCATGTCATAAACAAATTATGACAATTCATGATACTAAAATAACCGTGAAATATAAATTCAATTCGACCCAGGACCATAAATCTGGCAATAAATTTCAAACAAACGACACCGCTTGTAGTGATATAGCATTCATTTCTTTGTCACTCAAATAAACAACTGACCGAAAAAGAATTAATTTCCTTATTTATGTGTTTTCGGCAGCAATCCTCAGTTTGACAACAAACGACATCACTTGTAGTGATATAAAAATAATTTCTTTGTCACTCAAATAACTAAGCGACAAAGAACTAACTTTTTTATTTGTGTTGTCGGTAGCAATCTGCTTCTCCAAAATTTTCATATAAAAGCGGTCTCGGTAGTGTTTAGGTTAGAACGTCCGCCTTTCAGACGAAAGAGCGGGGTTCGAATCTCTTTCTAGCCACCGTGCTGGGTAATCACACGTTAAAAAGTAAGGCCCCGTTAATCCATTGCTCGCACAAGTTTCGACTTCTGAAAGTTGACGTTCGTCAGCTGGTTAACGCAACGAACAATTTTAGAAAACAAAAAAAGAAACGCAATTTCAGAGACCAAAACAGTAACATTTGAAGACAGTAGCAGTTTCAGTACAGTTCAGGTTTCAGTAATAACGCCAATAAAGGTCGAAATAGTATAGCGACATAGTAGTACAGGGCCCCGGAAACAATGTCAAAATCGATGTAACAAAAAGTGCTAACTCACACCAGATACACTGAAAAAGCGTTCGAAAACTAAAAACAGACAACACATTCAGTTCGGGACTTGAAAGCATAAGCAGAAAATCGAATTGAAATTCATGTGTATAAATTGAACCCTATAAAACAGTCCGATTACGAATTTCCAACGACATTGTTTCGCGTTTACTTTGGGAACAGAATCATTTTGAACTTTTTTGACGAATCTATTCAAAAACATATGTAGCCATTAGTCAGTCTACTGTATGTAAATTCCATCTAGTCTACTTTTTTTTTGTAGTAAAACTCATAAAAATTCTATTGGTGTTTTGCCAGACAAGTAATGAACTCGATTCAATTACCAGAGTGCTACAAACCTTACAACCTAACTTATAACATCTTTTTGGGGTATTTCTAGCCGCTCGGAAACTACCCCCAAAAATAGTCTTCCTGTGTTGGGTCTATCACAAAACAATAATTTTCAGCATTGTCTTCAGTTCCAGGTATAATGGACTATAAATAGAGGAAAACTGAATTGTCCACCCAAAAATGAAAAGTTACGTCAAATATTCTTATGTCTTTCTTCAGAGTTTATAGATCCTTGAAAACTAAAAGTGAAAATCCATTTTTGTGAAAAAATTATGGGATCGGTGGGAAAATCGAATTTTTCCCCTAAATCAAGTCCATTAAATATCTGGGAATTATTATAGACTCTCATTTAAAATGGAATCACCACATAACTTACATAGCAAAAAAATTTGTATAGATTCAGGAAACTTAAAGAATGCTTACCAGTAGGTCAACTCAGAACTCTATACCACGCTTTAGTTGAGAGTCACTTACGCTATGGGATTTTGTCCTGGGGTGGAGCACTGATGACTCATTTGCATCCGTTGGAGGTGATTCAAAAGGGGTTTTTAAAAATAATTTATTCAAAAACCAAAACTTTTTCCTCGGATTTATTGTACTCCGATAAGAAAGTCCTTGATATGAAGCAACTTTACTTCTTTTTTGTCTGCGTAAGGTATCATCAAACAAAAAGCAGTAGCCAGATGCCAACACATAATTATGATACTCGAAATAGATCTCGTTATGTTTTACCACTGATGTCAAAAACTACAACACAAAAGACGTATCTTTACTTAGGCCCCAAACTGTATAATGCAATACCTGGAGACATAAGGCAAATAGGAAATATATTTTCCTTCAAAAAACAATTGAGAAAATTCATCTTAGAAAATTCTAGGCATATGATAGATTCCCTCTTGAATAAATATTCGATATCTGAATATAGTTAACAAACATCGGTTTCCAGCCATATTTGTACTATTTTATAGTTTTGATGACCCATTTAATGTTGTATTATGTTTTATATATTTTGATTTCTCTTATGTGATGAAAAAAATTGTCCCAATTTATGTCCTCGAAACAAGTGTTTAGTCTCTTATCGAGTATCTGAATATTTACTTTGTGCTACATTTCTTGATTGTATACTGTATACTGTGTTTTTATATGTGTAAATAAATATTATTATTATGTTATTGCACTGCTGCAAACTGACGGCATAGTGCTGGAAGTCACTGTTACATAATAATATAGCAACATCCGAGGCAGCCTCGATTTGGAAATGATTCATTATGAATCATTTGATTGAAGTATTATTTCATGAAAAAATTCATTCGGAAAAAGAGTTTAGAATCTACACAAATACCTGTATTGCAAATATTACTCAAATCAGTAGTTATGTAAAAGTAGCTTGTACAACAAGAATGGATATGGTGGCCATATCGCACAAGAACGAAGTTTGAGGTCAATGTGGCCAATATCCATTCGAGTTATACAGTTGATTCTTTCTTCGACCAGGTAAATACTGCAAAACTCTCTTGAAAGTATCATATTGATGATCAATTTCAGATAGAGAGTACTTTTTCGATATTTATGAAAAACTGAAGAAACTTTATTGAATTCAACATTTGATTCTTGCCGACGACATCCTCCGGAAATTACAAAAGAAATGGTGGCTGAAGAGTTATAATTTTTCAATCATTGAAGAAAAGTACAAAAAAATGATTTTAGCGAGACTCGAACCAACTACTATAAAGTGGACCATCTACCGCCTCAGAGGGCGTTCGCCTTAACCAACGAGACTATTTGGATTGTACAATTTTAGTAAATTATTGGTGGAGTGCCGTTGATAGATTCATCACTAAAATCACTCATTTTTGAGAATTGATCTGTAACAGACAATGATACACTGATAATTACAATGGAGTTGTAAGATAGATTGACAGTGATGAAGTTTTAGAATTCGTAAAGGGAGCCGTCATTTTGAAGATGAAATGTTGTACCTAAATACTATGGGAAAATCGAGACATTAAAATTATTCTTAACATCCATTTTGGCGATTTATTTTTGTTTATCCCAAATATACTTCGCTGGAATCATTGATTTTTGAAATTGTTTTCTTGTTCTCTGTGAATGATGGTATTCATATCATCTCACCTTGTGTGTAAGGATTCAGTTAACTGAAATCGCCTTCTTATCCGTTTAGTAAACCAAAAAGAAATCAGCATATTCACGGGTGGGAGTAGAAAAAATATGTAGCACTTCAAATCTGACCATCTGTCCACCGCTTGCTTGAATGTAGTTGACAATTTTCCTTGATTGGTATTGTCTATATTATTTACTCTATTGGAATCTGTTGCTGAGAAAGGAGGGGAAAAACTCATAAAATACAAATCGTATAAGGTGATCAAATCCAAACAAATATGTTTGAAATGGATTTTTGGTCGAAAAAATAAAATTAAAGTTTTTACAAAGAAAATAATGTTGAGATATCGAATATAAAATAGAGCCAACATTTTTTTTTCATCTTTTTGACTAAAAATCTCGTTTGGAATTGATTTCCTTATTCAATTTGTATTTCAAAAGATTTTTCCTATTCCATCTTAGCAACAGGTTTCAATAGAGTTAATAATATAGACAATGGAAGACCGAACCAATACCACTCAACATCTGTCCACACTTGTAATTTTTTTTCTGTTTGAATTATTCCTCTGAAGGAAGAAGTCGCAACGATTGATATCATAAAGTTAAAAAATTACTTGAGTGAATCCACTCTCAATATTATCTACGCACGTAACACATCACAGAAAGTGAAATAGTTCGCAGAACGCTCTGAAAATGAGAATTATGTTGAATTCTAATATTGAAATCCATTTTTTTGATTTTCTCTCTCCTGAAAACGAAAAACCTTTGAATTCTTATAATTTCTGTTTACAGGGCGAATGGGTATATTTGCCCCGCTACGTAACTGCAAAATCACAAAAAAGCAAAATTGATTGACTATTTTCTCTATGATTAGATTCATCTCGACTTTGGATCCGATTCACCTAATCGATATATACAGTTTTCAGATCGGATATCACTCAAGTCAATTATATTGGACCAAAATGATCGCCTTGAAAAGAAATGAAATTACGAGATAAACGGGTTTGAAATCCACAAATGTAAGGTGAAAGTAGGCAATGTCCGATTACCTGTTTATTGTCTTAATTGTCTGTCATCTGATCAGTCGGATTTAAGCATAGAATTCTTAAATTCACTTATATAATGCGACATAAACTAAAGGGTGAGCTAACTCGACTACATGCCATCGAATTTGAAGCTGATAGAGATTGTTGAGTTAAATGTTGTCGGTAACGTATCGAATTCTTTGCGAATTTAGAGATGGAATTTGAGAAAAAATAGTTTATACTTCCCCTTGGTGATGTTTCGGAAACTATTCTGCTTCCTTTTTTCTCATCAATAGTTCTACCAAGTGTTGATTTTGATATAACCTACTTCGAACTAAACATTCCCATTTCATCTTTTCTCTTTAGACAAGGCGTCTAACAATAATTTATATTCAATGAGCAAGAAGCAATCTCCTCATTTCCGTTTATGAAAGTAGACTCTTCGAGTTTTCTGTTCGTCGCCAAGGGGAAGTATTAAATATTTTTTGATTTTTCCTCAAATCCAATCTCAAATCGCGATGAATTCGATACGTAAGTGATAAAATGTTCAAGTCAATTTTGCTTTTTAGTGATATTGCAGTTACGTATCTGAGAAAATATAACAAACAGATATTAGGAGGATTCGAGCTTTTTCATTTTCAAGGGAGAAAACCCGAAAAATGGATTCCAATAACGATCTCACCCCTCGAATATCATTCAAACAACATTTATTGAATTCTAATCTATTAGTTTTGAGTGAAATAGTGCATTCATTCATTTCATCCAGAAATCGTTCATGAGTTCACTTTATCTATCAGTTGGTTTAGAATGATCTGAGGATGTGAACTCAAATCAACACAGTTCTCTACCAATAAATATTGTACCTGATGAATCTACCCTGATTAAAACGACCCCAATAGAGAGAAACGCTGTAAAGGAAGCGGCTCTGTAAATAAGATACTGATGATGAGTTCCGATTGCAGAAGATATACGAATTAGGGTGGGATCTCTGCAGAAAAAAACTTCCACACCTAATTATCGAACTTTGACGATTTATTACCAGAAAGGCGGGTTACAGGAGTGGAAAAAGCGAGCCGAGAAATTAACACATGATAAGCAGACTTTGTAAGAGGCAATGCTTTACTGTAGTAATATTGGATTGAGGTGGCCTTTACTTGATGAAAATCCATAGTTATTACGCTATAAGGTAGACACGATTAAATTTCCACAAAATTTATTGTCTTCGCGACATGTTTCGATACACTGTATCTTTATCAAGCGAATGTTTCTAAACACTGATGATGATTCTCATCATCAGTCAAGTTGTATTATTCTAGGAATCAGAGATAATTAGAGTAGACCCTGGTGTATTTAAGGAGCTTTTAACGAAGAATAATTTAGTGTTTAGAAACATTCGCTTGATAAAGATACAGTGTATCGAAACATGTCGCGAAGACAATAAATTTTGTGGAAATTTAATCGTGTCTACCTTATAGCGTAAGTAGTAATATTGGTATAGAAGTTTTTTTGAATAATGAATGAGCGGTGCAAGATTAAGAAACATGAAAATGAGATGAAAATGAAATAAAAGAGTTACATCCGTTCGATAAGTTCGAATACAGTCTGGAAAATTCAAGTTATGGTTCGAGTGGAAATATGTTAATTATTCTTATTGCAATGGATTTATGGAACAGTCATTTTCACTTTCATTTCCACTTTTACTTTAATTTTCACTAAGAGAATATTAGTGTTTTGTGCACTATCTTTAGAAACTATGCATGGGCATTAATCATAAATGTGATTGGATAAAAAGGGGATATTTCAAAATTAGTTCCTTTCATTGGTGGGTATTAGGTTTGTTCTTGTTTTGAAAAATATTGGTTCTCGGGCATCAGGATCATGCGCAGTTGATAAAGAGCGTACTGGTTTATCGAGGACGAGTTCGGATTGATGAATCCTCTGTTTAGGTTTCGCATACGAAATTATCCCTAATGTAACTTTTTGATGGACTATGAGGCTTTGGGTGTTTATTAAGCTGTACCTTTGGTTTATCGGATGCAATATTTGTTTTTTTTGAAGTTGAAAGTTGAGGTTAATTGAGGTTGATTGCCATTTGGATTTGATTTTCAACTACTATAATAATAAAGAAATGGAAGTGATTGAGATTATTCCATCGGCATCATCGTCACCATCGTCTCCATCTTCTGACGATGATGAACCAATTATTCACCTGTAAGTGCTGCAGAACTTTTGAAACAATGCCCGATAAACGAACAATTTAATGCAACTTACGGTAGCCTTGTTTATACATGACGAATTCAAGCAGCACTTTAGATATGTACCCATTTATATTTTTTCAACAAAAAATACATAGCAAGTTTATATGAATGTTTATGTGCAAACGGTTGTTAAAAATTATTTCATTCGTGCCGCTTTGTATAAGTAAAAATAAAGAATGGATACTAATTTCCATTTTGGTTTTATAGAGTGTCCAGAGAATTTTTCTCAAAACTAGCATCGCTATTGAAAGAATCAGAAACTTATCTCAAATGTAGCACTGGGTTTGAAATTATTCCACCAGAGAAGTGCATCCAGATATTCTTGAGGTTTGTTGGACATGAAGCTGATGGATTCCGAGTGTTTTGGTAGTCATAGATGGAAGTTATATCAAAATTGATACCCCTTCTGAAGAGCCTGTATCCTATTATGATAGGAATAGCTATTTGTATAACAAGGGAGCAGAGTGCTACTTTTCCTCCCGAGGATGAAGCGGAGGGCAGTAATCATTTAAGGGGGGAAAAGCTCTTTACTCCCATGTTACACATATGATTTTTTCGCCTCCCTCGAATAACAAGTCAATAATGAAAATGAAACTGATAAATAAAATTTAATAAATAACTGGAACTAAGACGTAGGTACAGAATGGCATGCAGAGATTCAGAATTTTAAAATAACAAAAATTGAAAACATTATTCACCGAATGAGAGCTTGTTGTCTTCTACATAATCTAGCCATTGATAAGGATATCAACTGGGATCAAACAGACGAAGCTACCGTCACAGACAATCTAGTGGTGTACAAAGATGACGAGGAAAATAACAAAGGTCAAAATGAACCAGGCCATGCTTTTCTGAACTATATATATTTTGAATGTTTAGTTTTTTCTTCATGTATAAATCATAATTTAGTGTAATATACTTTCCTTAAATACAGTTCAATTCAGTGAATTATATTGAATATTTTTTCTATGGAAAATAAAATAAATAAAAAATTGATAGATCAATGTTATCACACCTAAAAATATACCACAGAAATATAAGTCTCATTGACAATTAGGACGGAGTATCCTGAAAAAAATAACTTTGATATACATAAGAAGAAAACACGGTTGATATATGCAAAGTATCTATATACAATTATCACTACTGTCTCCACCATAATACTTTTCTAATAGTTTGGTTCTCTTCTCCCTGTCTATCAGCTTTTTCCTTTCAAGCCTGAAGTTTCTATTTCTGCATACTTAGCTTTTCAGCATAATATGTCGTCAAATCATTTTTGATATATGTTAGAATATCATTCCACTTTGTGTAGGAAGAGGTAGGCCGTTTTCGTTTTCTTTTTGGCTCTTCCTGTCGTTCAGGTAAACTTATGTCATTTATATTATATTATTTATATGATTTTCTTCATTCTGTTCATGAGCCCTAGATGTTAATGGAATACTTCCCATCACTGGTACATCTTGAAGATGTGGTGAAGTTTTTTTCCAAAAATATCATTGAATTAATTTTCATATGGAAAATCGGTCCTCCCCCTTCATGTGCGATTGTTTCGTCACACTTTTTTATAGGACCGCTTCAATACTTTTAATTCGTTTTCACGTTTTGAAAGGTGAATGGTGATATGGCATATATTGGATAAGTCAATGGATATTTTTTCCCACATTTTTCATTGTCTCAATTTCTCCTCTACGGCACCGCCTCGCCTCCTGCGGCTAGCATTCTTTATATGGACTTGTATGGGTATGCGCTCACTATATCAACTCCGTAGCGTCACCGGATCGCCTCGGTCGTAAGCCCTCCACGTGCGGAAGGCGGGTGGACCACTCGGTGACAACTCGCTGCTCGCATGCTTGCCTTGCGTTGACTGCGCGTTGCCAACGCGCGGGTCCCGAGTGAACCGCGCGCTGCCCGCGAATGATTCACGCGAGGACGATACTTGGCGATGCGCCGCTCTCCCCAGTCTCCCTTCATTCCCAGCCTTTCTTTCGAACGAGTCGGATGTATCGTTTTTGCTTTCAAAATGAATAAAGAAAAACTTAGAAAAACGTGTAGACCTAGTGCCAATTGTTAACAGACTACTCAAAACTTCGTGGACCAAGCGACGTCCACTCGTTGACCACTCGGCGTTCACTTGTTGACCGCGCGGGGTCCACTGGTTGACCGCGCGACGTTTATTGGTGATAACGCGGCGTCCACCCTTTCGACAACGAGTGGACGCCGTGCGACGAGGCGGTGCGGGGTGGGTGCCAGGTGGCTCTAATGAGCTGTGACCTTAATTGTGTCAAGATATTTGATGTGACCACTTGTCCAATAATTAAGATACGACAAGGAATTAAATTATGTGGGCATGTATTCACTATTTCGACTCAAAAATTACCGATGCAAGTTCGGTGCCCTCAATAATTTTCATGAAAGTATAAAAGATAATTGACTACTTACTCAGTTTCCAGACTGGCATTAGCTTTCTTCTCCTTTTTTTAATGGTAGCCTAAACAACAAATAGGTACGTAGGAAAATATCTCGACCTAGCGTAATTAACAAGGGGATTTTTTTTAGAACTCAAAGTTTTCTACACAGGTAAAAGTCGATTGGATGTATGTGTATTGCATGAAAAATATAAATGTCTTGCCAATGAGTTTGAGAAATATAATATCGAATTGGACTGATCACTATATCCCCAGAGAGAGAGATTTTTTAAAATTCATGGACAGCCACATGGATCGATGTCAAATGGCTTAATCTATATACACTGAGAATTTGAAAAATTAGTTTTATTGAGAAACTCATATTTCAAATTTTATTAAATTTGTGGCTGAAAATGAATTTTACCAAAAAGTATAGGGAGTAGATGTTTTAGATGGCCCTTTCTTCTTTTTTGTGAAATAATAAGATGTCTTCGAGTGATACATTCTTGTCTGGGATGTTAAATAAATAATACATATTTTGTATCAATTTCTGTATAATCCGAACACATATAGGTAGATGGTGGAAAGTTTTACAGAAGAAACTTTAGAAGCTCATATGGAATTGGGAAGGTTTGAATAAATATGATGGGTTATTTGTTTCTCAAATTCATCCTTTTTGATTAACGAAATATCGTATATTCAAAAAATGAACAATTTGTTCAGGCCAGCCTCAACTCACCTACACTGTAGGTTGACGGACTAACACCTATTAGAAAACAACTACTCCCCTGGCTAATACCACGAAGGGCATTGAATTACATCCAACAGGTGTCAGTGCGGAATTCTTCACAGAAGAAATTCCACATATGCTCGTGGCGATACAACTACCAGAATTGATTTTCAATTACTGGGACGGGACACACTTGCAGACCGGTTTCGGGCTATTTGGCCCCTCATCAGTGCAAGGCAGTGCCATCATCAACAATAAGTCGATGACTTCCCATAATTGAAAATCATACTCGAGCAGAGTATCTTCCCTAGACCTAGGCTGATACAAACAACTAGCAAAATAGCCGTTGCTGCGCCATCTGCCCGTAGACTAGGTACTAACCAAGAGCATATCCGCATGGCCCCAATTCCTTGTACAAGGAAAATAGAATTTCACAAACATTCATGGGGATGCTTGAAGACTGGCTTTAAATCAAATATTCAAATAATGAACAATTTGTTCAGGCCAGCCTCAACTCACCTACACTGTAGGTTGACGGACTAACACCTATTAGAAAACAACTACTCCCCTGGCTAATACCACGAAGGGCATTGAATTACATCCAACAGGTGTCAGTGCGGAATTCTTCACAGAAGAAATTCCACATATGCTCGTGGCGATACAACTACCAGAATTGATTTTCAATTACTGGGACGGAACACACTTGCAGACCGGTTTCGGGCTATTTGGCCCCTCATTTTTTTCATTGTTCATTTTTTGAATATTTGATTTAAAGCCAGTCTTCAAGCATCCCCATGAATTTTTGTGAAATTCTATTTTCCTTGTACAAGGAATTGGGGCCATGCGGATATGCTCTTGGTTAGTACCTAGTCTACGGGCAGATGGCGCAGCAACGGCTATTTTGCTAGTTGTTTGTATCAGCCTAGGTCTAGGGAAGATACTCTGCTCGAGTATGATTTTCAATTATGGGAAGTCATCGACTTATTGTTGATGATGGCACTGCCTTGCACTGATGAGGGGCCAAATAGCCCGAAACCGGTCTGCAAGTGTGTCCCGTCCCAGTAATTGAAAATCAATTCTGGTAGTTGTATCGCCACGAGCATATGTGGAATTTCTTCTGTGAAGAATTCCGCACTGACACCTGTTGGATGTAATTCAATGCCCTTCGTGGTATTAGCCAGGGGAGTAGTTGTTTTCTAATAGGTGTTAGTCCGTCAACCTACAGTGTAGGTGAGTTGAGGCTGGCCTGAACAAATTGTTCATTTTTTGAATATACGATATTTCGTTAATCAAAAAGGATGAATTTGAGAAACAAATAACCCATCATATTTATTCAAACCTTCCCAATTCCATATGAGCTTCTAAAGTTTCTTCTGTATAACTTTCCACCATCTACCTATATGTGTTCGGATTATACAGAAATTGATACAAAATATGTATTATTTATTTAACATCCCAGACAAGAATGTATCACTCGAAGACATCTTATTATTTCACAAAAAAGAAGAAAGGGCCATCTAAAACATCTACTCCCTATACTTTTTGGTAAAATTCATTTTCAGCCACAAATATAATAAAATTTGAAATATGAGTTTCTCAATAAAACTAATTTTTCAAATTCTCAGTGTATATAGATTAAGCCATTTGACTTCGATCCATGTGGCTGTCCATGAATTTTAAAAAATCTCTCTCTCTGGGGATATAGTGATCAGTCCAATTCGATATTATATTTCTCAAACTCATTGGCAAGACATTTATATTTTTCATGCAATACACATACATCCAATCGACTTTTACCTGTGTATAAAACTTTGAGTTCTAAAAAAAATCCCCTTGTTAATTACGCTAGGTCGAGATATTTTCCTACGTACCTATTTGTTGTTTAGGCTACCATTAAAAAAAGGAGAAGAAAGCTAATGCCAGTCTGGAAACTGAGTAAGTAGTCAATTATCTTTTATACTTTCATGAAAATTATTGAGGGCACCGAACTTGCATCGGTAATTTTTGAGTCGAAATAGTGAATACATGCCCACATAATTTAATTCCTTGTCGTATCTTAATTATTGGACAAGTGGTCACATCAAATATCTTGACACAATTAAGGTCACAGCTCATTAGAGCCACCTGGCACCCACCCCGCACCGCCTCGTTGCACGGCGTCCACTCGTTCTCGAAAGGGTGGACGCCGCGTTATCACCAATAAACGTCGCGCGGTCAACCAGTGGACCCCGCGCGGTCAACAAGTGAACGCCGAGTGGTCAACGAGTGGACGTCGCTTGGTCCACGAAGTTTTGAGTAGTCTGTTAACAATTGGCACTAGGTCTACACGTTTCTCTAAGTTTTTCTTTATTCATTTTGAAAGCAAAAACGATACATCCGACTCGTTCGAAAGAAAGGCTGGGAATGAAGGGAGACTGGGGAGAGCGGCGCATCGCCAAGTATCGTCCTCGCGTGAATCATTCGCGGGCAGCGCGCGGTTCACTCGGGACCCGCGCGTTGGCAACGCGCAGTCAACGCAAGGCAAGCATGCGAGCAGCGAGTTGTCACCGAGTGGTCCACCCGCCTTCCGCACGTGGAGGGCTTACGACCGAGGCGATCCGGTGACGCTACGGAGTTGATATAGTGAGCGCATACCCATACAAGTCCATATAAAGAATGCTATCGATGACTTCAAGTCATCGACTTATTGTTGATGATGGCACTGCCTTGCACTGATAAGGGGCCAAATAGCCCGAAACCGGTAGTCATCGACTTATTGTTGATGATGGCACTGCCTTGCACTGATGAGGGGCCAAATAGCCCGAAACCGGTCTGCAAGTGTGTCCCGTCCCAGTAATTGAAAATCAATTCTGGTAGTTGTATCGCCACGAGCATATGTGGAATTTCTTCTGTGAAGAATTCCGCACTGACACCTGTTGGATGTAATTCAATGCCCTTCGTGGTATTAGCCAGGGGAGTAGTTGTTTTCTAATAGGTGTTAGTCCGTCAACCTACAGTGTAGGTGAGTTGAGGCTGGCCTGAACAAATTGTTCATTTTTTGAATATTTGATTTAAAGCCAGTCTTCAAGCATCCCCATGAATTTTTGTGAAAAAAAGAAATATCGTATGTTCATTTATTGTGAAAAAAACAAATGGGGCCATATGGACCTAATCACAGGTTTTCCCTTTTTTAAAGCTAACTATGAATTGGTACTCTCCCTTGTTCATAACATACACCGATACGTTTATATATCGATATACAAAAATACATATCCTCTATCTATTTATTCCTGAATAGAAGAACACTGAACAATCAAGCAAAAAAAAAATAGAAATGTATCGTCACCCCTTCAACTGTATAGCTAGTCTTACATACTGGACAATATTTGACATGACGAACATTGATTACAGAAAGTCGATCTATACAGGGGTGCGCAAAAGTCCGGAATAAAATTAATATCTGTTTAACCAGTAACTTAGGAAAAAATCGCTGGAACACGTCAATTGATTTCAAAGTGTACGCATTTTTTGGCAATAAAATGAAATATTTTTTTTCAACCCCTTAGCTGCGACCCTCCCAACTTTTTTTTTTCAAATGCACACCTATATCGGGCTCATTGAAAAGCTCGTAAAAAATGAAATCTAACCATACGCTTTCTTTTTTTTTACTCATGTGGTTACCACGAAATGAGAAAAAACTCTTAAAAGTTAGAAATACCTACTTAGTGCTATCTACGGGTGAATTAACGTTGCAAAAAATAAATAAGTGGCACTCAGCATATGACGATGTACACTGCTCAACAATTGCTAAGGATCACCAGTACCTAGTTTCTAAAAGTTTACGAATTTTAAGAACAGACCAACCTGGGCAGGCACCACAACAAATTTTATTGATTTATGTGTAAAACTGATAACGTAATCTAGCATCAACATTCTTTGGGATTTAATTTTTCACAAAAAACTTACACATCAAATTAGTTCCATCCCAAGCAATTGTTGACCAGTATACTTCAAAATGAGAAAAAAGTTGTTGCATTTTTTGTACCAAATTTAATGCCCTGATAGGAAATATTTTGTTTGACTCAGTTTTAAAATTATGGCATTCCTGGGTAAAATTGAAATAACAGTTTTTTCTCATTTCGTGGTAACAACATAGGTAAAAAAAGGGTATGGTCAGATTCCATTTTTTCCGAGATTTTCAATGAGTCCATACACGACATAGGTTTGCATTTGAAAAAAAAGTTGGGGAGGGTTGCAGCTAAGGGGTTGAAAAAAATATTTTATTTCATTGCCAAAAAATGCGTACACTTTGAAATCAATGGACGTGTTTCAGCGATTTTTTTCGAAGTTACTGGTTAAACAGATATTAATTTTCTTCCGGACTTTTGCGCACCCCTGTATACAATTTGAATGATTATAATTGATATTGTACAAGTCAATTGAAATTTTATTCGCATGCTCATTTACTGTTGCGCATATACTATCTATCAAATTTGAAGACCTGTGAATGTAAAAGAACGTAATTCTGGGGTGAATCATATGGGATGGTGCATATATATTTTCAATTCGGAGAGAATAATATGTTCACGATATTCCGGAACATATACGTGTGGTTTGTTAAAGAAAAATAAATCTGTTTCCAAAAGTTGTGATTGTTTCCTATTGCTGAAAATAATTGTTATTATTCCTCAGACAAACTCGAATCATTCATGGAATGGCTGTTCCTTGTGAAGTGATATATGATAGCAAATAACACTGAAGGTTAAAATGACGAAATCTCTTGGAAACAAAACTTTCTTTAATATATGTTTGAGAGTGAACTTGGGCGAGTGCCCAAGTTCACAAAGTAAATCAATTCGTCAATGGAAATTCTCCATATTATCTCTCTTTTGAAATAGGCCAAGAATTAAGTAACTTAGGAACTTCCCAACGAGACCGCCGAGAAATGGTTAAAAAATCGAGAAAACGGAAGAATATTAAAAATTACAATGGAGCGGTGTAGACAGAAATCTAAAGGCGGGTTTTGTGAACGCATTTTTTCATACTTTTTCTTTATCAAACTCTTTCGAGTGCGATTAGAAGGCACAACCTCATGCGGGCAGGGGGGCGACTAATTGTCTTGGGTGCCGTAGCGCTCTGGGGCAACTTACCGATCTTTACGGTGGAGCATTTGCTATTACAGCTGTAGGAAAACCCAGTAAAACCCACAGTGCTACCGGGCTGGTTGGTGTAATCAATCAATCAATCAATCAATCAGTTTATTATCATATAAGCCACTTACAAAGAAATGGATATGTTTCGTCAGTCTGTACAGATTAGAACAGTACAATAAAAACGAGAAAGAATAAAAAGAAGTTAAAATTTAAAATCAGTATACAAATAAGGCGACATCTAAGTACGTTTAAAATACATCACATAAATAACTAACGTTTTAAGACCGGTCACATATAAAAGAGATGGCGAATGACAAGATATTCAGTTTGACAGGCAGTAGTCCGAGAATTCTCGAAGATTGTAAAAGCACAGATTTTTCTTGAATAATCTCGTAGATTCAGTAGATTTCAGTTGCATAGGTAGAATATTGTATAAATGAATACCCGCACTGTCCGGTGATTTCTCAAAAAATGCATGGTTGTGCTTCTTGGCACATATTTTATGACTATTACGCGTATCGTAGGAATGTATGTCAGAGTGTTTATTGTAGTTCTCTAGATTATTTTTTGTGTGTATCAGTAGTTTTAAAATATATATTCCTACTAATGTGAGAATTTTCTTCGATTTGAAGGTGTCTCGGCAAGACTCTCTGTAGTCCAAGTTGAATATTACGCGAATAATTTTTTTTTGAAATACGAAAACACGATCTGTTTGAGTGGCTTGACCCCATGAAGTGATGTTGTACGATATTATGGAATGTACAGTTGCAAAATAATATTGCATCAGAGAACCCTCATCAAGAGTTTTTCTCACAGTTTAAAATTGCAAAGAAACATTCATTCAGCCTAGAACAGACGTGGGTAATGTGATCAATCCAGCTCATATAATCATTCACCCTTGTGCCAAGAAAACTTGTGCTTTCTGAATTGTATATAGATGTGTTATTCATTTCGGGGTTCATTTTTTCGTACTTCTGACGAGGTCCTGAGAACTGCATACACACGGTTTTTTTCAGATTTATTATTAGATAGTTTCTCCCACACCACGAACATAATTCAGAGAGTACCATGTTTGCTCTCAATTCTAGGTCATCTGTTGTTTCTGCAGATACAACAACCGTGGTATCGTCAGCATACATGAATAGTCTACCCTCCGAGATATAGGATGGCAGGTCATTCACGTATAGCAGGAAAAGTGGTGGACCCAAGATGCTTCCTTGCGGAGTTCCAAGATGATTATCAAATTTGTCAGAATAGCTATTTTCCACCTTAACAATGAGGCGTCTGTTTATAACGTAGGATAAAATCCAGTCATTTATAGAGTCAAGTTTTGTTGCTAAGAAATTCGGATCTAAGGTGTCGAATGCACGGGACAGATCAATGAAAATGCCAATCACAAGTTCGCCTATGTCTAGCTTGTCGTGGATAAATTGTACTAGTTCATTAGATGCGGTGTCAGTGGAGTGACCTTCACGGAAACCATGCTGGCAGGGAGTCATTATTTTATATTTATTCAAATAGTTCGTGAGTATAATATATACAGATTTTCCCATTATTTTTGAGAACGGATTTAAAACAGCAATTGCTCGATAAGTTTCAGTAAGTTCTGGATCACCTTTCTTGAATATTGGAACTGTTTTTGCTAGTTTCAATCTATAGGGAAACTCTCCTGAGAGAATCGACTGGTTTATGATTTTTGTAAGATAAGGAGTTATTTCTGCCACGCAACTTTTTACAAGTTTGATTGGAATTTCATCGACACTGGTGGAGGTTTTATTTTTCAACCCAAGTATAATATTTTTCACATCGTATTCATCCAGAGCATTGAAAAACAACGAGTGTCCTCGAGAAAATGCAGTTGTGGTACATCCTCTCCCAGTTGGGGTTAAAGTTTGGACCAGTTCAGTGACTGACGACGTTGCAAAAAAATGACCGAATTCATTCGCAACTAACTGAGGATCACTGATAATGTTATCATTTATTTTCAAAGTTATGTTTGTTTTTGTACATTTTTGTTTATTCAATTTGTTGTTGACAAGTTCCCACATTTTTTTATTTTTATTTTCTGCATTGTTCATCAAACTACTGAAGTGCATCCTTCTGTGATTTATGATATTTTTTGAGAAGTTTTTCTCTTTTAATCTGTATGTATTCTGGATATCCGGGTCGAGACTAACTTTACGTAACCTGTTAAGTTTTTTTAAAGAAGATGATTCTTCAATTAATCGCTGCGGTAGTTTGAGCTTGTTTCTATTTCTTGCAAGTTTTCGAGATCTTTTATATTTTTTTGGATTTGTAACTTCAAAACACCATAAGAAATGATCATAAAATGCATCAAATAAAATGTTTGGGTTAGAATTTGCATTGTTTTCGCCGTGAAACTCATTAATGGGATATTTTAAAAAAAGATCTCTGAACTCACGAATGGAGAATTCATTTATATTTCTGAAAAATACGTTTTCTTTTTGGTTTTCGGTTTTTTCAGTTGAAGGTTCATTTGTCCATTCGATTATTTGTGCATTGTGGTCTGAAATTGCTAGATCTACTATTCGATGGTCATATTCCCTCAGATTAGTCGCAATAGTGGCAATACCTGTTTTGCTTTTTGCTACCCTGGTAGGCTGTGTTACAAGCGATGTGAGCTGGAAAGAACCGAGTATATCTTGAAGCCTTCTTGATATTAAAATGTTTGAAAACCAATTGATGTTCAATCCAGATATCCCACATATCAGGATTAGTATTCAGAAAAGTACCTAACTGATTATTGCCTATCGAACCGAGCCGGACAGGAAATTTCTGCCCCAGCAGCAGTGGAAGAGACAAATTGAATATAAAGACTGCACCTTAGGCAACACCGACCGATGCATCACCTTAATGGATAATACATAAATCAAATGAGGAAAAATCACATCTATCAGCTGCGAACTGGCACTTCTGATACTTTATTTTCGCTTCAGTAAGATGAATAAATATTATTAAAGAGATCGAAGTGGATTTCTCCAACTAGGAGATGTAATTTTCCGTTGATTGAGTTATTGGATGATGCACTAAATTTTGCACTATTCGTTCAGTAAACCCATCTTCAATCGGAGAAGAGTCGAGAAATGAACCGTCGTTTTCCCACAGGGAAGTCCGCAATAACCCGAGAAGCAAACATGTGCGTGCAAGCAGATGTTCGAGAAGTGACAGCACAGCGAGAGAAGCAAGTATTGCGGTTCTGTAACGGGATATTTTCGATATTTACTACACAATCTACCATCTCTAGAGGAAGTGTGAGATTGGTGAGAGAAACGGCTGACTGGCTACAGGATATATTCCGTAAGCGTAGACGATCTACGGCATGTATTTATCTTCAGAAAGGAATACTGGAATACTTTGGAGAGGAATGAAATCCACCTTTTACGATGTTCAACAACTCGAGTGTATGTATGTATGTTGCTGATTCTTTACTGAATTTCTATGAATGAAAATGAACATATTTCGGATCGGTTTTACAATTTACAATCAAGAGACCTAGCTGTCGACTAAGTTCTCAACAGAAAATTGAAGTGCTTGGACAAAACATTCGATTATCCGTTGAGAACTTAGCTGAATGCAATTTTTTTCAACAGTATTTTGAAAAAACGGCCCTTTGCCCTTCATATATTCCTGGGCCGTTCATCCGATTGCGAAACTTTGGCGAGTTGTTGTTTTTTTTTCATTTGAAATATTTCATTTATAATCTGATACCATGTACAACATGTACTAGCTCGGAGCATGTCTAAAATTATCAGTTGCGATTAGAAACAATTTGCGGTTGAATACCGAAAATCATAACTTTGTTTTGTTTTTTTACTTATATAATGAAAACTATTGGTCGGAACCAAAAAAAAGTTGAAATGAAAGTTGTAGATAATTGAAAAATCTATCGATGAGCGTTGGCCCGATGTCGATATTTCAATTTGTTGCTCAAATATTGCGCTTGGAACTTAAAAGAGGCTTTTTATCCATTATTTCATTAAAGAATGTTAAAATGCATTTGGGTGTTGCAACTGTGGAGTTTGGAAGCTTTCAACTAGTAGAATCTACAGTTTCAATTTGGTTGAAAAAAAGTTGATACGTTAGCAACAATCTAACTTTTTACTAGAAAAAGTGTCCCACTAGATTGTTATTTCCTGCCCTATGGATAATTGTAGAGCAATGAACGAAACGGTTTTGGATAGTCGAAGAGATGATCTAAAACTTGTCATTTTTGTAAAATCGATTTTTGCAATGTGATACCTTAAAAAATGGCGTGAAAAAAACAACGTCATTTAAACTAATCAACAATGAGGAAAAAATGGTCGTATCAAAATTCAACAAAATGCATTGGAAAGCTACGATTTTTCTACGAATTTTGCCAACCTGACTTTTGTTCTAAGATTCACGAGCCGAAATAACACTTTTTTTATTTAATTCCCCCTCCCTTTGCTCATTTATATAAAGCAACGAGTTATCGACGACTGCACAAAGCAAGATTCATATTATCCATTGACGAGCATAATATCTTTATTGATTTCCGGTACGAAGCTACAATTCGAATGATTCTGGCAAATGTGCGCTCAACAGTGAAAAATGATGAGGATGAGAGCGATGCGAACGAAATTGAATATACTACCGCAAATAAGCGACCAAAATTGTAATGGGAGTACAAAAATGCTTTCAATGTATGTATAGTAAGGACGTAAATATTCACGACTTTAAAATATTTTTTTTATCAGAATCAATATACATTTATACTTATTCAATCCTTCCATGAAACAATCCTATTTCAAGTCAACATTCACTTCCTGTGTCACGACGTTATTAACTTTCCAAAAAAAATATTTATTCTCTACCACTGAATTTGCAGCGTGAAAATTGAATTATTTGTGATTTGAGAGATTTCCGAAAACAAGCCGGGCAAGCCATAGTGATATTCGATCGTATCTCGATGCACTTGTACAAATTAAAAAAAACTGAAATCCGTCCAGTAGTTCCCGAAATTACAGACAGCGAAGTCATTTCGGGTTCTGATCAGTTTATTTCACGAGATGGAATCGACGGAGGCCTAGCGCTGGGTCGCTCTCTTCGGCTTCCTTCTCCACACGGCATCGGCACGTCGAACGGTCCCAGAAGAACCTTCATTGCCCCCATCAATAAATATGACAAATAATTGTGGAAAACAAATTCTGCTGGTTGCTATGGATAATATGACTCTTGCTCTGTGCAGTCGACAAGGTCTCGTTGCTTTATGTAAATAAGTGAAGGGATGGGGAATTTAATAAAATAAAAGTGTTATCTCAGCTCCTGATTATCGTGGAACAAAAGTCAGGTTCGCAAATTTCGTAGAAAAATCGCAGCTTTCCAATTCGTTATATAGCATTTTGATATGACCATTTTTTCCTTATTGTTTTTTAGTTTGAAAAACGTTGTTGCAAAAATCGATTTTCCAAAAATTCTAGTTTGTAGTTCAAATCTTTGACTATCCCAAACCGTTTCGTTCATTGCCTTATGACTATCCAGAGGGCAAGAAATCAAATTCTAGTGGGACACTTTTTTTTTAGTGACAAATTATATTGTTGCTTACCTATCAACTGTTTTTCATCCAAATCGAAACTGCAGTTTTTAATAGTTGAGAGCTTCCCAAATTGACAGTTGCAACACCCAAATGCATTTTAACATTTTTAATAAAATAATGGGAAAAACGCCTTTTTTCATTTTCGAGTGTAATAGTTTAGCAACAAATTAGAATATCGACATCGGGCTAACGCCAATCAAAAGATGTTTCAATTATCTACAACTTTCAATTCAACTTTTTTTCGATCCGACCAATAGTTTTCATTATATAAGCAAAAAACAAAAAAAAAAGATTTTCGGCATTCAACCGCTAATTGTTGCTAAACGCACAGACAGAATCTGGTGCAAACTTTAGAGAATAATAAGGACACCTATGTTTGCAGGAATCCACAGCTACTCTACGGGTAGGCGAAAATCGTCATTTTGGATTCTTGAACAGTTTATTCGATTGAATTATTGAAGTATCATTTTGATACGACACGACCGAGTAATGGCTGGGCAGCAAAAAATTATCATTGTTATTCACAATGATATCGTTAAAGACGAATTGTTCATATTTTGTAAGTTGGTAACCCAATAATTATAAAATTATTATGAGTTCACTAGAAAAGTAACAGAAGCCGGTTGGACAGCGGATTTTCAGAAATTACGAAATGAAAGTCACTAATGTATAACTGATATTATCAAGCATAACGGATTGTACTGAATAGATACATAGATTTATTAGTCCTTTGTGCTACATTGTATAGAAAGGTCATATTTCAGTTATAATATAAATGTATCAAATTATAGAATGAGTCAGTTTGAAAAAAATCACCTGACACACATTGTAAAACAAACACATACATACTGAAATAAGAGTAAAAATAGAATAGATAAATGAACATGTTACGATATAAAGTCACAACGAAAGTGAAATGGCATTACCAAAATAAAATAAAATAATCCACTGTGTAGAAGCATTTTTTCGATAGGAACACTTTCAACTGTTTTTGAAAACGTGCCTTAATATTGCATGGCAGTATATTGAAGAGACGGAGACTTTTAATACTTTGCGTGATGGTGTTTTTGGGTGATGAGCATATGGATATTCCTAGTATGATACTTATGGACTTACGATCTCGACTCCAGTTACCTTTCATTTTCATGCATATACACCAATGTTTCTAGAATGAAGATACAGGCAAAAGATAGAATTTTATTTTGACATTACCTTTTAAAGTCCAGATTGGAATTCAGCCTCAGTACCGATTTCTGATTCATAAAAATTCTGTCCACTTTCGTTGCTAAGCCCCAGACAGCAATGGTGTTTATAATAATGGAGTGGAACTCGGCAAAATCAATTGATATCAGTGCTTTGGTATATAATTTATTCTTGAGGACTTTAATGAGGTAATACGACTGATTTAATTTCCTGGAAGTGAACTCAATCTGTTCTCGCCAAGGGAAATGTGAGTCAGTTAGTTAATTGTTCCTAAGAATTTTGCTGATCTTGTCAATACAAAGGATTCATTCCGGAAAATTAAATTGATATCTATATCATGTAGGCTTCGAGATGAATTTGCAAATTCCATATAGACAGTCATTTAGGTTAACTATAAGTCTATTCCTATAACATCAGTCATCAAATTCGTGCAGGACTGAGTTAACAAGCTTATGAATCTCCTCTGCTGTTTTAATCGAAAGAATGATGGAAGTGTCATCATAGGACAGACTCCGCCGGAGAGAAGGGCTAAAAGGAGCAAGGCAGAAACCACCCGTGAGAACCGGAGAGGGCAGGCCGCACGTCTCTCCCCATCGGTGGGAAGACGGGGACCAGCCTTCGAGGCCAAAAGGTGGGAATCCCAAGCGCCCACAGGCCCCAACCTCATGAAACGGAGCCTTGAAGCCTGATAAAAAAGGGAGAAACAGGTGGTCGTCCTGTCGAATTGGCCTTACAGGAAGATCACACCTGAAGAAGCTGGGAGTCTTCGGCAGGATCTGATGCGGGAAATGCTTAGGGCCATGGAAAATAACGAAGGAAATGACCAGGCACCGCAGCTCCGGTACCGGAACTCAGGATTGGTCGAGCCAGGATGATTCCTAATCTCTGTCCAAGATGACCAATCGGCGGAGTTGCAAGCTGGTCACCGCCGGCGCGAGAGGAGGTCTCCTTCACAGTAATGAGGGGAACCGAGGCCCCATAGCCGGGAGGTGATAGGCTTCTAAATAAGGAGCCAGGAGCTGAAAATAGAAGAGGTGCGTCGAATGGTGTCTCTCCAGACCCTCGCACTGTGCGTGGAAACCTGGGAGCACCTTTCTTGAGCTGAGTTCTTTGAGCTGATCACCCTGACGGTACGTCGGGTGACGGTTTGGGGTGCAGCTGCTGCCTCCTCTAGACCAGGCACCTCCGGATGAAGTCGAAATGGATCAGATAAGGGCGAGTCAAGTCAATCTGCAGCACAGTCGGGATGCATCAGCTGCCACTCGCCACGCCAAGGATGTTCTAGGTCGGACATCTGATTCCAGATCGTAGAGTGGATTTTCTGAATGCTAGTAACTCAATAATAGAATTCGAACATTCACACCGGGGGCGCATCCAGAAATTAGGTCTGGAGGGGATGGGCTCAAATCAAAAAATTTAAATTGCGATGAATTTTTTCCACTTCCTGGTGGGATTCTTAAGAAAAAACGATATAACTTGTGTAATTCTCCAGTTATGGAGGACGGGGGACTGCAGCCCGGCAGCCATTCATTTGAGTGCGACCATCTTTCACAACCTGTGAAATGCGAAAACAGCATGGTTGGAAAATATGTAGGTTTTCACAACCGAAGTCGATATTTTCGGTGGTGTCCTGACTTGATGGGCGTGGTCTCGGAATTTGATGTCTGTAGCTTTCGACTGCAACTGCGGCAGTGATATTTAGCGGTGTCTGAGTTGAAATAATAATACCAGGGTATTTGTACGAGGCAAGTTTCGAGAGCCTCACTATATAATCGGGTGGAATACTCGGTTGCTAATGAAGTATCTTCGAGTGGGATGTCACGACTATGTCGTAAGGCATGTTCGGCTACATCAGATTTTTCCGCTTGACCCATATGACAATTTCGTCTGTGCTCATTTAGGCGAGTCTTGAAACTACGTTTGGTGGTATCTACGTAGACTTTACCATCATGGGCATGACATTTTGTACACCTCAGCGATTGATAGAGGGTCTCTTGGATCTTTTGCCGACCAAAGGTTCCCCTGAGTTTTTCTCGTAGGTATGTAGATTGTTTTGATTCTGTTTCCTTGACAGTTTTCCAATGCAGCTAAGATACCACTTATGTGAGGCAGAAAAACAAGTTCTGTTGTTGATGCTTCATCATCTGATGTGAGGTGGGAGTATATAGGTTTCTTAGGTCGTATTGCCCGCGTTATCCCTTCATTCTTATAAGCATCAGCTTGTAAAAAGTACTTGAGATGGGCGTGTTCCTCTTTCAGGCATTCTGGTTCACAAATTCGTGTTGCCCTATCAACCAGACTTTTTATAACTACCCGTTTTTGCCTTGGATGGTGGTTGGAGTTTTTATGCAAATATCTATCTATGTGTGCTTGCGTTGCATTAGTGTCCAAGTCTTCCGCCACCTCTTCCAGTTACCAAAATAAAGAAAGAAAGACGAGTTGCCCGATTTTTTTCACTTCCATGGTGAGTAATATTCCAGAATTCAAGCTGTTCAAATGGCTAAGAAATTTATCCAGTTCCTCCTTACCATGACTTCAAATCACAAATGTGTCATCCACATAGCACATCCAACATATAGGGCGTTTGGTGGTTCTACGTGTAATATTTCCGAACTCCTCTATGGACAATCACGGGGTTGAAGGGCTTTCCATCGCTACTCCATCTTTTTTTTTCGTAAAAACTTGCAACGAACTAGAGGTATGATGTTGTTGAAGTGTGACGGAGGAGCATCGTTATGTCTTCTGTGTATCAGTCCTCCAGGAATGCGACAGCCTCCTCTAGAGGCACATTTGTGATCATGTCGTGTCATTGTCACAAGATAATAATCATTAGACGAAAGCTTTTGAACTGGCATCATATCGAGAAATAATAAAAAATATCAAATTCGTAAGAGTTCTGTCTTTGGCAAACAAAATTGAAAATTGAAAGGATGAAATTCCACCTCATTTGTCAACTTAACATAAGTAATCGAAAATGATTGAAGTATTTAGTAGATTTTTACTGAACTTTATATATTGGCTAGATAAATGAAATTAATTTTATTTATTTGAGTATTCTGTTTTATAACATACTGAAAAAAATACTTCATCTTGTGATTTTCACTATATAGGTAACAAAACTGCTACACGTGTTTTACTATTCAAAAGCTTCTTCAGGCGTGTGATGGTTCTACTCACCGTACGCTGAAAAGTACCATAACACGCTGGAAGAATCTAGATATTGTACGAGTATTGTAAAATTATATTCAGTTTGTTACAAAACTATGTTCTAATTTCACACTGACATAAGTGCCCTATCTCGGTTATATTGGTTTGTTACCGCTCATGCGCTGGCTAGGCTGTAGTGCGTGCCAAGTACCACTTATACGATACAAATAAAAATTAGAACATTTCGTATAGCGGTGTATATTGGAATAAGTGTGCGACGTGTAGCAGTTTTGTAAACTGTATAGTGGAAATTACACAATAACGTGTTTCCTTAATTTGGTTTCATGTTCCCACTTTACCGCAAAAATGCAAATAACCACAATTCTTTATTGGGGATTCCTACAAATTGCACAGGCTATCTCTCTCCATATCAAAGCATTATAATTCCCCTGATAAGCGTTTTGACTAAATTCCTATCTGTCACCATGGCTACCACACCGTGGCAATCTCCAGTTTAATAATGTGATAATTAAGTCGAGCCCCCGTAGGGCCACCTTTCCTGTTCTCCCGCTGCTCTCCTCTCTGTTTGTCGAAGTTTGGATCGGGAAGAGAGCGCAACATGTTATATTATACATTCTGTTTAGTTTGTTCGATTCCAACTCATTGTCTTGTTAGATTGAAACGACCAGGGTAGCAATGATTTGATGTTCCAACAATACGGGGAATTTGAATTTAACAACACGCGTACCCATTTGCTTGATGACATGGAAGATTGAGTGATCCCACACATCACAAATGGGTGTATTTACGGAACATTCACCAGAGAAAACTGAACCTTATGAATATAGTTGGGGGAGAAAAATGCTTCAAATATAAAGTGATAAATAGTTCTGGAGATTCTGCCGTTCAATTTTGGGCCGGTCAGTGAGATTCAAAGGTTATTGGATATGGTAAAAAAGACAGCAAAGCCATTTATTGTCATGTTCATAATGATGGCCCTCGCCATTTTGATGTCTGTTCGAAATGTCACATATCAAAACCCGGCTGTTTAGTAAGAATCACTTTTTCATATACCCACTGAAGGCTTTGAATGCGCCTACTGTGAGTTACGTACCAAATAAGTATGTAACCATCCTACTAGGTCTAGGACATTTCCAGAAAAAGTCAATATTATAATTTTCTCACCATTTTATATGTTAGATCATAAAAATGCAGTGTTAATGTTACTTTCCTACAAACAACTTGTCCAAATAAATGAATTTCGTCTTTTCAAAAACGGTCTTCGTACGTAATTGGCGCAGTCGTAGTAGGATTTCGAAGGAATCTTTCGGTTTAGATATCCTTGAGTTTCAACCATAATATCTATCGATTCTATAAAATCAACATTCAATTCGCTTTTAAAATATCATTCTAAATATCAATTGGTTCTTCATCGAAATCCCGTACCAATGCAGCATTGAAACTTCCGGACATGGTTATATTCTTCCCGAAACTAGAAAACATGAGCAGACAATCGAAGAAACCAAACTCCAAGTCTACGATATTCGATATTGATGAATTACATGCAACTACAAGGAAATAGACTAACACCCCTAGATTTACAAGGTTCAACGATTTTCAGATATCATCCCTGACGAGTCCTCAATACATATTCGCCATTATAGGGATGGATCATGTATCTATCTGAATAGGTTCAAGAAGCCGCACAGCCTAGCAGTCTCCAGAAGTTTTGTTTGTCCCATCCAAAACTTCATCGTAGGATGAAGGAGTTACAAACCAAATAAGTACGTTCAATCAGTTGATTAGGTCTAGGACCCAGCCAAAAAGCGCCGACATTGCAGTCGAATAGCCGGCATTTCCAGAAAAAGCCCCAACATTATATTTTATCACCATTTTATTATTATTATTAAAATTCAGTCTGGATGTTACTTCCGTATGAACAACTTGACCAAATAAACAATTGAAAAAAGCTTTCGTAATTCAAAGTACGCAACTCGTGCGTTTACCTTTTTTATTATCATTTATATTTATCATTTTTTATGAAGCATTTTCATGAAAAATACAAGCAGAACAAGTTTGAACAACATTCACTAATATCATATTGTAACTGATATTGACTCGGAACATCCACATTGTTTGATCAAATTGAAACTAATACTAAAATGATTTTAATCTTGTTCGTTATCATTTTTCATACCAGCCAAAAAATAAGTATTGGGAAGAAATACTCGATGTGTTCTATTTTGTCATATTCGATAAAATATCGAACATGACAAAAAATAGAACACATTTTTTGGGAATTACA
The DNA here is from genome assembly GCA_032362365.1 of Zygogramma bicolorata. Taxonomy (NCBI): domain Eukaryota; kingdom Metazoa; phylum Arthropoda; class Insecta; order Coleoptera; family Chrysomelidae; genus Zygogramma; species Zygogramma bicolorata. The sequence continues at coordinate 799,781 of JAVJAQ010004531.1, read as the reverse complement.
TCCCCTGAAATTGCCCAAATAGTATAATAATAAAAATGTTCATTCATATGAATTCAAAATTGTACATGAAATATGAGTTCAAGAGAATAAAACAAATAACACAGACGATTTCTTGCGAGTGAAATGCTAAGACAATTTTTTTTACTGATGATATAACTTTCAATACGATTCTGCTGCTGATTGAATACACGAACGTATTCAAGGTAAGTTATAAATATATAAACAAATATATCAATTTTGTTTATGACAATCTAAAATATCAATTGATGAGAATATAAACATTTCGACTTTTCTTTGGGAAGTTGAAAAATATGGGCTAAATGAAGAGGGATCAGTATCGAGATAAGCAATTGTATTTCATTTTAAAAGTTTTTATAATCTATGACTTCCTGTATATGTGCATTCGCTGATCAGACAGGAGCCAAGAAAGGCTTAATTCTTTTATTGAACTTGTTCTACAGAACGGTTAAAAAACACGTTTTATTGATTATCTCGCGAAACACACATCGTACGACAAAAATAGTAGACACCATTTTTATAGATAATGATGTTTGCCGTCTTTTTCAATTGAAACTTTTTTTTTGTATAACGCATAGGTTTTTAATTAAAGCGTTCCAAACTTTTTACAACATGGTTATTGCTTGCTGAATATATAGTTGAGAGTTCATGATACATTAAAAATTGTTGTAACCAAATTTGTAGAGCATACAATTCCCCATAAATTCCATTCAAAACTTTTTTCAGTACCATTTATAGTTTAGGAGCTATAACGCTGTAAATTTCGCGTGAACACAAAATATCCACGAGATTTTAATGCTGTTGCTGTATTCAATCATGCGCCTATAAGTTGTATATATTTCGGGTCGTTTGAAATTGTCCCCTCAACATTCCCTCAACATTCCAACAGTATTCAGGTATAAATCCTAACGACCCAAATATGTCCTTTTTTTATATGCAGATTCACACGAAAGGAAAGTCATGTAATGTTCAAAGAACACCGCGTGAATCAAGGGACAGTCTCAGGAAAAATCTCTCTCGGCAAGTTGTTCCAAAATTCAGCTGTTTTATTGAAAGAAGATCCCTGAGCAGGAGATGCTCGACAGGTCTCCAAGCTGACAACAAAAGGGTGGGAATTCTGCACTCTGTACTGTCGCGTCATCCTTGTGAATTCTGCAAAGGGTGGAACGATTGATGACAATTCAGAAGAGCACCGACCGTGAAAATATATATAAAAGAGACAAGTCTCCGACCCTTCTACGAAGTGAGTGAGCCTGTAAGCAAAGAATAACCAACTGAATGGAATCGAAAAGCTTCAATGAATGTTTTGGTACCGAGCTCCATACATGAGAACTATATTCCAAGAGAGGTCGTATCTGAGACTTGTAGATCATAAGAAGCTGACGAGAAGTTTTTCTTTGGACGAAATAGAAATCCAAGGTTCTGGGAAGCCCCGTTAGTTATCGTTTTCCCATGAGATATTATTACTGATCGTAATTCCTATCATAGAGATACTCAACTTTATAGGAATAGTTACTCCTGACATCTGAATACTAGATAATGATAGATCGGCTTTCTATGAGAAGAGAAATATAGGCGCATGATTGAATCTACAGCATTATAATCTCGTGGATATTTTGCGTCCACTCGACATTTAGGAGATTTATAGGGAATTTTATGCTCTATAAATTTAATGTTACCATTTTATACTATATATTTGGCAATAATCACTTTGTGAAAAGTTTGGAGCGCTATGATTAACAACCTATGCTGTATACAAAAAAGTTTCAAATATTAGGCAAACATTATTATCTACAAAAATGATAAAGAATATTTATGTCGTACGATGCGCGGTTCGCGAGATATTCGATAAAACGTGTTTTTCAAGATGGCGGCTGACGTGCGCCCCCACGTTCCACCAACTTGGATTTATATTCAGGAGACACCCCTGAACATATTCGACAAAAAAAAATCCGTAGAACATTGCAACACAAATTACCAGGTGCTTGGCACATTTATGCTGGATGGCATTATATCGAAAAGTTTAGGTGCAAGGTAAATATGATTTTTTTCTCCGATTGTTTTTTTAACTCTTCGTTTGGCTGACGTTTTTTTGTTCTAGTGGTATAGTCGCCTTCCTTCATTTTCATATCGTAATTTCCTTTCTTAATGTCTTAACAGTCTGACCAATATTCAATTTTTGCTTCCACAGTCACTGGAATCAAAGAATCACAACAATGCCTTTTCCGAATTTTTGTCGTACAAAAATATTCACGAAGCGTTGAAAAAATTGTAATTGTGAATGCTTTCATGGTACATTATACGAACAATGGCATTGCGAACCTGCAGTATCAGAAAATAACAGGAAACTGCAATATTTTAACACCCAGTTGAAATTACATTCAAATTACATTACGAAGGCAAATGTGAAGTTATAATACTATTGAGTAATGCAATAATTGAATTTCGAAAAAAAAGTATCACTACTTTTATTCGGGTTTGAAGGCCGTCGTTTTTTGGAATTTCTTCCTGACGTTTCGCTGGCTCGAGTGGCTAGCTTCTTCAGAGATTCATTCATCTTGGAATTCACTCCGATGACTCCGATGACTCCGATTCACTCAGTCATCGGAGTGAATTCCAAGATGAATGAACCTCTGAAGAAGCTAGCCACTCGAGCCAGCGAAACGTCAGGAAGAAATTCCAAAAAACGACGGCCTTCAAACCCGAATAAAAGTAGTGATACTGAAAACCTCGGCCGCGAAAGCCTCAACTATTTTGTTCGAACAGAAAGCCAACTTCTAATTGTCAGAATGAATTGAATATTTGTCGCAATCCCATTATCAACAGAAACATCATTGATGAATAGAAAGGAGCCAGCGAAAAAAAAAAGGTAACAAAATGTTCAGATGGTGAAGATTTCCACTGGGTTATTTCGCAATGGACTGAAGTTTAATACTATTTGTTCGAGCATCCAAGTGTTAAACAAAGAGTGAAAAGTGGATAAATTTTCCCATTGAACTGAAATAGATTTTTATAGAAAGCATTTGAATAAATACACATATTTTATCTTCTTCGCGTCGTTGTATAATTTGATGACAAATGTTGCTTGCAGAGGTTCAGAACTCACTTTTTGAATCACACTACCTACACTGCGACCAAAATAACATAAGCTGCCCCAAAATAAGTCCTTTGAGAAGTGAAAATATGTCTGAAATACTCGTAATGTGTGATTCAGTGGCATTACTTACCTACACGTTGGAAAAAAAAGAGATTTTGGAAAAGGAAATCAGAGAAATAACTCTCGAAGCTATTAGATAAAAAGGGAGACTGCATGGTTCCTCAGTTCCCACGTGGAACGTGTGGCTAATAATGCCAAAGCAATAAAAAAAAAGTTCATCATGGGTTTAGTTCTTCAAAAATAGTTCTCATAATGAATCCTCATTTCAGAAAATGGCCGAAAAATAATCTTAAAAGAGCTGAAAGAAGTATTCTCTCAATGAAAATGATTGCAGACTATCAGACTATTAACCAAAGAGCTGCAAAAATTATTAATTCAACAGAAGACTAACGCTCAAGTCGATTGAATCACTGAATGAGGCATTTCATCGAATCATAAAGTTGAGAAAACGAGAACGTTATGAAAATAATGAAGCTGGCAAAATATCTGACAGAAAGATCTTGATTACCCAGATCACGAGGATAAAGTCATCATTTCTGTATGAACGAAATTATTATAATTAGGCTAACACAGATGAAATTACTGCAACATATTTCAAAATTATCAGTTTTAGCTTAGGGTGTGCAAAAATGTCAGTTATGGAACGAGTAAAGTAATATATTGCTCTCAAGTGAGATCCATTCTCGATTACAGTTTCGTACTCCGATCTCTACACAAATTTTCATGTGAACCAAACCGAATATGTTAAAAATACGGTTTTTGAGGTGTGATTTCAGAACAGGTTCAGTTGATGATCTTTACAATGTGAAATATCGTGAAATAGGTAGTTATTGGGATTATTGCAATGCCTATTCCCTTCTGAAATACCAGCAATTCTCTCGTGTATACTCTCTCGTTACTTATAATACAACACTTCTTTTTCTTTTCTTCATTTCTAATGGAGAATTAGTAACGTGTCAGTCAAGTTTTTATATAAATAATAATAATAATAGGACGGAGCAATTTATAATTGCATCTGTAAATCTTTCAGGATTTACGGGTTTGACGTCTTATTGGCAGCTGTGCGGAAAGTACTTTCCACACCATTGAGAATAAAGGTCACTTTCAATAAATATAGTGCAATATGTGTCACTTTCCAATGTGGTCGTAGGGAAACTAAATATCTGACCTCAGAAGAAACATCAAGGAATATCTTATTTACGTTCAATTCTATGATTTTTATCTGTTGCCATGCATGATAACTTACCAATCATTAACAACGATATTGTCAAGTGATCCCTTCCAGAGGGCCTCATAGCGCCTAGAGCGGTACCCACTAATACACAACAAACTGCAACTAAAGCTATTAATGCTATAAACCATCGCAGCGATCCTGGTTTCCACGACAGCAGACCACAGCATCCCTTCGGTGGTTCTTCGGTAAACCTGCCTCTGAAAAAAATAAAATAAAATAAAATGTACCTATAAAAGGAACAAAAATGATATTTGAAAAAGAATTATTGAATACAAAGCCCATGAACCTGCATAAACCTATGCATATAATGAGTAACCATATACTTTATATAATCAGGTGTGCCTTCTGCGAGTCGGTATTTCGTCTTTTGAAAGTTGAAACCATTTCTTCTGTTTCTTTTATCATCAAGAAATAAAACGGGAACAAATACCACGAATTCCCTTCAATGGTAGTTGATATGTGTTTTTTTCTAGAATATAATCACCGTTGTATTCCAGCTTTCCACCCCTTAGAAACCACCCCCATTTGAATTGATAAAATATGACATAGCAATCTATAGCCACGATGAACGCAAATAGCGAAACTTCGCCTACTTGCCTGTTTTATTTGTGGATGACATATTTGGCATAAGAATTTGCGAATTCCTCATATATTTAGTCAAACATTATACCACTATATTCAAGAAGACTTGTTTTGAAAAAAAAATCAGATAATCGTTTATATTTCGATAATATGGAGTTTGTAATAACAAGAAAATGTTATTCTCAGCAACGTATTAGGTTTGTTCATTGAAATATTTCAAGTACTATGGTTATTTTATTAATTCTTGTGAATTTCTTACTTTCAATAGCGACTACAAAAAATGGAAATTACAATTTATGACGCAACTCTGTTACACCTACCTAGCTGTGCTAAGCATATATACCTAATGACGTTCACAAATGGAAGTGTGCCAGACTGAAACCAACGTCAACTTTAATTGAATCACTTTAACTATTTTTATTGCGATTGGGATCAAATACAGTTGAGAGGAGTAAATATATCGAAGATCTAAAAATGTTTTGTGAGAATTCGAAAACAATTTTCGTACAAAAAATGTGAGAGTGTACATTATTCCATTTTTTACGTTGAAGCATTATTGCTCTGACGAAACAAAATCCAACGAGTGACACATTTGAACCCCTCAAATATGGACCTCACAAACTTTCCAGAAAGGAAAAAATCACTCAGTGGACTCCAGAGCCGAATCCTTCGAAGCATGACTTTTTTCCAAGGAAGCTGATCCAGTGACCAACATCAAAACATGAAGTATGTACGGTTCCGGTCGATGTTATAGTTTTCTGTATTACCTAGTTTAACATCTATAGCTTAGATAGAAAGCTCTGTCTCTTCAGTAGCTCGAAAGTAAATTTTCGTTAGGAAGGAGGCTAAACTTGGAAAAAATGAGAATTTACATGAATTTCAACGCTTTCAGTAGGGAATATGATTATGGATTCCATTTATTCAGCAGTGGATTCACCTCTTTCGCCATCGACAGCTAGATGATTTTTAGATTGTGGGGAAATGATGGATTATCTATTCACGATCTGAATTTCTTCTCACAGGATTTTTTTTTGTGTAAAACTAGAAATAGAGAAACAACTTTTTCAAAATAGCTGATTCCATACGTAAGTCAGGCATATTTTCCCGACTACTTATATACGTCAACAAATTGAACATGCATGCGTATAAAATTCCAGACCTATTGGGGTAAAAACTTTGGAAACCACACAGGGCTGCAGTAACAAAATAGTTCATTAGAAAGCTACAATACGATTGTGACCTTTGCTCACCTATATTAGGAAATTAGGGATCCACTATATGTAAATAATCAATAGAATATCAAATGACAAATGACGCGGTCTGAAATACGCGTGTGAAGTTGTCCCCATCCACAACATACACTTAGAAAAATATACTGAAATATTATCAATCTCCTCTGAAAAATTGATATGGTGTTTTTTTCGAATAACTGAGTTGAAAATCTGAGTTATTTAGATCATCTGAACGGGTTATGAAATGGATAGAAATGGGGTTCGATAACTTTGAATTTCCATGTCAGAAGTTCATATTGAACGCCTTTCATTGTGGAATATGTTATTGATTGTGGTCAACCGCTTAAGAAAAATACCATGTCGGAGTTTTCCAGGCCGTCTGAGGCCGACATGACATTTTTTACGTGGTCGGTCTCAATTTTCGCAAATAAATGGCGTAAGAAATAGAATTCTTGGAAATTCAACCTCTTTTTCCACCTTCTAAGACAGCCTGGAAAACTCCGACATGCCATTTTTCGTATGCAGTTGACCACAAGGAATGACTTATTCGAAAATGACAGGCTTGAAAGTCATGTTTTGGAAATAGAACTTTTGTTAAAACCCCATTATCACCCCTTAATCGGCCCTGGAAAACACCGAAATGACATTTCTCTTATGTGATCGAAGTAATAACATATTCGAAAATAAAAGGCGTACATAGTCATGTTCTTGAAATAGTAATTTAGGTAACAAGTCCGGAGAATACTGTTTTTTTTGGACGAGTAGACAAAATTCTAGGGCGAGCCGTAGGCGAGTCCTGGAAGTCAGCGAGTCCGAAAAAACTGTTTTCGGTCGTGTTGCGTACACTATTTTTTCGGCAACCGACCCACTTCCCGGACGCTTTTTCTTTGAGGAAGTAGCATTTTCCCGGCCTAGTCCGGGAAGTACGTACTTCCGGGACTAGGCCGGGAAAATGCTACTTTCTCAAAGAAAAAGCGTCCGGGAAGTGGGTATTTCCCGGGCGGTTGCCGAAATAGACTTTTTCTTGAAAATTCAATCCTATTTAAACCCCCTAGACGGCTTGGAAAACTCCGACATGGCAATTCCTCAAGCAGTTGAACGCAAGGAATAACTTATTCGAAAATAAAAGGCGTATAAAGTCAAGTTCTGAGAATAGAATTTTTCTTAAAACTTCAACCCTATTTCCACCGCCTTAGACGGCCTGAAGAACTCCGACATGACATTTTTCTCATGTGGTCGATATTAAGGAATAACATATTCGAAAATTAAAGGCGTATTAAGTCAGGTTCACGAAATATAATTCATCGTAGTATTTGAACCACATTTCCATATCCTTAGACGGCTTGGAAAACATGGTATTATTCTCATGCGATTGACCACAAGGAATAACGTATTCCAAAATGAAAAGCGTACATCAACTTCTCGAAATAGAAATTCCAAATTTACCGAATCCATTTCTACCCCATTCATATCCCGTTCAGATGATCTACAATCTAAATAACTAAGAATCATCAAATTTTCAAGTCAGTTCATCAAAGGGAAGCACCATACTGATTGTCGAGACATATCAAATTTCGAGAAGAGAAAATTTCGATATATTTTTTTCAGTGCACGTTGTGGATGTGGACAACTACACACCCGTGTCAGAGAAGAAAGTGAAAAAACAAGCATGGTTAATGCTGTTAATTTGCGATGATCGAAGTAAAGACAATTATTGATTATCGATATGCAAATGAAATATGAAGTTCCATTTTCGTGAGTAGAAACATGAAACTTTTTCTCTCGCATCTACCACTCAATTTAAAAAGTCCAGTAGCTGTTTGGCGAATTATTATTTTGATTAAAATGGTAGAGACCGTTTTTCGTTGAACCATGAAATGTGATGAAAAGTTCGAAGATATTATGAAAAGGGTATAGGAGATCGTTGTTGAATATTAATAAAATCTTACTTAGTTCAGTTTCGTATAGTATGTAATATTTCAAGTCAATTTTTGAGAGTAAGATACATTCATCCAAGGATTTCTGTGAGAGATATAATTCCATTGAATCCCTATATGAAAAGTAATGAATGGTATAATTTTAAGTTCAGCCAAATATAAATCTTTTGACACCAAACTGTAACCCCAGCCTGTACGAAAGTGAAAGAGTGAAAAGAACTGTAAATCAACTACATACATCATCTTCAACATCAAAAGAAATTCAATACATCTTGATGAGTAAATAATTGGGATAGTCTTAAATTTCTTGTGATGAAGTGTGGCGCCTGTAAAATTACGAGAAAGTGGCTGCTTCGTGTTCGCTGAAACTTATTTTCTTTGATTTACAAGCTATTCGTGTCGCTGTACAAATTTTAATTATAATATACATCCTGTTTATTTCCGAGACGATGACAGTAGTTATATATTATGTATAGATAGAAATATTAAATATCAATGAAACCACCGCTTTTACGTTCATAATTATTGAAAAAATGTCTGGGGAGAAGCGGAGCTACGAGATTTCAGTATCAAGTTGTTCGTAAGTACCGAGATAAGTACCAATAATCTGAGGATCGTAAGGATCGAAATTTGATATCAATGGAAAATTTATCTGTGAATCTCATAGCCACCAAAAAATGCCCATGTGGTACTAGTTGATAATGATATTTCATTTGAAAAATATGAGCGAATGATATTGTTACGATATTTCCTTGGGTTCTTTCATTAAAACTCCAAACAACTCTTCACTACTTTTAATACAACTCTTTATCACAATACAATACAATCAATTAAATTGCTCCGCTAACTTTTCAACACTCGGTACTAAAACTCTCCGCACTAAAAATTATCTACTTTGACTTCTGCACTAAGCAATACCAAAGCTCTCTCCACTAAGTTCTGAATCACTCTGTTGAACTTTCTCTCTGAATAACTTCTCAATAACTGACTCTCCCGAGATGGAGCGTCTCATTTTATACATGCGTACGCCTGTGGAGAATCTTCGAGTGAGGCCTCGATGATGTGTATCGAATTCCTGGGAAAATGACGTTCACTCTTCGTCCCCTCATATTATTCTGCGTTTATGACCGACTGAGCCGGCACTAGGAAATTCCGTAATAATATTCATTGGTTTCCTTGTGAAATGCAATTGGTTCATCTATATTTTTATGTCAAAATTGACAAAAGCACCAAATTTATTTTCACCTTTGTAGATGACTTAGAAAAAAATAGACTGAAAAATAAAACCTTCAATTGTGTTTTCAACTTCTTTCTTAATGTGATCTACTAAAAAAAATTCCTTTGCCGAACATAAAATTGAATGTATATATGGACGGTCAGTTGCCTAGTAACTTTCTTGAAACTCAAAACTGAACTTTAGTGTAGTGCTCGTGTCCCAATAAAATCTAGACTTGCCACTAATATTGACAACGGATGCCCCAGAGGCGTCGTTGCAGTTTTAGCGAATGACCGATTGCGGCAGAAAAAAATATAGTCATCTCTACCGTGAGGCACTTGCTATCGTGCTCATCCATTTCTTTTATTACCTCATCGGCAAGAATTTAGGGGTTATCACTTAAAATGAGTCATTATCCTGAATATTCCATCATCGTACTTCCACAGATGACGTAAGCAGATTTGCTTCGGAATGCCTCTTTTCTCTCAAGATTTGGTTACACTGTAAGATGTGAAAGAGGCAAATAAAATAAAAAACGTGGATTGCCTATCAAGTGCCCCCATTCAGCAGTGCACAAGTTCAACTGACGAGCTAATTATTGAAGAAGTGAAGCAGTTATGTGCCGAAACAATTTTCCAGATCTCCTACAAAGAAATAACATACATGGCCATTAAGAAAGGAATATTGAAAGATCCACAGCTCAGCAAAATTTCTACAAGAACTTCAATCGTGTTCAATAGAGTCCGATTATATATTAATCAATGGCATTGTGTTTCAACAGGAAAAAAAATTCATTCCTAGCTGTTTCCGTTCAGGAATTCTAGAAGGACCTTATCAGACTGTAAGAATCACCATACATAATGAAGCAATTAGCTCGCCGTTATATCCCTTGAACGAATATTGATCGAGATATTGAGACATGGGTCGAAAAATGCGGAAAAAGTGCTTCAATTTTATCTTCCAAAGCTCTAGTCTCTAGTTCATCCCTGATATCCACCTCAGTAGAATTAGGAACAGGTTTACATTGAGAAACGATTTTTCCTTGTAGTTATTGATGCAAAATGAAATGAAGAGAAATCGAAACGATAAAGAATGTACCTTCAACCTCCTCAACGATATCACTGTTGGAAAATATTTCCGCATCACATGTCATCACAGGTCCTTGTATCAGACAATGCATCGATTTATCAGAGCGGGTAGTTCTGTATCTACTGCAAATCAAGAGGGATATTTCCTTCAAACAATCAGACCTCTGAGCCTAATTCAGATGCAGCCCCAGAACGTCCACGTCTAGATCGCATATTATGAAGGCGCTTCGAAGTTTTTTAGGGACGAGTGTAAATATATGGAAATTTTGAACTTCCACGTTTCTATACTTCGAATTTCATCTTTTTATCTATTCCAAATGAGTGGAGGAGACACTGTCGTTTTCAAATACCATCCTGTGTATGATCTTGTCAGTTCATACACTTTTCAGCAATGGCAGAATGACATATTTGGATTGTAATTCTAACACATTGTCAATAATAATTGAACAGGTCGATACTCGAAGAGAATCCATATGAACAAAAATATTTCAGTTTCTTGTACGATTGTCACTGACAATGCTGTATACATCATTTTATCGTGCTTGAGGAAGTTATTGTATATATAGCGAAGCATGGGTCGCGATTTTGTCATTGTATAGAGGTATATAGTTAGTCAATGCCTGTGTGAAAAGGATTTGAAGGATTTTTGTTACGCCATCTACAGTATAACGTCGAGATTTCCGTTTGAATGACAATGCACGAAAATGTTCCCTTCTCTGAAGGTAAAAATAGGAGCAGAGGTCTGCCTGTCGGTTTGACTGAAATTATGGAAGAAAGATAAGAGAACTTCAAAATAGAGTTGATAATAATGTTTATCTACACCCGTACTCTAACAATACACTTATATGCCCACAACCCGTTTTATAATAAATCCATTACGATACAGATTTTCATTACGATACAGATTTTAAACCAATAGAAACCCATTATTTTTCAATCAATAATGATGTGCAAGCTTTGCATTTTGACGTTTGTCAAGTCAAAATCAGTAGGTATTGAATTTATGAAGAATTTAGTCAATTTTCGATAATCGAATGAAAATGTCTTATAGCAGTGATATAGAAGAATTACCAGCGACTCCTCCACAGATGTCTTAGACAAGAAAAAAATACAATCGAAAGGATAATATTTTCCATTTGACAAATGCAACACATGTGTTTTATTTTCGACCAGATGGAATGATCTCTCATGGCCCAGTGATCAATGGCGAGGGCTGCGATCAGGAACGTCCGAGTTTTAATCCTGACCTCGGCAGAGATTTTTTTTTATTTTTTTTGTCTTTCCTTTTCTCTTTGTATTTTCCGTGGTTATACCCTTAATTATAATTTTGTAGAATTTTTCAAAGGAATACAATTAATTGATTACCTACTATTATTGTGTTCAATATAAATACCTAATAATATAATATTTTTAGTTCTTCATTATTTATTGGGTGTGGATAAAATAGCGTATGTAACTCTCATGTAATGGTTATTAATACACTCGCATAAACCATACGAAACTCACCTTCGGCTCGTTTCGTATCCCGGTTTATGCTCATGTATTAATAACCATCATTACACGATCGTTGCATAATATACTATTATGAAGTGAAAGAGAGTTTAGGCAATAAAATAAGCTTCAAAACATGAATGGTTAACGACATGACTTGGAAAGAAATCACTAGTGCCATCTATCCGTAGTATCCATCCCTTCAAATGATATTTCTATAAGGTTGACTAACTATATCTCTATAAATAATGACTTTGTCAGTATGTATCGTACAGGAAACTGTGATGTTTTTGTTTAATGAACAATGGAATCCAGAAGTATCTCCACTCCGTTAATATAAATACGCGTTAGGTATATGTAAGATGTCTAGAAGGATGGTGTACCGAGTTATACCTGGGGATGTTTGGGGTAAACTTGGCGACACATGCCTACTATGATAATAAGCATCATGACCCCTTGACATCAAATCAGTTCAGATGGCGTTTGCAACGAAAAGAGTTACAAATTTCCTAGGAAATGTATAAACGGCCGACCTGACGGCTGGCTATACTTTTACTTTTGGACGCTGACTGATCAACAACCTATATTATTTGTTCAGAATACTGGCCAAATTCCCTATAATTGTGTTCCTTTCATTCGATTTTGTTTTTTATGAGTATGACATTAGATTTTGCTCATTTTGTTGACTGCTCGAATCGAAGAATATAGTTTGTCGATCGATCGGTTGAGTATGCACTTCCAATTAGCGTCAACTAGCGATGAATTTGAGAAACACACCACGATACGTAAAAATGACACTAATGACAGATAGGTGTCGCCACAAAATTCTAAACAATATCGCATCAGTCCCAGCACCATCCTTCTAGACATCTTAGGTATATGTACAAAATTATTAGGAATAATTTTTCAATTTATTGATTAGAGTGCCATCGTAATCGGCACACTGCCAATGGATCAGTGCCATACTTTGAAATATATAAGTGAAATCGATCACTAAGAAATAACTTTTTTATCCGATAATGAAAATGAAATAATATTTAAAAAACTTTTTTCCATACTTTTCTTTGGTATCTCTAACGCAAATCAAGATATCGAGAATTGACACTTTTTTTAAATTCGTAGTATGCCACGTTTGAAGTTCATATTCTGGTTGGATATAATATATTTTTCAAGATAAAAAAATGGTCTCCTAATTCCGGAAAGAATAAGTGACCGCTTGGTCGATATGACCAAGCGGTCCTTATCAATTTGTCTTTTTCACTGCTGGTTGAATCCGTGGTCGGAGCAGGATTTTTATGGCTGGCCCGGTGCGATAGGCAATTGTTGGTTGCCTAGATAGCAATCCTGGTAGGTGGGATATCTGTATTGAATACATCAACCGTACCGGTAGCACTGTGGGTTTAACTGGGTTTCCCTACAGTTGAAATAGCAGATGCCTTACCATAACTGCACTTTTTAACATTAGCGACGACATTTTCAGATCAATTGACTCGAACCAGTTAACGTGCCTAACTTTATTAGATTACAATAAGGCCTTTGACACTATCGATCACTCGATCCTGTGCAAAAAACTAGTTTATTTCGGTTCCTCACATGACGCGACTACTCTGATTAAAGACAACTCACCTAGTGCGACAAAATCTTGTAAACATGGCTGTCTGAATAAATATATCTGAATCTGAATCTGAATCATTGGTTCATCCAAATCTGAAGCACTACCAATTGCATATGGGGTACCCCAGGGCTCTATCTTAGGACCACTTCTCTTATCACTTTACACAGCTGACTTTCATGAAAGTTTTAAACACTGTAAGATCCATCACTTTGCAGACGATTCTCAAATTTATCTTACATTCCCTGCCGTAAACGTCCATTCATATATTGATAAAATTGAGAAAGATCTTTCGTCATTACTCAACATATTCTCCACGCACAATCTTAAAATGAACCCCTCTAAATCTGTCAGTATGCTTTTCGGTCCTAAGAAAAAGTGTAACCTGGTATCACAACAGTTCAGCGTTAATCTTGCAGGAAACCGCCTTCCATGGGTCAACGAAACCAAAAATTTGGGTCTATGGCTTGACTCAAAGTTGAGGTTTACTAAACACATCAGTATTCTCTGTCAGAGCTCATATAATGTTTTGAGACAATTATATACTAATCGCGACATCTTACCAACCAAACTTAAATTGGAATTATGTCAGGCTCTTGTGATTTCCAAACTCTCATACTGCGACAGCATTTATGGCCCAGCACTATTGCAGGTTGATGCCAACCGATTACAACGAATACAAAATTCCTGTATTCGTTTTTCATATGGAGTACGTAAATTCGACAGCATTAGCGGCAAATATAAAGAGTCTGGATGGCTCAAACTGGAAACTTTGCGTAGTCTCCATCATCTCACGATTACTCATAAAGTACTGACGACAGGTAAGCCTTCCTATCTACGGAATAGGCTGATCACTTTCCGTAATTTCAACCAGGTGAACTCACGAAAAAACAACTTGCTCGTAATACCTAGACATTCCACTGCTGCATTCACACGAAGTTTTTCATACAATGCATCAAAGTTTTACAAATTACTTCCTCCCGAATTCTGGAACTACTCCCTCTATAATTTTAAGAAAAAATTTAAAGAAACTCCACACCTTCTCTCAATAATTGCCCTGACCGCTAATATAGAATTATTGTTTATTCAAATATTGATGTATGAAAGCTTCAAGCAGATGATACAAATTTTTTTTCCTTCATGGCAATGGCATAACTGAATAGTGTTGAATATCAATATACTGATATTCGTTAACCTCGATTCAATTATACATGTTCTCTCTCTAATTTGTAGTTGTCTCTCCGGTTGAGTTGAAAAGCAGCTTTAGCTGACACTTCGCCCTTTCATCAACTTCACCAGTTATCTCTTCATCTTATATAATTGTGATGATAATATGTAGTTGATGAATAAAGACGATTTTTATTATTATTATTATTATTATTATAAAAATCATTAAGGCGCCCCAGAGCGCTTCGGCACCCAAGATAATTAGCAGCCCCTTGCCTGTACAAAACTGTGCTTCCTGGGCGCACACATTCGTTACGGCTCTGGCGTACGATGTGGCCGCTGTTAAGAGGTCTCCTCTACTTGGTGTGGTAGGAGTTTGAGTATTTGGTCGTCATCCAGCAGATGGCGTTTCGTCTTAGATATTTACACCATCTGCACCAGAATCAGACTTTTGTTTCGTAAGGAACAGACTGTTCAAAATGTTTTGTGTTCGAAAATTCAGCAAAGTGTTACTGAAGAGACCTATGGCTGGTCAAAACACTGCCTGACATTGGATTTGTTCGATCATTTCGAACATGGAAATTTTGATTGACATTGTCAAGAAAGTTAATCCTGTTTCAGTTTTCGCGCAGAAAAAAAATATAACACAACTTCTAAACAATCTAAAAGGAGTTTTTAATAAAAAGGGCACGTATCTCATTGAAAACCTCAAAAATATAAAAACACTTTTTTCTCCACCCTCTTTCGAAAGATAATGAAAAAACAAAAATTAGGTATGAATTACTTCGTGAAAATATTCAGTTCAGGATTCATTGAAATTGATATAAACGCAAAATTTGACTCCTTTGGGC
This sequence comes from Zygogramma bicolorata, assembly GCA_032362365.1. Lineage (NCBI taxonomy): Eukaryota > Metazoa > Arthropoda > Insecta > Coleoptera > Chrysomelidae > Zygogramma > Zygogramma bicolorata. The sequence continues at coordinate 784,196 of JAVJAQ010004531.1, read as the reverse complement.
TTCGATCCCACATGCAAACTCTCGGAGTATTGATTTGGGGCCGTACTGGGGAGTACTCAACAGAAAATGGACAGAAAGTCCTCAACAGCCGATAGACTTCCTTGGCACAGACATTCGATTGTCTGTTGAGGAACGAGTTAACAGCTACGTTTTTAGTCGAAATCTCAATAAGCACGTATAGCAAATTGAAAGTCACATCTATTTTCAACAGGTAATGCAACCTTTTTGTATTTATTCTTGGCTGAATATAATACTGCGTTGTAATTACATAAACAGTAGAATACCAAAGACCTTTCAAGTGTGAATACATCCACCTGAAAAAAAGGTTCTGATTTGGTAATGTGAATGGCCAATTGTTATCGCAACTCCTGAAGACGCAGGTTTTTCAATGAATCGAAAAACACTTATTATCTTCAAGACAAGTTACTACTACGTGTAGAGGTGATATTTTGGATCGACGAATCGGAAAAATATTTTCCAACAGAGTTCAATTTGACAGAAGTTTTACTTTTTGCATAAATTGTACACACAGGTGTGATATATTTCAGATGAACCTCAGAATGAAATGAGCTCTGTGAAATTGTAATCTTCAGACCTTGGAAAAAATATTTTCATTGGTGCGAAGCTAGATGTGGTAAATAAGAAATCGGGTTTTAACGCGCTACTGATGAATTATCGAAGCGTGTGAAAGAATTGTCGCACGTATTTTATTTCATTGGTGTTCTCTCCTAAATGGAAACTTTCTAGTTTCAGATAAATCCATTATTCACGATTTGTTAGTTTCACTTCTGAAGCACAAACTTCAGATTACTTGAAAACAGTAACCACCATGATTGTTGAACGAATAAAGTATCGATATATTTTTGGTTTGTAAATATAATTTTTCGAGACATTCTGAAGGTTAATTTCTATTCTTCGATTGACATGGAATGAAAAATGATGACGAAAACTTAGTTCGAATAGTTTTTTTGATCGCCATTGTTAGCCAAAAATCAAAACATCAACCTGAAAAAAAACGGAGAATCATCTGAAAAAATCTCATTTCTAAATGAAGATTATCTCCTGAAATTTATTAGATATTATGATATCAGTATATAAAATCAAAACGTCATGGAACGTTGTGTCACATTTTACTGGCAAGTAGCATACAATACAGGAAATGAGTTCATGGAATGACAACGGGAATTTGATAACGGAACCTCGAGGGATCGCAGGAAAATTCAAAAGGCACTTTGAACAGCTAAGTATGAAAGCTATTTTCAATTCAAATAGTAAAACTTCTAGTAGAGAATACCTACATAATTTCAAATTCTATAAGAAAAACTCATTTTTCTTTCTCTCCGCTAACTGAAAGTGACATCGTAGAAAGCATAGCTGCCCAAAAACCTAAGTTCCCCACTGGAATGGATGTCAAACGGGGTAGAGTGAATAAAAAAAATTAGTTTTTTTGAGAATATCTCTGAATCAATCCAGAGAAAAAGTGTGTAAAAATTAAGCAATATTCTTTAGGTCTTTGCAAATATAAGGTCTTTTTAGCGACATCATACCATCAAGGACTATCAATTATTTTTAAGTGTGATACACTTTACCCACCACTATGGGGTGAAATTAATCGGTGTTCGAAATTTATTCACTTTTATGGCACTAGGGGTAAAGTGAATCATTACTAATGTTTTAAAAATACAAACATCGGAACAATGAACGAAACTACACAAGAAACATAAGAAAATGCACAAAATAAAAAGAATGTATTTGCATTAACTCGTGCTGAGACTCGCAAGAAATTTCTGTGGAATCATGAACATATTGTATTGCTGTTGTTAGCTCTACTGTAATATTTGACGTTCGACTCTAATTTTCTCAATATATTTACTTCTTGAAAATATTTTACCTTCTTCTGATTTCTACTATTTTGAAAAATACTAGATGTTCTATAAATAAACGGTAAGATTTATACTTATATATAATAAAATATAGTTTAGTCCGTCGATGACGTATGAGTTTTTTCAATGATGACGTATCATAACGTCACTTTTACTTTTCCTCCCTATGGAGCAAAGGTACGACTTTGCTCCCTACAACAAGGCCAGGAAATGTTTAATTTGGATAGAAGTAGGCAGTAAAAGTTTTCGTCTTTATAGTTGGTGCGGGGACAAAAAGGCACCGAATTCAACAAGATTTGAGAATTACCTGAGTTGGAAAAGAATAATATCAAATACTTGCAGATTTGCTATTGTCGAAAACGAAATTGAGGAATTTTTGTCGGTAACCTTCTGAAACTTACAGTAGAAATAATAAAAAAAATCCAACTGAAATGAGAGGCAGCGAGAAAAGGAACATGAAAATATTATTAGTACCAAATGCTGCAAAGTATTGTTTGGCAACCAGAATTCAAGTCAGCGAGTAATATGTTATTGAAGGTTTCGATTCTGGAATATTTGAAACTTAGAATAAAAAACAGGGCTAAATAGTATCTGATTATCAACTGATCAATATGCAAATGTTGACACACGAACTGAAACTTGCTCGACCCATTAGTGTTAAGAAAAATTAACTTGAGCTCGGAGTAATAAAGACATTGATCATGGTTATTACTTTCAAAACCCATACTGATAAAAGTGTGGATTGTAGGAGTTGACCAGCCATATCATTTCCATCGTAACGCGACATATGATATCTAGTTTATATATACTGAAAATACTAGTATACAAAACCGTTACACCTGCTTCGCCATTCAGTAAGAGCTACCTCCCAAAAAGGTATTGAAAGCCAAGTTTTTGTAATCATCCTTAAACACTCCAGTTCTATTCGTAATTGCGCGAAGGATGTCACTTTCTTCTGTTGGTTAGAATACATTTTATGCTGTCATCATGAAAGAATGCCCTCCAATCATACATAGGCGAAAACTTTCACAATTCAATTCATATTTCTGATGAACCAAGAGATACTTTACAACCTGAAACTACAATGAGTAATGAGTTCTCATGATTATACTCATTTATCCCATTCACATATCAGAGTGTAAGACTTCACTATAAAACTTAGATCTTATGAGGAGATAAAACTGATATTTCAGTTGTTTGCTTTTTGTATTTTTGATAGAAGTTTAAGTTGATCACGTACTTCCATGATGTTTATTTTTTGGTATTTTTTTATAGAAATGTCTTAGTGAGTGCAACTGGAAAGGATAGTGTTTCACGTACTAACTAAAATGATGATTCCTGATTTCTCCAGAATTTTTCTATGAGAGCATTTAATTTTTTCCGATGAAGGGGAATTCATCCTCTAAATCGACTCGCAAACGGTGAGCAGTCATGGAGTGCTTCAGCAAAATTGTTCCCTAGGGTGCAAAAATAGGTGTACCAAATATCGTACCCTATTTTGATTCTTTCATAATGTTCTTTTCTATTCATTGGCCTCAACTTTCAGTGGAAAAAATCATCCTTGCCATACCTTGCGAGTATTTCTCAGTAAACTGTTCTCATAGCCTGTATTCAGAAGAGGCAATGTGTATTTTCTCATTTGTAATAAATAATTCGAACTATATGAAGTCTGAATTCGGCTACCCACTAATTCTCATGTTGTGTTAAATTAGCAAAAGTCGTTAATTGAAGTTGATAGCTCCATTACAAGTTTACATTAGGCGGCCTTAAACTGTATTTCGCGGCAGCTGGAACGCAGTAATGAACAATTTAGCAAAGCTCACTGAATTTCTACTCCCTATTCACATAATACTATATTATATTCCCTTTCAGTATTTCGGTCTCAAAAATTATGAACGGTAAGTTTCCAACTGAAAGGATTACGAGCTGAAATATCCACTAGATACTTTAATATACTACCCCTTGTGAACTCTATGAGTAAGGCCCAATGCAGAGCCCAAGTAACACAAACAAAAATATCAGACCAACATTGGTTCAACTTCACGGGAATATTAACATTATACTGTAAATATCATATTGACCATAAACAAATGTGAACATTTGGCGATAATCGATCATTATTCGAAAACAATGTAAGGATATAACGTTTTGACTATATTGGTACAATATTGTAATAGTTATTAACGTGACAAGTATATTGACAAGGATGTAGACATTATTAACGCATGCATGTGAGGATTGCACGACGAAGCCGTAGGCTGAGTCGTGTAATTATATGAGTGCGTTAATAATGTAGTGTAGTATCCCACGTGTTGCGTACCAAATTCTATCTACAACTGTCAACGTTTTCATAACAATCTTTGAATGTAACTCATATTCCACTTCGACGTACCTACTCATAACAGTTTTTTGGGAATTGAAAACACAAGTTGCCTATGATCATTTTTGTAACCGTAGCAACGGTAGGTATAAACAAAGCAGTTTATTGATGTCTAATTGTATGAAAAATGGTGCAGAGAAAGGAAGGTTGTTAACTTGGATGAAAAGGAATTGCTAGTATACTTCAATGAACTAAGCAAATTACAGAAGCCTTCATCTCTTTGGTGCTATTCCTGGTATATCCAAGAAATAAACTAATTTGATAGCATTCCTGAAACGAATATCCAAGGGGTACAAACCCGATTTCTGATAGATGCGGACGACACAAAATTTTTCTTGAGAGAAAAATAACGTTTTGTTGAATTCTTATCGTTTCCTATTCGAATTTTCGGTAAAATTTTGTTAATGGGGCTCGAAAATGAAAAGTTTTTGGTGGAACTTACCTATTTCGGCCTCCTGAACAAAGAATTGAAATGAAATTTTTGGGGCTCTCAACTCGCTTCGGAGATACGGCCCCCCAAAAACAGGAAATCGGGGTTTTACGCCTATGTTTGTTTCTCAGTCAATACCGCTCGAAATTCCTCCTTATTTCTATCAGCACAATATACACATTCTAGATCACCTTCTTCATAAGAACGCGTATCGCATCGCATTGTGATCTCTGTGTTATATTATTTTACTCATGAAAGCAGACTCAAAATTACAGCTTAGGCCCGATTACCAATTGTCCAAAAATGGCATTTAGTGTCCCTAATCTAAGTATGTTCCAACTTGGTTGACGAAATGTTCTTCGAGAATAATAATTGATTTGGTAACGTGAAACTAATTATTTATTACACATATGATTCTGACAGAAGTTCCATGATTATTTACGAACAAAATACTTACTCTGAGTCGTATTGATGGACCATTAACTCCTGTTAATGAGACCCATTGAAAATTATATGAACAATGTACCGACTCATATGAAATATAGAATGAAATGGAGCGTAATGGTATATTTTGGATTTATGCATTTTACTACATACAAACGGAAATAAAAATGAAGCAAGCATTATAATTCAGCTCGAGCAGATATCCCAAACTGAATCTACCTGACCATTTTATGCACTTTTCGAATTTTATGGTCCATTTAAAACTTTATACCTGGGTTGTTAGTTTTGTTTTATTTCAGAGGCGATTGTTCGTGCATTTCGCATATGTAATTCCACCGAATAAACCTATTTTAATGAAGGTGGACAATAATATTTTAATATTGGTTCCACAACATGCATTCCTTTCACAAGATTTCGTGTCGATTCATCTCTGAACTTTCAATCAGTTATCTTATTAACAAGCCGAACTTATTTACAGTCCATTGGTATATGAAGAAGGCCACAGAAACCCAAATTTAGGTTAGTTACAATCTCTTTGACAATTGACTTTAACCCATTTTTCAATTATTATTACTACAATTCGGGCTATATTCATTAAAGAATATATTAAACAGTTACCTGAGAACCCGAAGTTTCTTCTAAGAGCAAAACTGAAATTTAACAGTTGGGTCGTTATATAGGATGAATATAAAAGTTTTTTGAGGTCATTTTTTGAAATCACTATTAATCTAATACTCATTTTCACCTACTCCCTAATTCTTATTCAGTTCTTTTCCAAACATAAGAACTTTCTCATAATTTTGTTTTGTATTATTTTATTAAATTATTTTAATTAAATTTATTTTTTTCGTGAGTTCATCAAACCTCTATGAGTTGAAGGCTCAATTATCGTGAATAATATTGTTTCTTAAGATGTATGTCTAGATCACCGTGAGAAACAGACGACTAAGTCTGGAATGCCGTTGATTTAAATGCGATTATTATTTATAAACAGATAAAAAAGTTTTGAAGTTCAGTACACCCATTCGAATTATAGGTTCTAGATTGTAACGTTCAATATAGGAACTGAATATGAAACAGAAGTATTGAGCTCAGTCCATTGGTTCCATTGAAAATAGAATGAGACGAACATACAGCGTGGAACTCAGAACTGATCAATTTAATGACAAAAAGGTTAAGGCTGTCAATTCAATATCTGGAGAATAGAGTTCATATAAAAATTACCCTCACTTATGTGAATGCAAAAATCCTAAAAATTTTTCAATACCTATATAAAACTATCGAATACCAAAGGTCAATAATTGCAAATAATTCAGAAGTAAATAACAGTTATGTGTTCGAAAGGTACTTCCGATTTACGATCTCTAAAGAATTTCGACGCTTATAAAAGATTCTCTCCCACAGTCAACTCTATAGAATGTTCCGAAAACTCGGAAACGATGAGTCATGAGCAGGGGAGTACCCAGGAAATGTGCCTGGGGGGGGGTTGAGCTCAACAAAATGAAAGTTTTGATAAATACGAAGGTAGTAGTCCATACTCAAAGTGGAAGACCAATTTTATTGAAAAAGGAAACACGAAGTCATCTCCACAACATATGTTGTGGACATGACTTCGTGTTTCCTTTTTCAATAGTTGTGATAAATGCTGAAGATCGCAGAGGTGGATTTCAGAAAAGAAAACAATGTAAAGAGAAAACAATGTGATTTGTTAAATTTCCCCTGCGAACGATAATGACCATAAGAAACAGAAACTGATAAAATCACTTATTGAGAAATATGAAAGTTTGGAAATTTTTGAAACCTACATATTCGCAAATGTTTGACATCTTCAGTCCCAAGTAAGTTGACATTCTCTGTCACTATATACTAATATATTGTTCATTAGATATCACCATATCATAGACGTGTGCAGCTTATCCAATCCAACTTTGTACGGAAATTCGTCCAGTGTTATGCCGGTATGTTTCAAATAGTTGCCTTTCCCGCAGTGCACAATACGTCATCTGTACCAAGATGAAATGGATAAGCTGTACACTCTTCAAATTCCTGCAGTTCATAAGGCGAAAAAATGATTACACAATTTTGAAAATGTTTTTTTCGTCAACCGATTGATGCCTTCCTAAGAACGAAAAACTCTCAGGAGTCGAAACTTGTGTGAGCTGACGAACGATACCTCACCTTTTAATGCGCGATTCTTAGCCATAAGATATGTATATATCTATACAGCTGGTTAACGAAAACGAACAATTTCAGAACAACAACAATATATATATTTATAATTCCGGATGATTCCAATCATATTCTGAAATTTCAAAATGATATCGCAGCGTTCCTTTGACCAAGAGTTCAACTGAATTTCCCACTTTGACATTGATTGAAACTGTCATACAGAAGATTGACGGGTACGCAAATAACCAGTACCACTAAGGAAGTTCAGGAATAACAAAGCTAGTTCACAAAAGTCTCACACATATGAAATGAGTGACTGAACCGAAATCAGCAAAAAAGAGGACTGAGTTAAAATTCCAAGTGGCACTCAAAATGCATGCAAATTCTGTCACATTCTTCTTCCTCCTCTACACTTGTTCGAACTCAGTGTTCGTTGTTGGTGAATTCGGGCCTTGCAGAATTATGAGGCTATTTCCTGTTTTGAAATAATGTCATATGTTGAAACATTTCTACGTTTTTTCACTTTGATCTGGTTGGTGATTTGATTCTTCTTATCATATTTGACATCAAGTTGAATTTTCAAGTTTCTCGAATTTAATTTGTATTTTTAGTTCGAAATCGGACACAATATATGCCACCCATCCTTCCGTAAGATGTAACACCCAGTCTAGACACAGACAGGTATCAACAACAATAGGTTTAGCCCGACTATCCAATTATTTTGTTAGCGTCCAATGAAAATGATATTTTTGAATATTCCAGTAATCATACATGTACTACTAGGTTCCATACAAGCGAATCAATGAATCGGAAGATGAAAAGGTTTCCCGAAAACAAATATATGTTAGGAAGTTTCGTTTCTTAAATTCCAATTTGCAATATTTCTGATTCCTAGCCATACCAGGGCTATAATTAAAAGTGTATTATACTTCGGTTGGTCCCATCCGAATAGATCACCTTGTAGTAGTACCTCTATGACTGAAATGCGCAAGTTGAAAGAAAGAATGATTCACGATGCCCCTATCTCACGATTCCTCACTCGAATATCCGTCAATATACTTCTTGCGCTGAATGTGATAAGTTCGAAAGTGTAAATTAGTTTAAATAAGTGAATTGAAGAAAATTTTCCATATGTACTATGGGAAACAAAACAAACGATGCTCAGTGAAAACAACGTAGAAATTTGGCGAACACTACGGAAACTCGAGGAAAAACTCCGTTCCTACTCGTTTAGCAAGTAAGATTGTTTTTAATGTTTTTTGTCATGTTTTAGAAAAACCAGCGGAATGAGTGGACATATAATTGGAAATAGATGAGACTGACAATGATTTCTGATCATTGATCATCGGCAGGGGCAATCTACCTTGTAGATCAACATACGGCTGAACTTTATTCATCATAGTAGGCCGTTTTCTGCCCTGCATACTTTTTGAGTTATGCCAGCCGAGTGTCTCGCGCCCAAAGACAATTTCTTTTTGGTTGGTGCAGGTCCGTCGTCAGATTTGACATCGGAATTTTCCGCCACCAACAGTGAATCTTTCCGTAGTGATAAAGCTGTTACTACTATACCGACTGAAGCAAAGTCTTACGGTAGTTATATCCAGGATGATTTCGCACTGCGGTGGGGTACCTATCTGACACAAGGACAAGAGAACGACAAGGAAGAACCTAAAGACACTCGAGGACAAACTCCGTTCTTACTCGTCGTAAGTAACTTTGTTTTTCATATTTTGTCACGTTTTAGAACGGAACCAAAGACGTGAGTGGACGTATAATTGGAAACGGCTGAGACTGACAATGATTTCTGATCATTGATCATCGGCAGGGGCAATCTACTTTGTAGATCATTCTACGGCTGACCTTCAATCATCATACGCCGTTTTTTTGTCCCGCACACTTCCTGAGTTGTGCTCGCCGAGTGTCTCGCGCAAGAAAACAATTTCTTTTTTGTTGGCGCAGGTTCCAGGCCATTACACTACCTCATATCCACCCCAACTGAATCCGGTAGTTCAGACCTTTTTTCTCGGCATCTGAGTTGAGGTTTTCCACCGGACCCTCAAATTTTGTTGGGCAAAGGTTTCTCAGCCCTCAGAACAGCTGTGCCTGGTGAGTGATCGATATGCTGAAGCATTCAAGACTACTTTGTCTGACAAAGCCGGTGCTGATGAACCATTATGCAACGTTCCTCCCTCGATGTCGAACCACAGGAGATTTCTGCTTGCACTAGACCTGAAGGTACAACCTTTTCCTTCAAAACACCTCGAGGGCACTGCTCATCGAAGTCAATGGCAATCTTAGAAAAATCAACAGAGGGGGGACACCTCAAGCAGACAAAACAAAGGATGGTGAGAGCGGTTCATGACGTACAATAACAAATGGACGAGGTAACATATTTGAACCTATACGCTGGTCGCATTAAATATTTGACAGCACGTGGCAATCTATAACTAACAACTCCAACATTTTGGAATGGGTTCAGAGATATAAAATCCATTTTTATACTCTACCTTATGAAAAACTGGCACCTGAACCCCGAATTCCACCCAGCCGGCTAAACCTCTATTGTGAGAGTTTAGCTATATATATTACCGGAATTTGACTACATTGAACCAGCCGTCAATGTCGAGAGCAATTTTTGGTTCAGCTATTTTCTCAGGTTTGAGTCTTACTGATAGCTATAGATTTTTTTTTGAATCTGAAACATTTGCATGAATTCATCACAGCCCCTCACTTGGAGCTGTGAAAAATCTGATGTCTGAAAATTGTTTTGTCAGTGGATTCGACAGATGCCGATAAACATAAGAAGTATTTGCGATTCCAATCTAGACACAAAATTTTTGAATTTAAATTTTTTGTGTTCTGACTCATCTTTGCACCTTATATATTTAAACAAAATTCTCAGAAACGGTTATACATTTTTCGAGTTCGAATTATTTTTGTATCTGTAGCTATTCAGACGACATATTTTTCAATTAGTATTACCAAGATGGAGTGTTCAGGAAACATCCAACAAATTTGAGGTATCTTGGTAACCATTAGGATTCTATATTAATGGAAAATGAATTCATTCGACACTTGATTTCGGTTTGCCTTGTGGTTGAATAAAGGTGACCGTCTACAAAATTATTTGAGGAGCACCGATGTATAACCTTGCAGACGGATCGAGGAGATTTTGATAATGTAAATTTCCACACAGTGTCACAGTGACTTTTTATGTTGGGCAACTAGAAGGTAAAACAAGGCCTGAATTTTCCAGAATATTACATGCAACAACGAAAAAGCCAAAGGTTTCAGTGAAGCAGGCCAAACTTCACATCATTGTTCGAAACCTTCAGACAGTTCTCCTCAAACTGTCACATTTTGTCGCATAGAGACAACAAAACCGTCAACGCGCAAATCAACCGGATGTGTGGAATGACGCACCCAAACCTCAACGGACTGGCTGGTGATATTTGGAAGTGGTGTGAAGAATTGAGCATAATGATATTCAGGAACTTGAGTTTTCTGGTGGACAATATATATATATATATATATATATATATATATATATATATATATATATATATATATATATATATATATATATGTGTGTGTATATGTGTATATATATATATATGTGTCTATGTGTATATAATTATCAACTGGTGATGTTCGTCTCATAAATAAGTTCGAAATATCAGTTTATAGCAGATCAAATGCCATGATGTGTCACCTTCGGAGTGCAATATCGAGAATACGCCTTCCAAGAGCGGGCCAAAAATTTCGATAACCTGAAGTTGATCTGTTTACTAACTACTCCAACACATAGGGTAAAACATTTTTATCTTTACAGCCAAACCCCATAAGTTATGCAACTGATGTATTACATTAACTTGGTCTGACACAAACATTTGTGCTTTCCCAATCATCACCACTTCCACTTTCTCCCTAGAATATTGAAAATGATTGAAGGGGACAAAGTAACATGTTTTGTGTTTCTGTTATCGCAGTCCCAAACTTGGTTTCCACAAATTGATATCAATTTTGAATTCCATTATATTGTATTTTGAACAACGATATATAATTTTTTCAGTTTCGTTTAAGCACCTACATCCACTGTGGTGCCATCTCACCCTGGGTGAACCGATTTTGTCTGGCATCCATTTTCCAGGAGAAAAACTGAGGGGTGAACCTTCAGCGATTCTGATGGCATCACTGATTGCAAATACGATGAAATCATACAATTTATTTTCGTCTCATTTGTGGATATTTGTGAAGGAGATGTGGATAAGGTCCCATGGGTGCAGCCAGGTAAAAATTTTAGTACTAGAAAATAACATAGATCAGCTTAAAATCTGATATCTCATGCAGGTAACTATGATACAATGGAAATGTTTTAGAGGGTTATTTTCGAAATACGATCCACTTTTCTCCCGATATGAGAAAATCTGGGACCCTTACCAAGTGTTGACCAAATTAGAAAAATCGGAAAACCTCATTTTGAAAAATATATCACAAACTTATTTACGATGCAGAAAAAATCTAAGTCGTCTCCACAATTCAATATTCAAAAGATGTCAGGAAGGTGATTCAGTACATGTTTCGAACCTACATAGGTTCATCATCAGCTGAATTAACATTCAATTATGGAGATGAAAAAACTTATTGTTATGGTTGCTCTAAAGCTTGCTAAAGCGTACAAATATGATTCAAAATCAGAATGAGTAGCATTTTTATTGTATGATCAGTAAAAAACAAAAAAAAAAAGTATCGCCCTTCAGAGGTCGAATCTTCCGCAGAAAATGTATGACGAGGCCTTTTGGCGTGTGAGTCCCAGCACGGAGGCTCGATGGGAAGTTGAACCCGAGTCTTCCCGCTTGAGGGGCAGACGTGCTTGTCTCTTCACTGCCGAGAACCAAATTATCCTCAGAAGACCAAGAGAGCAACAACCACAAACATGTGTTTTTTCTCACCATTTTCCACGGTGAAACGTGAATTGTGTATGACATCCACGATTATCGATTGAAAAACCGCACACATTCAATTAGGTTTTTTTCTCATTTTTACTTATAAAAATCCTCATCACCCAGCTTCACCTCAGCTCTTCAGCCGTTTGCTGGAAATGAGTCTGCAATTTGGTGGTGTTGATACTGATCAATTCAAACGCCACAGCACAAGACATGCTGCCACTTCTGCGGCCAACCAAATCGATTTGAGCACGGACACCATACGATCAAATGTAGGCTGGTCCGAAAAATAAAATACTTTTGGTAAATTCTACATAGACCAGTAATTACAAATGGTACATTTGCGGATTACCTCCGCAATTTCATTAAACGAGTGTACGTTTTCTGGTTATTTGAGTTTTGCAACATCAAATTTTATTAGCATTCAAATACTGTCTGTATCAAATTCTTAGTTTATAGTGGTGAATTATATGAAGAATGAACAGTTGTTCATTTAGACTACTTCATTAGTATGAGATCAGTCTGAATGAAATTTTGATCGCCTTTTAATAATTCTTTAAACATCTACAAGGTGATCTATTCGGATGGGACCAACCGAAGTATAATTGAGGATTAAACGACTTACCTGAAAGAAGTTCAATCCAAATTATACGAGGTTGGTCACATCCGAATAGAGAGACACCCACCCATCTCAAAGAAGAAAAAAAAATCCTATATATTATTTTTTCTGTCATCCCGACCCAAAAAGGCGATATCATCGCAAGGTATATTGACGGATATTCGAGTGAGGAATCGTGAGATAGGGGCATCGTGAATCATTCTTTCTTTCAACTTGTGCATTTCAGTCATAGAGGTACTACTACAAGGTGATCTATTCGGATGTGACCAACCTCGTATAATTTGGATTGAACTTCCTTCAGGTAAGTCGTTTAATCCTCAATTATCAACCGTACGTTTCAATAAATTGAAGAAACTGCCTTAGTTGGGACAGATAACGCAATCGTGTGTGCACACATATGGGCGCAAGGTCGTACGGGGTAAGTGACCTTGACCGTTACGATCACCTGTATTGTCTACAACTTGCTTTCTACGAACTCTTTGTTAGGCGTTGTATACCTACCATCTGTGGGAATACAGACTAGCTGGAGAATGTTTTGAAAGGAATGAATGATAACTTAATGAATCACGGATGTTTTGTATGTTAAAATATGATGATTGACAGTGCTTGCTAGGAATTTTGAATCCATTTCATATATGATTGTTATCTGCTTGCAGAATACAATACAATGCAGTATTTTTCTTTGAAAAAGGTTTTTCATTCCCAAAAAATATCATTTGGAGAACTAGAAACAGAACATATGAATTGTCACTCAAGCTGACAATTCAAATCTGACTTTCATTATTTCTTGAATAGAATGAAATCCAAGTAGCAGTTGTGACATCCGAATCTACCTAATTTTTCGGTTTTCTCGCATGTTTATATGTAAGATGCCTAGAAACCCTGCTGTGTTTACTTATACCTGTGAAAGTTTGGGATAAAAGTGGCGAAATCTGGATTACTTGATTTCAGGTCGATAATTGAGCTTTTGGAGGTTTCCGTACAATACGTACAGATGTCGCCAACACGTTCTTGTCAATCTCGTCTGAAGCTAAATTTGTACTAAGTGAAAATGTGCAGTCGGGTTTCTCCACTTTTATTTGATTGGCTAGTGAGAAGAGATCGTAACCTAAAGGATAATGGGTGGACAATGAGATACCAGTAACAACGTTTCGATATTTGAAAGCAATGAAATCAACAAATAAACACATCGTACACATCAAAATTTCAAAGTGATATGACAATATGACAATCAACTCGACACTTGTCATCAAACTTGAAAAATGAGAACATAACGCCATCTACCGAAAAAATAGGGGAAACCTTCAAAAGCGTCGATTGTTTTTTTCGCCACAAAAATCTAAACAAAATCTAATCAGTGGAATCACCAGGGTTTTAGGCATCTTATTTATATGAGAAGTGCGATGTTTCCATTTGACACCTTTTCCTATTTCGCCCCTTCAATAAATATTCACACCAATCGAGAATCAAAGAACACCTTCCTAGGAAAAGAATTACATAATTCTCACCTCAAAAAACGAGTACATTATATTTTATGGTATATGTAACAAGAAAATGAACATAGACTCCTGAGAGTTGATCGACAGGAGTAGTTACTTATCACTCGTTATTCGTTATATCACTAGAACTGGAACGAGGAACATTTTGAAAATATTCGTGAACAAGAAAACATTTCCGAGGATATTCCAAGGACGCGTGTTATTCGGTAAGAAAATTCACACGATAATGAATTTAAACAAATTATTTGAAAATACATGTTCTAGCCTTCCGAAGTAGGAGATCGCTTTTGAATGCCATCCAAGGGTCGGTTTCAAACTCGATTTTCGAAATATTCAGGAAACAAACCCGAAACAAAACACCTCTGAAACTTACACTGGAATGTAGCATATAGGTAATGACAAGCGAAGGCCAATATTCAAACTTGATATTTTTGGAGAATTGGCAACGGCGTGTTACATTTTGAATCCCTCAATAAAGTCTTGTTATCAAAGTTTCAAATCGAATGTTCCTCAAAAATATCCACAGGTAATGGAATTTGTTTCATAATAATATTTTTGGGGGGTTAGCGACGCATCAGGATCGGGATCATATAAACTTGTATTTCATGCAGCAGGTTATTAGGTTTGAAATTTTAATCCGTAGCGATGCCGAGGTACACAGTACGTCACTGATGACACTGATTGATACTTGTTTTGAATCATATTTCGAACAATTCGTTTGAGCCAGTTTCAAACTACCTACACAGTAGGTTTTGGCTGGCATCTTTCAGAAAACAACTACTCCTTAGCTTATACCATCAAGGGCATTGCATTATATCCGACCGGTGCCAGAGCAGGTTTCTTCACAGAAGAAAATTCTGCATTTGCTCTTGAAGATACAAATGAAAGAATTGATTTTCAATTATTGGGACGGACACACTTGCAGACCGGTACAAGGCAGTGCAATCATCAACATAAAGTCAATGACTTCCCATAATTAAAAATGCAAAAACATTCGACATAATCGATGGGCATACTTGAAGACTGGCGTCAAATTAAATTATCTTTAGAACAATTCGTTCAGGCCAGTCTTAAACTACCTACACAGTAGGTTTCGGCTGGCACATTTGTTTAATTTTCTGTTTGAAACTCGAGTATTTCTGACTTGAGCACCATCTAACAGTTAATGCCAAAGCTGGTCACGGTGAGATAACAGTGTCGAGTGATTTCGAAAAAGCAAAAGCAAATCAGTGAAATTACCAGGTTTCCCATAAATTTTGATAACAGCAAATGGGGTAAGTTTACGACCAGTGTATAATGAATTGAAGACGGTTTTCGGGTTTGTAAGCCGTGCATAGTTATGAATATTTTTTTCAAATGGCAAATTTGGCTCTTTCTCAAGGTTTTCCGAAACATATTTACAAACATGGATTAATTTCGATTCGGCTGGTCTTAGTTCGTGGCAGGGTTGCCACCTCGTGAAATACAAAAACCGGCCTTGGTGCTATATAAAACTGGACATTTGACACTAGAAGCCCGACATTAGCTTCTCGGTTACCAAATATAAAGTAAAGCGAAAAAACACCTTTTCCTGAATTCATTATTGATTCGAACAAGAACAAAATATAATATTTTCCTGGTTATCAAACAATAGAATTGAAATCGTTTTTTTTTGAAAATCTCTAACTAGTTGGCTGTATTTTTTCCATCATCTGAAATTTCGCTTTCTACAGGTATCATATTGGGAAATTCTGAACATGTTTAGTCAACATAGCACAATCAAGTACTCGTTAATATCATCCTCACAATTGTCTCTGTAGTCTATTCCTTTCCTACGTCTACTGAGAACTGATTAAAGTGAAAACTCTCTCAATGTTATCAATATGACCTGTGATTGCGAGATATTATTCAGCTAACTTCAGGAGTTCAGAATGGAATTCTTCATTACCGAATGATAAAAAGTAAGCTGTTAACTTTTTATGTGCTAACAGATTTTGGAAGTCACTTTTCTTTTTCATTTTTGGAAAAAATGGCAAAATTTTGAAATTGATCAGAAAGTTCAATGTCAGTATTACTAGTTTTCTTCCTGACGTTTCGCTAGCGCGAGTGAATCGGTCATCGGAATAATAGTCAAGATGAGTGAGCCTCTGAAGAAGCTAGGCACTCGCGCTAGCGAAACGTCAGGAAGAAATTCTAAAGAACGACGGCCTTCGAACCCGAAGAAAAGTAGTAATACTGAAAACCTCGGCCGCGAAAGCCTTAACCATTTTGTCAAGTTTATTGTCGTTTGTTGGCGCGGAGCAGACCGAAAAGCCTACTCAAGCCGGACCCACAAATGTTGTGCCAGACTGGACCGGAAAAAGCCTTACATGTCCTATTAAAGCCGGACAGATGGCAACCCTATTCGTGGGTATATTCGATACGCATAACTTTTATTTGAAACATAGAATTTTTCCGTAACTTACAAAAACAAGTTTTTGTGACATTTCAACTGTTGAATGAAAAAAATCCTATAACTTTTTAGGTTCCATCCATTAAATCTCGGGAGGCACGATTGTGTTGTCGAAATGCTCTATCGAATCCACAACCACGAAAGGCCTTCACCAATCGAAAGAAAATGAGTGATCAGTTATTCCAGAGCCCTTGTTGGAACCGTTTACTTCTTAGTCTTTGTATTCTATCTAGTAGAGTTCGCCAGTTGCTGCTCCTGGCTACCATGCAATGACGCCTTATGAGAATCATTAGATATTTAAGTAAGTGCATTATGGTTTGAGTGAAGAAATAAGGGGCTCAGGCCACACACGTGCTTCCACGAGCTTGTGTATTGGAAACTACCTTTCCGAATGTCGCTCTTCACAAAGTTCTTCAAGCACGAGTTATTTAGTAAAATCCACCACTTTTGCTTTTTCTTCCTAATCCTTCCTTATGGATTTCCTTGGCGTCGCATTATTAGTACTACGTCAATTATTCACATCAAATTTGGACCAGCGCCACAATTTCATGTTGGTTGTCATAACATGAAGAAGAATGGCGTATTATGGAAAGCCCCCTCTACCATAAATGTCCCCAGAGATTCAGAATCACTACCTTTACTGGATTATTGGATATAATTTGCCGATCATCCTTTTTTCCGGGATGCTATCATAGCCAATGTCTCAGTAGATCGTTTTTACAATAATTTGTATTACATTGTATAGGTACTCATTATGCCCTGTACTTCATAAGAAAAAGATTCTTATATGTAAACCTCAATGTATTTGTAATTCAGTATGCTACTTCCTGAATGTATATAATATGTAATAAGACAGGCATGCATGCGACTTCCATGCAATGCAAGTTTGATGCTATGCAAGAAATTTCTTGCCATCGTCAGACATTTTGATTTTCCTGTAGAAGATTCATTTGTTATTACAGTACATTCAACTTGAACTGAAATCAATTACGTTTGATTGTTGATTATTCCGAAATTATTCTCGGTACTCCTGATGCCATTTCATGATGAAGAAGGATTGAAAGGAAAGTAGTAGTATAATGCAATAATAACAGACATGTAACAAGTAGTAGCACAGGTTCACACAGTATTCTGATTATATGAAAACAACCACAATTGTACGAGTCTTGCATGGAAATAGGAGCCGTTTCAAATCCACCCGACTTGCACGGAAATTGCACGCGCGCAAGCGCATTATTCATTTCGGGCCTTCCTAGCACTTGCATTGCAGGGAAATTGTGTAATGTATGCCTGTCTTTACAATTCCACTGAGGCGACATTCGGGCAACATGTAGCATGCGTCATCGAAATAAAATTCAAATATGGCCTTTACATCCCTTTAGCTCAAACAGCATGTTTTCTATGACCCAGAAATTCCTCAGAAATGAACGACGAGTTCGGAACCTCTGGTGTTAAAGTTGGAACTTTTTGTAGATATCAATTATACTAACACCAAACTGATGTTGTTTGAACTCGACGCGCGTTCCGCTAACAAAGTTAGCATCTTCAAGAGAAGAAAATTGATACTAAATATAAAAACTTGGGTTAGCTATTTATATAATTCACAAGTTTATTATTGAGAAATTATTCAGAATAATTAGTAGTAACAGACGAGGTTCATATCGGACCAAAAACCTTGATTAGTTAATTTTTGCACTACATTAGATTGTAATGTATATAAATAGTGTACCCTAATACCATTTGAAAGTCATTATTTCGTAGTGGATGAACGTTTTCTTCACAGTTTTTTTGGGTTAGTGACCTACCGCAATCTGAAAAAATCAAGAATGAATACTGGAATATATACAAGTGTAGAAGACCAAATTTTCAATTTACCACGAAACATTGCTGCGTTAATTAAAAACAGTACCTTTTAAATGAAACACGTCACGGCATGTCCAGTATTTTGGACAGACTCAATTCAGTTGCGACATTTTGCGACAAGCTCACGATGCATGAAACTCGAAGAAGCATTGCCTTTCTGCCGCAATACACAGAAAAACCCCACATTTAGTACAATAAAATCTTGCCCTCTTCGTGCAAGCTGGATGTCGACATGTCATTTATTATACAATTTCTATCATCAACGCTACAAATTTGAAGATGTTCATAACCTAAATTTCTCACATCTTTTGGTGGTATTCCTGCTCTGGTGAGTGGGATATATGGATTGAATTCACCAACCGACCAGGTAGCACTGTGGGCTATTCTGGGTGTCCCTACAGTTGAAATTGCGATACCGTGAAAATCGGCCCCAGAGCGCTTTGGCACCCAAAATTATTAGCCGACCCTTGTCCGCACAAGGCCTCGCCTTCTGGACGCACTTGTAAGAGTGTTCAGCATGTAAAAAATCTATTTTTCAACATACGTGAGTTTCGATCTCCGAACTGCTGGCCAAAATTTCAGCTTCTTGACAACTACAATTTGCTTTTATGTCTCAATTTGAGAGAATGATGAAACATACTTATTTTATAGATTTCAAGAGTGGAATCATCGAAGACACGTCAAGTAAATGTAAAACTCACCATATTTCTTCTGATATTCCATCTTATCCTCAATTCACTTGACACAACATAAGAATACTGCTACCGTAAACACGTAGCCCAACATTTTCAAATAGTTAATTTTCTACCGGTAAAATGAATTTCTGCGGGTAATAAGAAATGAAAATAATATAGAGTTTATTCAGCGGGTTGGATTCCAGGACAGGAATATTACTTCTTGTATTTTTGTGATAGGCAAATTTACGTCATGAGAGTAATAGTTGACAAATAGAACGTGTTTCATTTAGAAGGAACTGTTTTTAACTGACTTTTTGGGGTAGATTAAAAATCCGCCCTTCTACACTTATATATTTCGATGATGATTTCTGATAATTTCACATTGTGGTAGGTTACTAACCCAAACTAACCCTAGTCTCAAGATTTAGTATCAATTTTCTTCTTCTGAAGATGCTAACCTTGTTGGCGAAACGCGCGCCAAGTGCAGAATAATAACAATTGATCTCTACAAAAAAACAATATTCTCCCCAGGAATACAACTGAAACCCTTAATATATAATTCATGAACCGGAATTGATTGTCCCCAAACAACCCTACTACTAACATACCCGATCCAATGGTGAAAATTTAATGTGGAAATAATCCGAATTTAACGGGGAATCATGCCGAAATTAGCCTGCAAATTGGAATTGATCAGTGCCCGGTATATTAACCCTTCCCAAACTAATTCGTTTAAAACAATTCAATTCACCATTAACTAGGATTCTGCGAACTTTATAAGGCCTCGGGATATTCGATCCAAACGGAAAAATTGCTTAATCCATCCTTGATGTAGTGCTTCTTAGAATCTACCGGTTCTAATTTTGAAGGGGAATATTTGAGGGTGATACGAGGCATGAATAATAATATTTTGAGCATGGGACCGAGAGAATCGGAGAACGTTGCTGAAATTATGGTCACACCCTTTCTTTATACAACGTATCATGACTCGTCTCTATTACTGAAATATGTTCACTGGTTGAAACAGGAATATTTTTTGTATATTTCATCTCATTAAAATTTGATAACTGGACAAAACAAAACGATGTAGTACTGAGAAGGGAGGCATTTTTCTCAATTCAATTCATAACTGGAATACCAAATTCAATTCTGTATCCATTGTTGAACCATTGAAATTTTCAAGACGGAAATTATGAATTTGATTTCGGAAACTTAAGAAGAGTTGTTTCTTTCGCAATGTCACACATTCCCAAATCATTTTTCATGCACTGAACATACAAGGTGAACAAAACAAACATAGCAAAAAATTGTGATCAAGAGGCGTTAGCCTAGTGCGGTAATTCGCGAGTGCACGTAACAGGCTTATTCTTGAGTTGCGTACTGTACTTTTTCCACTACCACAATGATTGTGCGGTAATTTTTGGTGGTATAGCACAAATTTCTTCTTCAACATCCATTTTCAACAATCGACAGCAAGTCATGACAGCAAGTATGTAAAACAATCGCTTGAGAGAATCTGGCGCAAAATTCGCTGAATTTCGCTGTTGGGCAATTGAATGTAGACATGAGATCAAATTGATCAGGTTAAATGAATAAATAAATGATAGCTTTATTGTCCAACAGTCACCCATTTACAGGACAATGTATACATTAAAATCACATTACGGACTGAATGCATTCTATAAACGGAAAAAAATTAGTACAATCAAAATAAATACACCTATTAATTTGTTCCTATGTATATATATATATATATATTAGCGACTCTGATGAGATTATATAAATTAGTGCAGAATATATCACAATGAGAACAAATTCTATTGAAGTTTCGACACATGACATATAGTGGAGATTTCATCATTACATTCGATCTTGCTTTGGGAAGTTTGAAAATAGACTAGGATCTCGCAAGAAATTGAGGTACATTGATATCAATTTGCTGAAGAATTCCTGGACAGTCGATGGTGTTATTCAATATTCAATAGTTTATGAAAATATAACTGAAGCATAATTTCTGCGATGTTCCAAACTAGTGAGATCCAAGCGTCCGTATAACTCACAACTACTAATACCCCTTTCGGGATAGATTCCGTCTAATTTGAACAGTAAAAATTCAGAGAATTTCATCTGTACTTTTTTAATAGTATGTTTGTGAATCTCATAGAAGGGACTCCAGACGTTACTCGCATATTCTAATTTGGAACGCACATATGTATAATTTAATAGTTTTACAGATTTGATATTATGAAAAGATGTACAGTTTTTAACAATGAAGCTATACGATCTGAGAGATTCTGAAATTTTACTTGAGATATGCTCTCCAAACGCCAACTTTTGGTCAAATATCACCCCTAAGTCTTTGATTACTACTTCACATCTTTGTAAATTTGTGTTATGAATGGTGTATTGAAATTCAACATTTTTTTCCTGGTATAACTCATGACCTTGCATTTCTCTTCATTGAGCTTCAACTCATTACTGCTACACCAATGCTGAAGGTACTCTAACTGAGACTGTAATTTGAAACAGTCCCTAATGTAATCAATTCTTGAAAATAATTTCAAGTCATCAGCAAAACATAAACGTTCACAGGACAAGTTTTCACATAGATCATCAATGAATAAGATGAACATAAGAGGTCCCAGATTGGAGCTTTGAGGAGCTCCGGACTTTGCAAAATATTGTTACGGAAATTTTAAGGTAACGAGGAAATAAGGGTGTGCACCGACTAATAACTCAGTGGAGTCGGGGGTGGGATGAAGATATTAAAATACTGGGGCGCCAAGTGATTTTGAAAAATCACACACCCTGGTAATGAGTTCACTTAAGTCTCAGCAAATCACTAAATAAGAGACTCGTAAATTTACCTATATAAAAGCATCTTTGACATAAAAAAAAACAGATATTTCACGAAAAGGGATATAATAAATTTCAATAAAATTGGCCTGCCTAACTCTCGAGAGGTTTCTATTACATAAACAACTTGATAATAACTACTAATAAAGGTATTAATAAAAAAAAGAGCGGAGTAGTCCGTGTCCTCGGTAACCTTGTTGGCAAAAAGATACTAATTCACCAAAGATAAATAGATACAATGTTATCACGATATGACTCTTCGTTTCGTTCACTTCAATCTCTCGTAGAAAGTTTACAAAAGGAAAGGTAAAACAAAGCCACTAGGTGGTACTTATCCAGATCCAAAAGAAGGTATACATCCTTCCGAGTTCAATTCAAAATTCCGGCAGATATTCCATCTATTTCTCAAACAGCCACATATCAATTAATCTTTTATGGTAAAGTTAAACAATCGGGTACTCGTAACGATTTAAGGCCGTGAGCAAAAACGTCTGAAATCAGAGAAAAAGGATAGTTTTCGGTTTGTTCAAGCATAGGACAAAAAAATGGCGATTCAATTATCACAAAACCTTACCTCCAAAGCAGATAACCCAAGCTCCAGAGACGTTTTGTCTAAACTAACGATAATCACTATCAAATCCAAAATGACATTGTATTCGAGACAATTCATGTAATCAAAATACCAGAAGAATTGTTTCTACCAGTGAAAATGAGAAAGAATCCGTAAAACGATGATTTTAGTTATTCCTCATTTCACCTCAGTGTTTCATATCGCTCGATTTCCACCTGACTTCTCTCAACTCTCGATGCAAAACATCGGCCGGGTCGTGCTGAGTTTTTGTACGCGCTCAAAGAAATTATACTCGGATACCGGGACATACAGGGTAATGCAAAATTCATGAATGAGATGTAATATAATTACAGTGCCAAAAATCACGTCACAACTCCCCCCTCACTTGAAAAAAAAATTTTTTTCAAGTATCTATTTTTAAATCCTTAACATGCCAATCACCAACTGATTTTTTTGTATCAAAATCTATTAACTCGTAAACATTCGGAGATTTTTTCTTAAAAACGATACACTTCCGGAATTTTGGAGCTAAGCCCGAGGCATAATAATCAGCTGCGTTAGATAACGTGAAATTCCTTTTCCATACTACTTGACCTTCTACTAATGAAACTGGACGCCTTTCGCAAATTATACCTTTGTGCACTGTCCCCATAAGCTTTATCTAAACGCGACTGGACTTGAGTCTGAATATTTATAAGTTTTCTAAGATGTTCAGAAAGAGGTTCACGGCTAGCAAAATCAATTTCGGAATTGTGTTCTTCAGAAACTCCTGTCATTCTATGATGCGCCTTCCCGGAAAGATAAATTTCTCTACCAAAATTGAGATATGCTGGACTATATCCAGTCACTTCATGCACAGCCGTACGGAGTGCGTAGCCGAATTCGTGAAGGTGAATATCCCAGGTTCTATGATCACCATCGACATATGATCTGATCATCGTTTTAATCACTCGGTTCACCCTTTCAGTGGGGTTAGCTTGAGGATGAAAATTCGCATTGAACAATATCTTGCTTTCATATTTTGCGACCATATTCTTGAATTTACCGCTGACGTACTGGCGACCATTATCACATATTATACGTTCAGGAACCCCATATACCATAAAGACATCTTTTTCTAAATGAGTCACCACAGCATCACTAGTAGCAGTTTTGATCGGAAACATCAGTACATACTTAGTGAACATATCACACACTACAAGAATGAATCTATTTCTATTCCGAGAGATAGGAAAAGGACCCATTAAATCAGTACAAATGAGTTCCCAAGGTTTTGACACCGTTCGTTTGCTCATTACGCCTTGAGGTGATTTCTGTTCGGGCTTTTGGGCCTTGCAAACTTCACATCCCCGAAGAAATCGTGCAATATCGCTATCCATACAGGGCCAATAGTATAACGATGAAAGGCGACGTTTGGTTTTAAAAAAACCAAGATGACCTGCAGTAGTAGCTGCATGACATTCCAAGAATGCTGCCCTCCTCAACGATTTGGGAAGTACTAACCTCCAGTTGGGCTCATCATCAAGAGATGGAGATCCCGAAGATATCAATTTGAAAATCTTACCCTCACGAACCGTCCACTTAGGATAGCGTTCTGGGTTTTTCGAGATTTTTTCAATGAAAGAGGAATACCAGTTGTCATGATCATCCTGACAAACATCAATTAGCGAAACACCCCTGGACAAAGCATCAGCCACAACGTTTGATTTTCCCTTTCGATGAATGATATCGAAATCGAAACTCTGAAGCTGCAATGACCATCGTGCCAATCGACCAGATGCATTCTGCAATTTATGGAGCCATAACAGGGAAAAATGGTCAGTTATAACCTCAAATTTAGTGCCTTCGATATAGGGACGGAATTTTTGAATTCCCCATAACACTGCAGGACATTCAAGTTCCGTGGTAGAATACTTAGCTTCTTGGTAGGTGACTGCTCGACTTGCATACGCTATTACATGCTCTCCATCATCAAAATTTTAGGTTAGAACGCACCCTAATCCTACTTGAGAAGCATCACATTGCAGTGAAAATTTTTTGGTAAAATCGGGACAAACTAGAATCGGAGTTGAAACTAAACACTCCTTCACCTTCAAAAATGCTGCCTCAGATTCAGCAGACCAATGAAATTTCTGATTTTTCCGAGTCAACTTCGTGAGGGGAGATACCAATGAGGCATAATCCTTCACGAAGCGACGATACCATGACACTAGCCATACAAAACGTCTGACATCTTTGGCAGATTTTGGAGTAGGAAAATTAAGCATACATTCAACTTTAGCGGGATCTGTACGTAAACCCTGAGCATCAACTAGATATCCGAGATAACGAAGTTCCGATTTAACGAAATCACATTTGTCCCGATGGACCGTGAGACCAGCAGCTAGTAATCTATTGAATACTTTCCCCAGGACATCAAGATGACTAGAAAAATCTTTAGTTGAGATAATGATATCGTCTAAATATACAAATACTGAATCTTCCAAATCACTTCCTAAAACTTGATCTACGAACCGTTGAAAGGTAGCCGGAGCATTATGTAACCCAAACGGCATTCGAGTAAATTGAAAGAGCCCCTTACCCTGAACCGTAAAAGCAGTCTTTTCTTTACTTGACTCTTCCAAAGGAATTTGATGATATGCATTTTTCAAATCTATTGAAGATAAAACCCGTGCATCTCGTAACCGATCTAAAATGGCACTTACGTAAGGTATTGGATATGCATCCCTAGTGGTGATTTTATTCAAAGCCCGAAAATCAATGCAGAATCGGTATTCATTTTTCTTATTCGGTTTAGGAATCATAACAATGGGTGATGACCAACCTGATTTGGAAGGTTCAATAATACCTGATTTCAACATTTCATCAACTTCCTGGTGAATAATATTCAAAAGATACGGTGAAACTTGATAATATCTTTGTTTGATGGGTACGTGATTACCGGTATCGATCTTGTGGTACACTCCCTTGGCACAACCCAAAGTATTACCCATACGTGAAAAAAAATCTGATAATAAATTATCTAACTGTTCCCGTTCATTCAAATTGACAGAAATAAGCCCAACTTCGGAATTGAGTACCTTTTCTCCAAAAACCCAGGTATTGTCTGAAAAACTAGGCACAATGTTCATATCTCTCCAAAAGTCTATACCAAAAATAATATCTACATCTATATCTAAAACTATCAAAACTTTCAATACTTTAACTATTCCTGCTAAATTTATTGGTAGGTAGGTTGACCCAATCACGTTACATTTATTACCATTTGCAACACTTATAGAATAATTATTATTTTTTTCAACAAATAAATTATATTTCAATAATCGACTCCACCCAGATTTTCCCACAATGGTTTGAGTAGCCCCTGAATCAAGAAGACCCCTAAAATCTAAATCAAAAATGGTTACTTCTAGGTATGGACGTGGATCATTTTTCTTGTTGGAAAAAAATGCATCTAATTTTTGACGTTTCATAAAAGTTGCAACAAAATTCAACCACGCCCCCCAAGATTCATCAACCGGTTTTAATGCTGAGGACGTCGTCCGGTTGCCCGATGACCTCGCGAACCGTTTTCCCGACACGTACAGGAATATTTCGTGACATCTGCCTTTCCGCATCGATAACAGAACTTTTTATTTTTCGGCTGAGTGCAAGTTGAAAAGCTATGACCCACATTTTGACAGTTCCAACATGTCAACGTAGCAATATCTTGCCTAGAGCTTGTTCTACTGTAAGAACGTCTCGAATTTGTAGATGATTCGCCATTAGATATATCAGAATTCAAAGGCCCTGCCAAATCAGGTTCTAATAAATTAACCCTATGACTCGCAGGTTTGTGAAGAGAAGCTAAGTATTTGTTTTCCTCAAGCTGACGACATGACTTCTCTAGATCGTCCACACTATTTGGCTTCGAAAGACCCAACCCATGAATGAAGTATGAATTCAAATTACTGTGCAAAATTTCCAATTTATCGGATTCGGAGAGGGGAACAGATAACCGCTGAAAATACCTCGACATTCGCGAAAAATAATCTCCTACTCTTTCATTAGCTCCCATGATACTCGATTCAATTTCTCTTCTGAGTTGCTTCTCATAACCGAAGGGTAAATATTCTTCTTTCAGAAGGCGTTTAAAATCAGCCCACGAGTTGATTTCAGACTTAACTTTCCCGTACCAAACTTTAGCAGAACCTTTTACTAAATCTATAATAGAATTCATCATATCGGATTCCGAACACCCTCGAGCAATTCTATACTTCTCGACTAATTCAAGAAAAGCCATAACACTCATTTTATCAGTTTCTCCCGAGAAAAATATTCCCCATTTATGAACCGGCACAAAATTTTTATTTTTTGTACAACATGAATAATTGGTAGAAGGGGTAGAAGGGGTAGCATTAGAGGGTATGACCGAGGAGGCATCTACAATTAAAGGTTCGATTTTGGTTTCATTTGAAAGATCCAGTCCCGTGACGTGAATGTCTAACTTCTTTTCAATTTCTCCCAACTGATCATAAAGATTGGACAATGAAGTTTGCAAAGAGTCCTTATCATCGTCATCATCCTCTATTGTTAACCTAGCTAACCTGCTATATATGTGTTGTAGTTTGGCATCAACCAATTTATGTTCATTGCTATTAAGGGAAATTTTCCTAGATGTGAGTAAATTATCTAATTCTATGATTTTTTGATTACAAGTACTGATTTCTTGAGTTACGTATGCTTTGAAGGTTTTAGAAGTCACTGGTTCGCCTAATTTCTCTACCCTTGTCTCATCTTTCAACTTTTTCCTCAAGGTCGTAAGCGATAAGGCATGAAAATTTACTTTTATATCCCGAACAGTTAGTTCATATTCAATTTCGTCCCGAGCTAATCGGTCGACATCCATGTTAAACAAAACACAATGAAAAGACTTTCCAACAAAAAATGCGAACTGAATCGTAGATAGACTAACAACGAAAAATACCTAGACGAGAGATTGAATTACGAAGACACTCTTGTAACAATATTATAACTTACTAAAATACAATAAAAAGCTTTGAAACAAATATAAAATGTATAGTTAACAACCACTTACATATAAAATTTAAAAAAAGTTAAATATCATGACACAGTTACTATCCCAAAATGTTTTTTACTTTCAATAAATAAATATCCCTAGAATAAAAATGGCAACAAAAATCTAGCCCCACTTGTTGGGCGTCAAAGCTGTTACGTAAATTTTAAGGTAACGAGAAAATAAGGGTGTGCACCGACTAATAACTCAGTGGAGTCGGGGGTGGGATGAAGATATTAAAATACTGGGGCGCCAAGTGATTTTGAAAAATCACACACCCTGGTAATGAGTTCACTTAAGTCTCAGCAAATCACTAAATAAGAGACTCGCAAATTTACCTATATAAAAGCATCTTTGACATAAAAAAAAACAGATATTTCACGAAAAGGGATATAATAAATTTCAATAAAATTGGCCTGCCTAACTCTCGAGAGGTTTCTATTACATAAACAACTTGATAATAACTACTAATAAAGGTATTAATAAAAAAAAGAGCGGAGTAGTCCGTGTCCTCGGTAACCTTGTTGGCAAAAAGATACTAATTCACCAAAGATAAATAGATACAATGTTATCACGATATGACTCTTCGTTTCGTTCACTTCAATCTCTCGTAGAAAGTTTACAAAAGGAAAGGTAAAACAAAGCCACTAGGTGGTACTTATCCAGATCCAAAAGAAGGTATACATCCTTCCGAGTTCAATTCAAAATTCCGGCAGATATTCCATCTATTTCTCAAACAGCCACATATCAATTAATCTTTTATGGTAAAGTTAAACAATCGGGTACTCGTAACGATTTAAGGCCGTGAGCAAAAACGTCTGAAATCAGAGAAAAAGGATAGTTTTCGGTTTGTTCAAGCATAGGACAAAAAAATGGCGATTCAATTATCACAAAACCTTACCTCCAAAGCAGATAACCCAAGCTCCAGAGACGTTTTGTCTAAACTAACGATAATCACTATCAAATCCAAAATGACATTGTATTCGAGACAATTCATGTAATCAAAATACCAGAAGAATTGTTTCTACCAGTGAAAATGAGAAAGAATCCGTAAAACGATGATTTTAGTTATTCCTCATTTCACCTCAGTGTTTCATATCGCTCGATTTCCACCTGACTTCTCTCAACTCTCGATGCAAAACATCGGCCGGGTCGTGCTGAGTTTTTGTACGCGCTCAAAGAAATTATACTCGGATACCGGGACATACAGGGTAATGCAAAATTCATGAATGAGATGTAATATAATTACAGTGCCAAAAATCACGTCACAATATGTTTCCGACTTATACCCATTATATGCTACGAACTGCTTTCTTTGTGAGAGGTAGGACTTCATAAGCTGTCTGGCATCATTTGAAAAACCAAATCTATTCAATTTGCTAAGCAATACACTATGATCTATTCTATCAAAGGCCTTCGAAAAGTCTGTGTATATTATATCAACCTGACCACCATCGTCTAATACCCCGGAAATGAACTGTGTGATTGTAACTAGATTTGTAACCGTGGAGCGACCATTGACAAAGCCATGTTGCTTTTGAGATAACTGGCGACTCACGGGAACGCGGTTATACAAAACTATTTCGAAGACCTTCGAGAACATGGTATACCATGTTCTGATTGCCATAGAACATATGTAGGCCAGACCAACAGACGTGTGACAAGTAGAGTATACGAACATCAACTTGCTGTCCGAAAATCAGACCCATCTTCAGCTCTGTCCAAACATCATCAAGAGACAGGACACAATATAGACTTTGCGAACACTAAGACCATCGCCACAGCAAAAACACTACAAGCTCGTATAATTCGCGAGGCCATCGAAATCGAGAAGCGACCTTCCTGCTTAAATAAACGTGACGACGGCCAGAGACTTCCAACTGCATGGAAACCCCTAATTTCCAGATGCCCAGTCCCCACCAAGACATCCGACGGTCCTTTAGTAGCACCCGCTGCTATAAATCCTACCCAACATCCCTCGATACCTCAGTTCGATCTAAGGAGTAGGCAGATTGAGACCTTAGAAAGAACTCGTGACGAGACCTGGGGAGTAGGCAGATTGAGGCCCCGGCGTCAAGTCACAAACCCTTGCCCCCTGTGACAACACCTGAGGAGTAGGCAGATTGAGACCTCAGCGTGAAGTCACATTCACCTCTTGAAAATGGCTCCAAAATCGGAGCCGAAACGTCGGGAACAAAACTCCAGACGCGGTTCAACCCGAACTCAACAACAACACACAACTGACCGCGGAAACCTATCCGAACACATATATATATATATATATGTATGTATTATATATATATATATATATATATATATATATATATATATATATATATTGAATGTTACATTCCCATCATGTTACAGAAAACTTCCGGAAGCGGCCGCCATCAATTTAGAATACACGTGTATTCTAAATAAACCATTACCTAACTCTTGTAAAATACGTAAGGGGCCGTTCATAAAATACGTCACACTAAAATCAGCTTTTTTGACCCCCTCCCCCCCCCATTGTCACACTGTGTCACAATTTTTGTGACCCCCCTATAGGGATTTTGTCACAAAAACTTAGACCTCTCCCCCTAGTGAGTATGATAAATTCTAAATGATAGTACACACATTCTGAAAATTAAAAATATTTATTTAGTTTTTATAATAAAATTTAAATAAATTAATAAATATCTTTCATAACGAACATACAAATAATATTTCTAAGATATTTATAAACAATTTCAATATGGATGGCCACAAATAATATAGATATTTCACATAATCAGAATATTCAATGCTCAATAACACAATGAAACAGAAAAAAATAGCTTTATTTTGTTTCATTTGTATAGTGAAATACAGTGTATTGTAACAAGATTAATTAGCATTCTCAATTGAAAATTCATTCGCAAAGATGGAGTCACTATAGATCAAATTAAAAAATATGACGAGTTTAGGAATTCGTTAGAAGATGTCGCACATGTAGATTTCTACCAAAATCTACTGAAGATTTCTTTCATAACAAAATTTTTCAATTTTCATCAGAAATCTACTAAAAAAGTAGATTTCTACCAAAAGTGGTCACGCTGGCTAGCGCTCATATCAAAAAATATAAACGGCGAACGTCAAGTTGCCGTATACCCCCCCGTCCCCCCTTGTCACATCTTGTCACACTCAGCCAGACCCCTCCCCCCCTTGTATGCGAACGTATTTTATGAACGGCCCCTAATGAACAGTTCAAAATAGTGGGGTTAGAAAAAATGGTTTCAACACTTCCCCCACCCATGAAGAGGGTTGATATTCGCTTCTGGCCGGCAGGATATGAAGTTTATATCGACCAGGAAATACAAGAGATATGTACATATTCCTAAGCGTTGGACGCCATCCTCAATATATTGTCGCCACTAGGCGTTGGTTGAATTTTCAGCAGTTTTCTGTTCGAAAATGCACGCCCAATGCTATCTGGATTTTGAACAGATCCAATCTTAGTAGAATTGATCACAATTTGAGTGAATTTTTGCAAGTTTACCCTGTTTTCCATTCCAGCAAACAATGTTCTTTTTTTCGATTGACCAGATACCTTACATTGGTGTTTGGGCTGATCTTATCATCCGGTCCATATTTCGTTCATGTAGAGAGCATCAGAGGGATTTTACCACTGGGTAATTCATATCATATATTTTAATCGCCTAATTCAAGCATTCATCTGAGAAAATTTCAGTATTCGATTGTATTTCCCAAAACAAATATTCTACGGACATTGGAAAAGCATAGAAGAAATTTGTTTCAACACATCCGAATAATCGGTCCAGAAGTGAATCCTGTTGATTTCATACTAGCTGATATGGTTAAAATGATATGTCGACTCCAATGAGAAATTCCAAACAAATGGAATGTGTGTATGATATTGTTGTAACTTTTCAAACAGTCTTTAAGTAAGTATCTCTTTGTACCATACTCAAGACGAAAATCTCAAAACTTCATCTCGAAACACTATAACTGTAATTGTATCTTTCAGCGATATGATACACTCCTTTAAAAAAATCAAAATTTTCACCAAATCTATTGACTATCAGAAGTGATATGAAAACATTTATTCAAGCTGCAACCGACCTTTGTTCCAACATCAATAAATAAATATTGCGGCATACACCACTCGATACACTATAATCTGACTAAATAGTCAATTAGGCTTGTTTATAATATTACAGTTACGTTTCGAGGCAAATATACTAATTTGCCTTGAAAACAGATGTAATGAGAATTTAGAGATTTTTATTCTAGGTGGAGAAAAGCCAATCGATGGATTTCAGGACATTTCTATCTCCTCAAAAAACCTTCAAACAATAGTCACATCTATACCATAAATTTTTACTGAAAACCTAACATACCGTTGAATTGGTCTCAACTCCACCAACGCATCCTTTCCAGGCATGAATCGATCGTTTTTATGCAAAACCGCGATTTTATGTTTCTTCTGTTGCTATTCTAGTCTAATATCTTTAAGATGATTAATTTTTCTAAATAGACCAAGTACGATGGACAGGATTATTTGGATATCTGTCCATTGAATAAAATAAGTATTATTGAAAAAAAAAATATCGCATGTCTGCGCTCCACAATATACAGCTCCAGGAATACTCGCAGATAAAATGTTTTCGGACGAGACGCTACACTTTTCACATGAATCGACAGCTCTCAAGAGATAATAAATAAATGATAGCGGCACTTTCAAACTTCACCACACTTGCTTGTTCAGGGCGAGCAAACATTACCTAATTTATAAGTTCCTTGTAATCCCTAATTTATTAACCCTGGAATTATTACTGAAGTTTGCTCGGAACGTAAGTTGTTAGACTTTGTAGTACGCTCGTTCATGACACTTCTAATCCTCGACTAATTATGTTCGTTCCATATTACATGGACGAAGTTTCGAAGTTTTTACACTTCTTGTTGGTTATTGGTAGAAATAAGGTACTGTTGGAGCCTATAAGTAGAATTCACAGATCAATGAATTAATTCTATCGTGCTGCGAAATTCTCAATTCAGTTATATCACTTGGAGTTATATCGATAACTTCAGATTGAGTAAGTAGAATCACAGACGAAAAGTAGTCAAATGGAAAGTACCTACTAATACCCTCATGTCATCTATGAGATAATGAATTAGCAAGCCCACATCAGAAATGCATTTGCAATATTTCCATCGGTGACAATAAATGAGACGAAGTATTTAAAATTGATATAAGACAGAATAAACCGAACGATCAAATAAAGATGTTGACTGACGTTGAAATTGCTGACTTGCGTAACATATTATGCGAAAAGTGTTATTAGTCGAACAATAATATGAATCGAAATGGAGATCGATTTAATTAGATAGGGATTATTCGATATTCAAGTTTACTCTGCATCTCTCTCATTAAACGGAGTTTAATGTTATGTAGTATATTTGTCGATAGAAACATGTGACGTCACAAGTAACTATAACCCTCTTCGTCTGTTTTCGAATCAAAAACGTCCATATATTGCTCATTTTTGAATAAGCAAAAATCCCTCTTGAGGATTCAAAGGACAAAAATTTCATCTAGACCTCGTTTTTCAAATTCATTCTAATCAAAACATATTTACTGGAGGGATACGACAGTGAAAACAATTTTGGAATAACTTGCAAGGTAACTAGGAAATTACCTCGGATATTAGGCAAAGAAGGTAATAGTAACGTGTGCTCATCAAGCCAGCCGTCCATTCCACACAAATACAACTTCACGATCAAAAAGGAGGGAGGGGGGGAGGGGTTAGAAACCTATTTGAATCGATTGCTGCCATCAATGTCTATGGAAAACCTAAATAATTCAAATCGTCGTCGATTTATGATGGAGATAAAAGAGGGATAGCACGTGCATGAATACCGATCATGATTGAATGTTATTTAAATAATGTCGAGATTCCAAGCAAATCCATAATTGATGCGGATTTCGTAATTGATCAATTCACCAACCAATTACAATAGTTCTTATACAGAATTATATTTCGTTCGTAGTTGTGACCTAGGTAGCACAGGATATGGAGATGAAATGGATATTCATTTGATATCCACAAGTGGACATGTTCTGGATAGATATATGATGGCTATCCATTGGACATCTTTACAGGACATAATTCAGAAATGGATATTTATTGATATTCACTGGATATCCATCATTACCAAAAATAAATATAATTTGAATGTTCAAACAACATTTCCGCTTCAGTGGCCAGTTTTTCAATACAAGGATAAATGAGTTAGTTATCTGTCAGACAGATGGAAGGAATGAGAGGGTGCCCGTGAGTAATGCTTGGAAGTGACAAGGATGACAATTATTGGCTATTTTTATCTGATAGATATCTCGCACTGAAAAACCGGTCCTAAGTCAATTGAATTGCCGTAGGCTTTGCCTTGAAGTCGTAGAAGACATCGCTACGCAAAGCGTTATTAAACGGTACTTGCCGAAAATGCCACCCCGGAATACCTAAATTGTCTGGTTATTTGATAATACCGGTTGTGAACTGTGATCTTTTGAGTGAAAAAATCATTTGTGAACGTTCAAAAATGGACAAAGACTGAAATAATTCTACGGTTAGCCATTTTCAATTCGCTGTGAATTTCTTGTATTAGTCGACATTGTTTGCAGATGAACTCTGATAAATAGTTTTCCCCGATAACCTGAAGAAATTCAATGAGTTCCTGAAAGAGATTTTTTCTTCTCAAATAAATGAAGTAAGGATATGAAATTGAGGATCATGGTGAAAATTGTTAAACTTCTTGGAGTTGGACGGCGGCTTCGCAGGAAACATTCGTAAATTCCAGGTATTTCAGGAATCTTCGCATAGTTCTCTTCAAATGATTTCACTACTTTCAGTACCTGATGAGTTGTTCGGAGATGAAACTTCTGAGATAAGTGAATGATGTTTTGAGCTGATTCTGATTTCTTCCTTAACCCCAATGAATACAACTCGCCTTCTATCTTCTACAAATGAATTAGTTTGTATCTCAATAGGTTTTCGATTGAAAATAATTACCAGGAGTAGTTGAAATTTTCTTCGATCCCACAGTTTTATAGTATTTTTTTCGATTGATTTCCAAATACCCAAATTATGAACAATGGAAATTTATCGATAAAGCTATGAAGTCCGCGATGGAATTGCTGCATTTTCAATGAAAATTATGTACATACATTATTCTCATCACATTCCTTTTACCGATCAGCTAACTGGCATTTTGTACCATTCAGAAAAAGTAGAATTGTAGATCTCTTCTGAATCAACTGGCAAATACAGGAACAAATATGATGCAGTAATATTCATCAGCGCAATTTAAACAATGATTCGAGTTACAACCTGCGGCAACATAAACCCGTTCACAATTAATTTCAAGTGAACTTTAAAAAAGAGGAGAAGAATGTCGAAAATCAAACATCGCAGCAAACAACAGAAGTTGGCAAACAGATGGGTCGTGGGTCATTGGGGCAGCTCTCTGTAACTCGATCTTTTCTCTTGTGCCACTTTCATCTCTACGAGCGCTTTAGAAACAGATACGCTTCGTGCATGGTTACTTCGTCTATGCGGTTTAACATGGTGGCTACACTATATTGCGGAGGGAGACTTCAAATATTAGTCTATTACAATTAACATGCCTTTTGTCAATACCAATAATCGCCAGTTGTTTAATTTCTATGAAACACATTTAGTTTAATCGTTCAACAATTAGTAAAATAACAGTTTGTTTTCTAGTTCAGATCACTTTCGAAAACGGTAGGTCTCATTATTAAAACAATATAGTATGCTGAGTAGGTGTAGATTATTTGAGGGGATGATTGAATAATTTTCCATTGAAGTTTTATCCACACTCATGAACCATATACAGTACTACTTTATTCACTAGTGGAAAAATGAAATAATTTTATTCTACTAGCGGAATCGTGAAAAATACAATGTATAACATGTATATTCACATATATTTCGTTCTTTGTTTTATTATGTTTCAATTTGTTTCTATTAATAGCAAGCCAGTACTTTCACAAACGGAGTCAAAATAAATAGAAACCATTCAACAACTCTCGATTTTTTGTAAGTCATTTTACTAATTTCTGGGGAGGTGACAGCCGCTGTCGAAGCAAAATGTCAGATAATTTTTTGATGACAAATTTCGGCGACTCTGATTCTGAATCAATGTGGATTTGGATACAACGTTGTATTGCATGCGTGTTTTGAATACATTTTATTCGCCTAAGAAAATTTAACGCTCATACTTCGCCCTTGCAATTGAACATTCTTGCATGAATAATATACATAATATACAATAAATAACTATTCCATTTGAATAATGCTCAACAATATTTGGGATATTTGTACTTTTCAGTTTACATCCTGTCCATTCCGCTATATCCATTTTTGATAATCTAAAAATACTTTCTGCATTTTATGTTAATCGACTCCGGAATAGTGGAACCTTATAATCTATTTTGTTTCTGGATCAGTAAAATGAATTGCGTCTTCGTCTTTATAAGTCTTTCGGGAGAGGGGTATTTTTCAATGTTAAATTTCAAAGAATACCACTTATCATTTCGGTTATCAAGGATGATGGACCATCCCGAAAAGTGAAAATGAATTCTGGCACTTGTATAACTAACACAGGCGAGAAAGTCTTCTGTGAAGAATCAGGCACTGGCGTCTGTAGGATATTATTCTGAGCCCTTCGTGGTGTTTTGTCAGGGGAATAGATATTTTCTGACAGACGTTGGTGAATCAACCCACTGTGCTGGCAATTGAGACTGAATTTCGAATTCTCAAATTTGTTGATGGTTCTCTGGTTTTCAAATTTGACTGACGGACTGACGTCGTGATGAATGTGGATCGAAAAAAATAAGTTTTCAGACGAAAAGAAAAATATTTTTATTGATATTCACTCTACCAAAGTTTTTGCTAACAGTTTTACAAACGACGCTTTATTTTCGCCATATTGAATTTTGGAGAAATGGTTCCTACTTCAAAATTTTGAATTGCATTTCGAATAGAAACGGCTATTTGTGATATATTGTTGACGATAATTTTATGTTCCATGGAAGTGTCTCGAAAAAGTTTTTTTTTGTGGTTTGTTTGGCCGAGTAGGCTTAACTAAGCGAATTTTCTGACTTGCCGTCGATTCATACTATGGGTCCAATCCTGTGAAATTTTTTAAATCAACACTGAAATTTTGACACCTCATTTAATTTTGGGTGGAATATCGGAAATTACGGTGCCTGAGGATTAGGCTTTACGAATCGTTATAGATCTTCTAGAGAACGGTATACAGTTGGCGTAGTTTCAACTTACAAAAGAGACGTTGTTCGTTACCGGTATAATAGAATTTTTCGAATCGATTCGAATTTTTGGTATTCAAAGCACTATTAGTGTAATATTATCTTCGCTCATTGGGCATACATTATGAATTTCATTGTTTCGTTTTATTGATAGGGACATCACCGATTCTGATAATTGACTCATAAAAGCACTGGATGATCTGGGATAACAGGGTCGAAGCAATATCGCATTAGTGCATAAGACTTTTATGCATGTTGTTATTCTCGGTTTTTATTACCCAAAACAAAATTTGTGTTTGGAAGGCTGAAGTCGAAAGAAATTTCATCCGGTAAAACGATGAAACATATCAAAGACGCTTTAATTGCCTGTTTTATCCCATCCCTTTCATAACGAGCATCCTATTTTCGGAGAAAATAAATTGTGAAAGAGAACCTGTTGTATAACCGCTTCCGGTACCGAAATGTCTCAAAAACATTCTGTTTCAACAGCGGGATGATCGATAAATGACAATTCCTTCATATCAGCCTCAATAATGATGTCAACATTATCATAAAACTGAAATTCGTTTTCCGTAGCTGTCTTATGCTTCCTGTTTCATTTTTGACACCGAGAGAGACTGAAAATTTGGTCAAATATTTTTCAGGTAGAAAATCAGAGTAGTACGAAGGAATTTATTGAAAGGAAATGAAAATTAAAAGCAAACATAAATCAAGCATTGAATAATTGTGGTCTTGTGAACACAAGACCATAGTTTTTTCAATTATTCTCAATTTTGAGGCATTAATTTCAAATGTTCCAAGTAGCCAAAAATAATTTCCTGACCTGTTTAGAATTTCACAAAATCATAAGGAAAAATTCGAATTGATAGCTGCTACAAAACTTTTTTTTTTCGATGATTTCCTGTGACCAGAATCAACCAGGCAATTTTCAAGAACTCACTCAAGGTGGATTCGTGCAAGCAAACTTAACCTTGTATTCAACTCAACTTATCCTAAAAGATTTTCTTAAAAAGAGGACATTCATGCAACAACTCCTGAACTTAAATGGCGAAGATATGCGCGACTGATTTTGACAGCTGACACATTTTTGAAGCGTTAGCGGAAAAAAGTTGATAAGTTTGATTCCGAACATCGAACTTCTTGAGGTACTAAGTTGAATTGAATACAAGTAAAGTTGGCTTGCATGACTATGGTGACATTCGATTATAACAATTTCTTTTGTTTTCTGAATACTCGGTATTTGAATACTGCGACTAGGCCAAAGTGTTTCAAAAATGGCATGTTGAATGAAATTTCGGCAAAATATTGTGACTTCATTTCAAACTACGAGTAACCAACTTTTTTTTTCAGGACAAGAAAGACTCATATTATTGTGGATCTTGGAGAAGCTTCAACAAAATGACAGTTTATTCGATGACTGCTCTTTCAGGGTTGAGTTATACATGAAAGGAATGAATTGTATCCAGTGATTCAAATTTTCAAAAAGTGTGAAGCAAATACGAATTCATATCTCTTCTTTCTTTCTCTCGCTCACACGATTTTTTCTGAACAGTAGAGAGGTACCCCTTCGGTGAATTATAAGAAAAAAATCAATCCTCTTATTGTCAATTTCAAGAATAAAGTAGAGTAAATTACGTCAAAATATTGCCGTTTCAAATACGATTTTACTCTAGGTTGTTTC
Organism: Zygogramma bicolorata; assembly: GCA_032362365.1. NCBI lineage: Eukaryota > Metazoa > Arthropoda > Insecta > Coleoptera > Chrysomelidae > Zygogramma > Zygogramma bicolorata. Next base: position 745,360 of record JAVJAQ010004531.1, on the reverse strand, counting down.
TTCGTAGTTTTTTGGGTTCTTTAAAAAGTAAAAAAAATAAGAATAAATATTGAAATCTTCACAAGTGTAGAGGGGCAGATTTATAATCTACACCAAAAATTTGCTGCGTTAATTGAAAAGCATTTCCTTCTGAATGGAACAAGTCTATTAGTCAGCTACTTCTCGTATAACCCAAATTTGACTATCAAAAAAATACAAGAACTAATATTTATTGAAAAATTTATCATTAACGTTTCGGAAATCAAATCTACTTCCGTTTTCAAATCTTGTTCACAAATATTTCTCTTCTAGGTTCGCTAAACTATGTCAAAGATCTGAGATTTGACATGTCATTTTGTCTTTCGCAAGAGATAGCCAGGTGCGATTTATATCAACTCGTTGAGATGTAACTATCCTCAGAGAGCATGATAAAAGCAATTCAATTCTCGTTTCCTGCCATTGCTCTCTCTTGCAATCATTTGAGTGTCACACAATTCTACTGTGCTATCTCCATCGACAGTGAGAATGTGTTGTTATAATTCAGAACCACCAACATGTCTTTTCTTGATGTACATCTAGTGTTCACTCCTTCACACTTCCAGATGTCTCGACGTTTCACCTATATATTTTTATCGGCACGAACAAAAAATTTGATAAAGTTGAAGGAATCTGCTTTCATCATGATAAGGATACATGCATCTCAACGAGTTCAGTTGATATAAGTCACGTCTGGCTACCCTTTAAAGACAAAACATATCTCAAATATCAAATCTTTGACAGATTTCCGAAACGAAACTTGAAGAGAAATATTTGTGAAGAAGTTTGGATAAAGAGAGCAAATTTGATTCCTAAACGTTAACAACGATAAGTATTTTGATAATCATTGGTTCTTGAATTTTTTCAAAGTTGAGTTATACGAGAAGTTGCTGACTAATAGTACGTGTTCTTTTCAAAAAATTAAAAATATTGATGATGATAGCGTTGATTGTAGTTGGAAATCGTTATTAATTTTCATTATCAGGCATCTAACATCATTTTAATAACCGTTACAACTTTCAGCAATTAATATGTTGGCGGAACCTGTTACGAGTTCACCGAAGCTGAGAACCTAAACAAAATTATCGTGTAGGTGTTGATTGTACAGAAAACCTGTTTGATGTCTTGCTTGGAATAAGTGGTTCTGTTGAATGAAATATAAGTCGAACGAAACGTAATATCATAGATTGGAAATGTAGTAGGTAGACATGGGCTGTCCTCACGCATATTTTATAGGCATTACTTATTTCCTGTTTGCATTTTTTTAACGTATGGTTTTTATCCATATTCGAGCATATCATGTTCTTATAATACACACAACGCGACCTGGAATCAGAGCGTTATAAGGTAATTGAAATTGTCACATTCTCTTTTTGCCGAGTTGTAATAACCAGACGAAATGATATTCGTTGATTGGGATTGAGTAATGGTGAAAGAATTCCTAATCGCAAAGGTATAAGTTCTCACGGGTTCTGTTTATAATAAAGAATATATCAACGCTTTCTGAAAGAAAAACTTGTGAACTGATATTGTTAACAAAAGCGACAAATGTGTTCTTCTTCGGGAGTTTTATAGCACTACGTCGTACAATGAGAACCTATTGGATAGTGAAACACGTGCAGTGATTTTATAAATTCTCAAGTTGAAACCACACGAGAAAGTGCTTTTTCAGGTATGATATGATTACCCTGTATGATGACGGATACCAATATCAGTTGACTAGTTTTTATTGTAGCATATTTTGAGTTAAATGAGTGATTTCGAAAGATTTCGTGCATTCCAAAAATATTAATTGAATATTTACGTGAATGGATATCAGACCTTTGTTATTTTTGAAAATAGATGCGGTTGAAACCTTTGATATGACTTTTCAGCACAGTAATAGTGTAGCAATAGTAGTAGTAGTCTTAGTGAATGTGATAAATGGTATTTTATACCAATCGCCACCATCAACATCGACCGTAGTGCTTCAGCGATTGGGCCTTGTAACTAACTTCATATGTCATTCTTCAAGAGCAGCATGTTTATTCGCGGGACCATCAACTAAAAAACTTAACAAGGACTAGAGTTTAGTACCTCTCTGTCATGAGCTAGCCACACAACCATACCTACCCGAACGCCAAATAAATAACCGTGATACAGATGCGAAAAAAAGTTTATTTTCAAAAATATATGGCACTATGTAGGTATGTAAGAGGTGTAGGAATTTTACGTAAGAGTAAAAAAAGATTCCTTTGAAACAGCCCCTTATTTGTTCTCTTTTCAAGATCAATTTTTTTTTCCCACAATGCGGCATTTCCAAGTTATTCATTTGTTCAGAGAGTTGGGAAGTGATGCAGACTATTCTTGAAAACAGTGTAATTAGGCTCCATCTTTTAGAATTTGTAGCTTTTCTAGAGTCCCTCAACTATAACGATAATAACGTAATCGAGGATACCATACGTTTCATTTTATTTCTTATACTGGAGATTCCAGATATATGTCATTTTCTGTAAAGCTGAAATTTTGAAAATTGATAGTGCTATGTGAATATGAAAACGTGAGTGTGTATTGCTGGTTCGAAGGTTGGGCTCTCTTAAAGATATTTTAAATACCTCAACATGTCTTGATAGGTTTTCGTCAAAAGGCCAAACTCATGACAAGACACGAAGCAGAAATAACATCAATTATACTTTCTTGTAGAATGCGGCGGCATACACATTTGCATTTATACGAAGGGACATGTAAATCATTTTGGGACGTGTGAGACCACGTAAATTCCAAAAATTTATCAAACTTGGTGAAAGACATAATGGATCATCTCCGGCTCACCTAGAAGCTAGAAATAGTCTCGCACCAATATGTACAGTTCCCGCTAGAAGAAATCAAGGCGCCGAATTGGTAGCATTCTTCCCATTATCACCTGAAGACAAATACGGATGACAGTAAACGAAACGATTTGGTTTCAAAAGTTTTCAATTCTGTTAGATTTTACTATTGTTCACATTGAAAGTTGTATTTATTTATTTATTATTACTACTTATCTACATTGTTCATTCTGAACAATGAACAATGGATTTTTCCGATTAGAATTGAGCGCTTTGTATTTGAAAATGAGCTTTTGAAAATTTTTGGATTTCAATTAGGCTGTGCGATTCAATTATCTTGTTATCATTTCACGAAAACAATTTGTTACAAGGCACCATTATGTACAGTGCAGCAAAGCAACTGAAAAATGAGCTTACTTGTAGGCCAGACAATATTCCTGCAAAAATTTGTCAAAGAGTTCATTCATTGACTAGTACTTCCGCTACACATTATTTTTAATTTAATCATTAAAACTAGAACGTTCCCAAACAGCTGGAAGATATCACGTGTATGTCCAGTCTTCAAATCGGGAAAACGAAACGATGTTACAAATTATCGGCCTATTGCATTAATTTTAGTTTTCTCGAAATTAATCGAGATGATCCTCACTAAAGTTATTTACTCACATGTAAACGGCCAAATAAGTGATTTTCAACATGGCTTTGTTAGAGCTAGGAGTACCGCGACAAATTTATGCACTTTTATCCAATACGTATCTTCCACCATGGATATCAAAGGACAGGTTGATGTGATCTACACAGATTTCAGTAAAGCTTTCGACCGTGTCTCACATGATGAATTACTCAGAAAGCTTCTATGGTTTGGCATCTCTCCTGATATTCAGACTCTTTTGAAATCATATTTATCAGATCGAAATCTATTCGTTGAATACGAGGTAATAAAATCTACTTCTTTTACTGCTACTTCGGGTGTGCCTCAGGGTTCAAATCTTGGTCTTATCTTATTCCTCTTGTTTATCAATGATATATGTCCTTCAATAAAATCTCAAAAGTTACTCTATGCCGATGATATGAAAATATACAGAAAAATAGACAACATCTCGAACTATTACTTATTACAAAAGGACATCGAAAGTCTCAGTATTTGGTGCAAAAAAAATAAACTAGATCTGAATATTAGTAAATGCAAGGTAATGTCATTTGCTCGAGAACAGCACCCACTTAATTTCAATTACATAATTAATAATTGTAACTTGGAACGAGTCACAGAATGCAACGACCTTGGTGTAATATTTGACCCCAAGTTAACTTTTTCCAAACATATTGATACAATAGTGTCTGAAGCAACCAAGTCTCTGGGATTTCTGGTCAGAAACTGTAAAGAATTCATTTCGTTGGATACATTACGCATTTTGGACTTTTCTCATGTTATAAGTAAACTCGAATATTGTAGTCCTGTTTGGAATCCCAATCAAACTAAGTATATCTCACTCATTGAGAGCAACCAGAAAAAATTCTTGAAATTTTGTTTCTATAAAAAGCATGGTCATTACCCAGATAGGGAGTACTCCTATGATGTGCTTCTGAATGAATTTAAGTTCCATTCATTACGAAAGCATCGTGAAAAAAGTGACTTTTATGTATAAGATTATCAACAACTTGATCGATTCAAATGTTATTTTATCATCCTTCAATTTCAATATTCCTCGAGTGTCCACTAGATCCCAAGTATCCTTAACCATTGAGGTTTCAAACACGCAACATCACTTTCACTGTCCTATCTCAAAGATGTGTAAAAGTTATAACAGTCTGAATAATGTTGATATATTTTTCTGCAGTTTACCACAATTCAAACGAGAAATTCATGACTGTATTCCCAACTGATCTTGGTATAGTTTGTTACTCAGTGTTACTTATTATCAGGATAATTTCCATAATTACTTTTTGCTTGTGCTCGCACAATTTCATTCGATTATGTACACCTGTAATTGGGTTTTCGAACCTGTTGGATGTTACTAATAAATAAATAAATTATCAACATCATTTTCAACTACCATAGTGCATTATAAAAATAAACGCACCCTTCAATTCTGTTCACTACAATAGATTCGGTCCTAAATAAAATTCAACCCAATTTACGGAATACGCGTCTTTTGGTCGTGTTTTCTCATGCAGATAAAACGTGTGTGGCATAAGTTCGAGTACGTACTTCAGAATGAGGGTCAAGTGTGCAGTGAGGATTAAAAGAGCTTTGATAAGAACTCTTGCACAACTTTCCAGAAGACAATACAAACACTTCCATAATAGGAGCTTCAGATTGTAAGTAAACAAGCATCGTTCAGTGATTTTTTTTTATACGGGGTGTTTCAAAATTTGATTCGTGGAGCTGTTTCTGTTTATGGAATGATGACTAATATCCTCGAAACGACCACTTACGATTAAAGATTGATTTTCCCGAATAATTGTTTGGTGGTGAAGCTTGACAAGAATGAAAATAATGCGGGTCGAATTTTATGGTAAAATTTTTTATTGATTGGAACTCCTTACATCGATCTGGTTATCCAGTATCTTCAAAGTTGTTCCATTGAGGAATAAAAGCCGCCATAAATCAGCACCAAAAACGAAATGACTTCCGATTTTAATTAATCAGAATTTTTATTGTCTAACCACGAATTGAATTATTCCTGTATTAATTTTCTAATCTTTTCAAACATTTTTATATTGTCCCATTCAGTACAGAGATGGTAGAAAAAAATTAACTTTTTTCACTCATGAGAACGAATAACTTATTGAAAGAACTAATTACCATTTTTCAAATAATACTTCTCCGACTGAATTAACAAGTGAAAGCGCCATTGGCAAACTCGCAGAATAAACACTCAGCTAAGAACTTTCCCATCTCTTTCAAATAAGTTTAATTATAGCGTCGAGCAGGCAGACAAAAAGACGCTTAACAGGAAGTTTTGCTATAGAGAGGTAAAATGAGGGTTAATCTTTTATAGAAACGTTAATAGTGGCGTAGAACTCGGGATTCAATGCGACACTCTAATTGTCTACTTGAGATTCTTCAATATCCAACCCACAAAACGACCTTTTTGATCATTAGAATGAATGCATTTTTTTCCGTATTTGTCTGTATAAAACTCTCTGCCTCTCAGTATCGTTTCATTCGGTAATTTTATATTGAAAAATCTAAATTCCTTGAATGTTACGTAACAAAAATGCTCAGATGTATACATTTGTGAACCTCCCCAAATGAGGGATTTCGATTGGATTTCAGGGTTTCATCAGGGATTTCAGTTTAGATTTTTGCAATATACCGGATTTCTATGATAAATCACCCATCGCCACAAACACAAACTGTTCCTGCACGAATCGGCTGGATATCTCACATTTCATTTATCTGTTTTAAAACGAAACGTCAACGAAACGTCAACGAAACGTCTCTTTCAAGGTTTGTTGTAATTGGTTCCCAATTTACTTTTTATATGTTGACCAGAATCTGATTTGATATTATATAAATTGAATAAAGCAAATGATTATATAGTAGAAATAACCGACAAAATGAGAAAAATTGCTGTAAAAATGAACACTTTTTCGACATAGTCATTGACCGTATTTACTTTACTTAGTTGAAGATTAGCGAACCATCACGAACGAAGGTCATTGAATTATATCCGACCGGTGTCAGAGCTGGGTTATTCACAGAAAAATACTCGCACATTATTTTAGTGATATGAATGCCACAAATATTGGGACATTTGCAGACCGGTTTTGGGCTTAATGCTCGGCTTATTGGCTCAGTGCGAGTACAGGTTTCTGAAACTGGCATGAACAAATTGTTCAAAATATGATCTGAACACTTTTCACCGAGATCAATTAACCTCAAAACAAACTGATATAACTCGCACTCGACGCGAGCTTTGATTACAAAGTTAGCGTTCAATCTTTGGGTAATTGTTCGAATATAATAATGATAATAATAATAGTGCTTTCATTCACCAGAAATAAACAAATTTTGGTGAAAGTGCGGAATTCAGTCTTTCACACCGAGGATGTGAACTCCTGCTCTTTCATTCAACCCTCAAACATACATTTTCTATAATAAAACTAATACACAGTTCATACAGTGTCATAGTTACATATATATGATAAAAAAAAGGAATAAACAATAGGCGATTCATGCTGAGGAATACGCCCTCTACCGTGTACGAACATAACTAACGCATGGGCCATAGAATCGTTTGTTTACATTATTCGCCATATGATTACTGTTCAATTTAGGTAACAATATAAGCTTATTATTATTTATTGTACGATTCTCAAAAGGGCACCTACCTAATATTTGTCCTTTTCAAATGAAATTGCGGGTTACATTACATCTAATTGAATTGTTTACCTAGAAATATTATTATTGTACGATTCTCAAAAGGGTACCTACCTAATAGTTGTCCTTCTGTTCAAATGAAATTACGGGTTACATTACATCTAATTGAATTATTCACCTAGAAATATTATATTGCCTTATTATTCAGGTTAAAAGTAGGTTACCTACATTATTCAAGCTCAGTTGTATTATATAAAAATCACTTCTTATTAACATCTCGAGACGAGCAGTCACTTAATAAAGTCCACTTATATCTCTTTATCTGGCATTTGAAATTAAAATATTGGAAGCCTTTGCCCGTGTTTTACTTTCGAGTTTCCTTCAAATCTCAACATAAAGTTCAATTTGTTTAACATAGAAGTGTTTGGTGGTTGCTTGAAGTCGATCATATTCATTGAAAATATGAATCATTATTGTTGTGTACCTCACTGCTCTTCTTGGGCGAAGAAAAATCCGGAAATCAGTTTTCATACCTTCCCAAAAGCAGGAAAACTCAGTGTTATATTCGAAACCAAGTTAGATAACAAAGAGTTGATGGACAGAAGGAAAGTGTGGATTAAAAACTTGAGAATTGGGAAGCCAGTTTCAGAACATACATATGAGAGTATGTTCTTTACACTTTACTGAACAGAATGGGGGGTTCCGCCCCCATCACTTTTTGTATAAAACTCACATCGTCCTTATATTATATTTGAAACTTCTCAACTTGAAGTTCTACTTTTAACAATTATATTGTCCAGAATTAAATCGGCAAAATACTCGAACACTATTAATTTATACACAAAGATATAAAAAACAATGCAGAGCCAAGTAAACGAAGTAAACACATTGAAAACTTAAGATAAAATGGAATTAATCAATGCTTTCATATGATGTAAACAAACTGGTATGGCCCATGGAGTAGTTCCAATTTCTACCGTTCTAGCGCGACGTTCTTAATCTCAGTCGCCTATAATAATATGGTGGCGGCAGAGAAGGAAAGGACTGATTCAGAAGCAGACGCATATCAAATATTCGACTGATTGATTGCTTGCGGAATTAACTCGTTATCAATGAATTGGATCTCCATCAAAAATAAACTTTTTCACTTTGTATTTGAAATTCCCAAAGTTTTCTGATTTCAGTGAGGCTGGCACAGAGTTACACAATTTTGCAGCTATATATGAGAAGGATCTTTCAAACTTTGTCGAATTATGGCGTGGTATTGTCAAAAGTAAATGATTTCTGGTATTGATATTGATAGTATAAATGTTTTCTTGGAAGGATAGTTTTCTGAATAGATACTGTGGTATTTCGTTATGAGTTACTTGATGTACGAAGCATGCCATCTGATTCATCCATCTCTGATGCATTGTCAACCATTTAGTCCCAATGATTTTTGAAGAAGTCGATTTACGTCGTCTGATTCCATAGATGAATCTTACACAGGCATTCTGTATAGACTGTAAGCGGTTTTGATCATGTTTTGTTAGACACTTAAAAATTATCAGACCAAAGTTGAAGTGACTCAATACAAGGCTATCACATAATAGTTTTTTCGTATCCCGATTAAATATCTTTGAGAAACTATACAATAATTTAAGACTAGCATAAGCTTTCCGAATACATAACAACATGCACATTTGGGGCTCAAATTAACCAGCACAAATCATGTTCAGGACGATGCTGCTATTTGAAACTACAACTTCGAAAATTATGCCGTCAGCTTTGTAATGAAACATTATTGTAAATACTGCTTGGTTCTCTTCAGCAAAATTGTTATTCGAAAATCACTCAGTATCCCCTCGGAGTTTACTCCAGATCACTTAGCCTAAGGATTTAGTGGGGAATGGGAAAAAATACCAGCGTGGTTCAAACAGAACTGGCTGGTATCTCAATCGCTACAAAAGAGCTAACCAGAAAAGAAATTTCTGGCAAAAACATAATAATCTGCACTGATAGTAGACAAGCCCTACTAACCTTGAATAGACAACGTATTATCTCGGGGTTAGTACTAGAGTGCCACCAAGATTTAGCTAACGCCTCGGTAGATAACAATATCGTACTAAGGTGGGTGAAAGGGCACGACAGGAGCAAAGGTAACCGCATTGCTGACTCTTTGGCGAGGATGGCGGCTGGACTGAAAATTTTGGGACCAGGTGTCACCCATGGCTTGACGACTTCGACAATTGCGGAACTAGCCAAACGTTACACCCATACTCAATACCTTAAGAGATGGGATGAAACCAAAGGATGCAGTTTTGCCAGGATCAACCTGGGCGACCCTGGGAAGCTGGATCCGAATAAATATTTGGCGATGACCAGGAAGAACCTACGTTTAGCAGTGGGATTTCTGACTGGACACTATCAACTAAGGAAACACCTCCATATTATGGGGCTAGTGGACACACCTCTATGCAGGATGTGTGAACAGGAAGATGAAATTGTCAGGCATGTCTTATGTGAATGTCTGGAGCTATCGTCGATAAGAGAGTGTGTGTTCGGTGAGTCTTGGCCCACACCTGCCGATATTGAGGAGATGTCCCTTGGTGACCCGTCCTCCTTCTTGGATAAGGCAGGATGGACAATGTCCTAGGAGGGAAACTCCTTGGGAGGATGTACAATGGGTCATATTGTGGCCTAAGTGCTGTGGGTCTACACTCACCATCCCTAATCTACAGATACAGATCCCCTCGAAGATCCAAATGACTACTCAAGTTTCTATCAAGGACGTGAGAATAGGTTCGTCCTGTCATTGTTGACATGGTTTGTTGAATTTGAACATCGATTGTAGGTTTCTCTGTGTTATTCTGTATTATCTGATAAAATTAAGTTGAATGAATTGAAATTGATGAACCCTAATTAATTTGCTACTGATTTCATATATATTTGTTAAATATATACGTCAGATTGGTGTTTGGTCATTTTTCAGGTGAGTGTCTCAGAAAATGAAGCAAGTATCAAAATGTAAGTGTTAATGTGTTTGAATACTTTTTAGTTCTTTCTCAGTACAACTTGGTACCCAACGTGGGGCCGACATAATGGAATCTCAAGATCAAGAGAAGACTCTACTTATGTAGTCATTTGGATATACGAGGGAATACTGAGTGATTTTCGAATAACAATTTTCCTAAAGAGAACCGGTCAGTAATTACAATAATGTTTCAGTTCAGCTTTTAGCGGTGCAATTGACTGTATATGGAAAAAAAATTAATTTTCCTCCCAAAAAATGTCAAGTTATGACCAGATATTCCTATACCGCTTCATTCAAGATAATAGATTCTGAAAAACTAAACATGAAGAACCCAACTGAACTGTGTGAATATCGTGAAGATTGAAACTCAGCTCGTTGATTGGAGGATGATCAATTAATGCTGGAAATTGTATGGGTGTTTCTATTAGCGGCTAAGATTTTGTGGACGAAATCGTCGTACAATGGATTCAAAATTACAAATACGCTGGTTTCGGTTCAAACACTCTGTTATATGCATGCAAGCAGTAATAAAACAGTTGGAATTTATTGTTCTTCCAGCTGAAATCACACTGAAACTTTACCTCAGCAATTTATTGGTCTCACGAGGGTGACAAACCGAACCAGAACTACTCTGGGTAATTGAATATAGTTCTTCCGTAAACGACGCTAAAAACATCAGCATAATAACATCTGAGTTATATAGGAGCAAATTATTGTTGAAAGTGATTTTTCCGGGATGAACCAGGTGACCCTCAATCAATTCGATATTCGTATTAGAGAATATTTCTCCGAGGCCGATATTATTGACAATGGAATAATTTCAAATTTTTTTCTGTTTGGATGGGGGTGAATCGAAGTCTGTAAATTTGAACGAAATTCTCTATTCGAAGAAACATGCAATTCTAATTACCAAGACATATCATAGGCGACAATTTTAGTAGCTCTATTGCATATTTTGCTGCAGAACTTCACACATATGGGAAGAACAGTTAAAAACAAAAATAAACGACGAAAACTTTAATCATGATTAATCATGATTATTATTTGCTTTTGACAGCTATCGTATTACAGAAAACTGCATGGGTATTCTTTTTAAAATTTTTAAAATATTCGTTGAATATTTAGCAAAATTCGTCTTTTGCTTTTCAACTGTTCTGGTATACTATTTCCATGTGTGGAGTTTTGAAACCAAATATACATTGGGAATCGTCTTGTTGGTAAAATAGCTATTTGCTTGATGCAGCTATCGTATACCGAAACACGTGTCACGGTTTTCCAAACCTTATTGTAGTGAAAATGTAACAGGAAAGTAACAAGTATATTTTTCAAATGGATTTTCATCTACTACTTCTCTACTAGTTCTATCCAATTTTCCACAAATTCCAAGTTTCAACCATATAAGATGTATTCTGGATTTCAGCTTCAAATCCCTCGAAGATATTAAAATGAAATGATATTTTTTAGTGTATGAAATTGAAGACTATCTGACTTTGTTGAAAGTAAGTCGAAGATACTGAGCGTTTAATTTTACTTCTCCATTATATCTGGAGAGGTCATTTTGAAACAGAAACTGAAATTTTCAGAGTAACACTAGTGAAATGAACAACCTCATTTTGAGTCATTCCACTGAAATATCCCTTTTACGTGATGAGAATCACTTATCGAAACAGAAGTTGTCTGCCGTTGAGCTCAAGTTGGATAATCCCTGTTCTCTTCTGTCCTCAACGAAAGTGAAGAGCGTCGCAAGCGTTCCAAAAATGTTATTATATCTGGCCTCCCTGAAGCTTCCCCTGATGCAGATTCCAGTTATGCACGTGATATAATAAAATCAATTGTACCTGACTCAACTGGCTCTATACAATCCACGTTTCGCGTTGGCAAAACCAATGACCAAAGTCAAACACCTAGACTCCTCAAAGCTATCATGCAATCATCCGATGATGCACTGAAAATACTGAAGAACAAACAGGTCATCTCTAGAAGTTCTCATCCTTCTATCAAAATAAGTTCTGACTCCACCCCTCAACAAATTAAATACTTAAAAAGTCTCAGGGAAGAACTTGAATCTAGACAGCGCAATGGTAAACCAAATTTGACTATAAAAAACGTACCAAACCTCCAAGACCCCTACAAGTAGCCACCATTAAAAATAATATTTTGGAACTCTCAGGGGTATAAAAAGATAGAAGACTTTTGTTATAAAAACATTGATTTTGATGTGCTTTGCATCTGTGAATCGTGGCTTATTTATGAACTCTCCCGCTCCCCCGATTTTCACAAAAACAACAATGTAATTTCCGCATTTGCTGTGAAAGAGAAATCTTTTGGAAGGGCCAGTGGTGGCTTATCATTGTTTTATAAAAAAGAATTCAATGTTATCACACTCGATTCGAGCTCCTGGTGGATTATATGTTTGTTTTCAATTTAACATTATAAATTTATACTTTGTAATTTATATTTCAAACCAACTCTTGATTTATCACCGATATTAGAGGGATTCCAATCATCTTTGAATGAAATTACGGAGTCATATAGTGATGTTCCGGTTATAGTTGGTGGTGATTTCAATTGTCGTGTTTCTAATCATTCCAACACCCCAGAATACATTCTAGAAAATTCAAACCTATATGCGAAAAGATTCAGTTTAGACCATGTTCTCATTACTAGGGGGCGTAAGCTACTTGAATTCATGAATTATAATTCGTTTACTTCAATCAACGGTAGATCTAAAAATGATACACCTGCTAATTTCACCCATGTGAGCACTCAAGGTACGAGTATTGTTGACTTGCTCTGGATTGATAATCTTCACCTCTCCGTAATTATTGACTTTTTCGTGGCCAATGAAGTCACCTCATCCGATCATTTTCCGATAACTTGCCTGCTGAACCTCCCGCAAGAACTTGTTCCGAAAAACACCTTAGTAGCTCAAAATGAATTGATGGCACTGCAATGGTCTGATACACAACTTTTGTCGTACAAACTATATATGGAACACTCCCCGAGAGCTTACGATATAACGGACATCGATGAATCATATTCAAACTTTCGTTTTGCTATTTATGAGACCTCCGAAACTTTACAACTATGCAAAAAACCCAAACATCAGCATCTTAGCTGGAGGAAATCGAAACCTTGGTTTGACAGTGAATGCCATAATTAAAAAAAAGACTGAAAATGGACTTGAAGAATTGAAAAAAAAGAGTACTTTTCTCCAGAAGCAAAAACAAAATACCTAGCAACTAAACGCAACTATAAATACCTTCTCCGAAATAAGGAGTTTGAATATAATAAATCCATAGTATTGAGGTTATCCAATGTCAGAGACACTAAGATTTTTTGGAAAACTATAAAAGAATTTCGAGGTTCTTGCACACCAGTTGGATTACCGTATATTGTTTGGGAGAACTTTTATAGCGATTTTTATCCGCCAAGAATTATCGATAACAGAACATATTTTGATGCAAAACATCTTTTTCTCGATTGCCCAATAACTACTGATGAAGTATATACTGTTCTCAATAAATGTAAGAATAATAAGTCACCTGGGAGTGATGGGATACCATACGAGTTCATTAAAAACGTTTCCCAAAATTGGATTCTCTCTCTCACCTGCCTTTTCAATAAGGTACTTGAGACTCGCATTGTACCACAAAAATGGTCTGAAGTCATTTTGACCATGTTGCACAAAGCAGGTCCTAATGATGATCCATCCAATTACAGAGGCATTGCTCTAGTAAACTGCGTACCCAAAGTTTTTACTCAAATAATACTGAACCGCCTGGACTCGTGGGCTGAAGAGGCACGAATACTCCCCGAATCACAATCGAGATTCCGCAAGAATCGTGGTTGTATTGACAACGTTTTTGTACTTTCTTCCATTATACAAATTCACATACGACACAAAAAAAGAAAAATATTTGCTCTGTTCGTTGATTTCAAGCGAGCATTCGATTCTGTTTCACATAATTTGCTATGGCAGAAATTGTTCTGTCTTGGAGTTAGCGCTAACATATAAAAACGATTATCAAAAACCTATACCAAAATGATTCACTCAAAGTAAGAGGTAATGATGGTCTCACAAAATCTTTTGATGTTACTACTGGGGTTTTACAGGGAGAATCCCTGAGTCTCCTTCTTTTCAACCTATTTATAACGGATCTGGACATGTTTTTCTCAGACAACGGAGCTCGCAGAATTGATATTGATAATGAAAATGTTGATGCTATCGTATGCCGATGATCTTGTAATACTTGCCGAATCTCAAATTGACCTCGCTAAAAAATTTAATATACTTGAAAATTACACCCGTCTCAATGAGTTAACTGTTAACACTGAGAAAACTAAAATCATGAGTTTCTCCCATGCAGGCTTGGGAATTGATGTATCCTCGAAATTTTTATTCGAAAACAAGAAAGTGGAGATTACCTCCAATTACTCCTACCTTGGTGTCACGTTTGTATCTTTGACTCTCTTTAGAGAAATGACAAACAGATCAGTGGTAAAAGGTAAACAGGCAATAGGTGCACTACTTCCTGTTATTTCCAAGAGCAAAACAGACTCTTGGAAATGCAAAATGAAACTTTTCGATAGCCTAGTTGTAAGCATCATGTTGAGTTGTGTTGCCGTCTGGGGTCTCAGATACGCTGAAATGTTGGAGGGTGTTCAGATGATTTTCCTTAAAAGAATTTTACTTCTGCCTATAACGTCACCTGACTATGTTGTCAGACTAGAAACTGGGAGGGTAAAATTGATTTACAATGTTTTCAAACTATGTCTTAATTGGATATCCAAAATATTGAGCATGGATGAAACGCGATTGCCTAAGATATGTCTCAAAAGACAGCTCACACTTGTCAACTGTGACGAAAGGTTTAACTGGACACTGCAACTGAAAAGTCTCTTCATCTCACTCAACTCACCTGAAATTTGGTCTCAAATTGAACGTGGTTCCATAACTACCCATAAAAAACGATAATGCTCAAATTTCGGGATAAGCTATTTCGAGAAGATGTATCACTTTCAAACCGTGCTACGTTTCTCTCTCTTCATTGCTTTTTCAGAGTTAGCAGGTCAAATCAAGATTTCTCAAGTGTTAATCTACCCATCCAAGTCAAAAGAACCATCGCACAACTCCGTCTTTGTAATAAATACATTATTAAATTCACACTGGACGGTTCCACCTATAGAATAGATTCGAGGGAGATTTGTACAATTTGTAACATGAAAGAACTGGAAACTATTGAAAATATTTTGTTTGACTGTATCATTTACTGTGCAATGATACCCCAAAATTTCGACACTCTATCCAATCTTGACAATCTTATATATTCTCTTGATAATATTTCTGCAAAATATGACAAAGTCATATTCAATTATGTCTGGAACATCTTGAGACTCCGATCTTTCGTGATGTATTGGGTAGAGTGAATAAAGATCGAGTGCGAGCATTTGCTCAATTTCTTTGGGACAAACCTATACGGGTTGATGAAGTATGAGAAAGACGGATCTATAGTTTGAACTCATGCTCACTTTCATTCACTCCCTTGATTATACTTTTTTTTTTCTTGTTGAACATTATTTTTGTTTTTTTTTCTTGTTGAACATTATTTTTGTTTGAACTTTTTGTATTTCTTATTTGTCTCTTTTTTCTCATTTAGCACAATATTGATATATGTTAGCACCTGTATTTTCGAACCCTTGCTATAAAATGTATATTTTGGAAGCAATAAATGTATTGTATTGTAGTAACACTAGTAAAATTTCCTTTTTGATTCCTACGCCCTTCAAGATATCTCACAAATAGTCTCATAGTGTATTCTAGAAAAATATGCTTACATGGTTTTGATAAAACCAGAAGGGATAAGCAATTGTGTGTTTATGTAAAATAATTATTCGAATATGTATAATTTA
The DNA here is from genome assembly GCA_032362365.1 of Zygogramma bicolorata. NCBI lineage: Eukaryota > Metazoa > Arthropoda > Insecta > Coleoptera > Chrysomelidae > Zygogramma > Zygogramma bicolorata. The sequence goes on along the minus strand of JAVJAQ010004531.1, from coordinate 729,285 downwards.
AAGCAAACGTATAATTTATCATACCCATTTTCTCAATAGATATATGTATATTTCTTTTTCATATTTCTGAGCGACCTTCAACAGATTTAATACTTGAGTATGTCCCTGAATCATTCCAAATTTTCGGAATTCCACCGAAAAAACTGTACAAAACCGATCCTTGAACCGAACCAATCAGCATTCGAGTAGTTATTTTCTTTAAGAAGATTCAACTTCGAGCAACTCTATTACGAAATCCACTGCAGTAGAAAGTGATTCATAATCAAGGAAACAAGCTATTGTATAATACCATAGAAACTTGTTTGAATAACAAATTATTGAAATTCATTTTAATAATTGAATAAAATACAAACGTTGAAAAACATTTGAATATGTTCATCAACCTCGACTGCCTTTTCTATTATCATTTTGTAGATTTAGGTGGCTTTCAGACTACGTGCTGACCAATAATGACAGATTGTTAGAAAATTATTTTTTTTTCGAACTTCAATTTGTATAAGCAGATATTGTTTGAATGGTTACTTTTGAAGATTTGTTTTAACCTATACACGTTTGAATGTAATGTATATTCTTACATTATAGTGGTCAATCTGACACATGAAAGTTGCAAAGACATAGTATTTATCACAAAAATTGAGATAGATACGTGATATGAATCAATTTTTTTCTTTTCCATAAAAAGTATTGGTAAACGGAGCGTATATTATAGAATACTATTGTGGTGTATTATTGATCATCAGCTTGCATTATACAGATACTGGAAATTTGTAATAAAAATGAAAAATCGCAGTATTCATTATTTTGTAGATGAAAATTATTAGTGAATAAACTTACCAACTCATAGTTGTCATGAATTACCCTTTGAACAACAATAAAATCCAGCGTTGGATAGACCAGAACTCAACTCACCTGAAAAAAAGTTCATATAAGAAGACGACTCGCAACAAGTTTCGTAGTGTTTCTCCAACCGAATTTAAGAAAGAAATTATTTTTGGTAACCAAAAAAAAAATCAGTTGAATATTATTTGATGATGGATGAAAAAGTTCATAGGTAACAAAGATATCGAATGGTTTTTACTTTAGCTAAGTTTTTGGTTACACGATTCATATTCTTTCAACTTCCTATCCCTTTCCCCAGGCAATACAACATTTTTTCAAACACCAGTAATAGTCCCCTCTTCTGTTCGCAATAACTCTTCATTTATAGTTCTCCAATTCATATAAAACACTTTAATTTCTTCTCTAACTCAAAATTCATATTCACTCCTTCAAGCAAGAATTGGTTTGGGGGTGGCTTCATATTTGCGTATTCTGTTTATTTTCAATCTGATTAAACATTATGGGGGTATTATCATTGCGTTTAGTACAGTTTGTTCCTTTTTCAGAAATTCGAAATACCTATCCAGCAATGGTTATTGGTCTCATAGAAAGAAACTATCAATCAGATTTTTGATGATAATACTTATGCGAAGAACTCCTTCATGTATTATTATCAGACAACGAAAAACATGCCGAACGGAATTCCACGCTCATATTGGACTAGCTATTTTTCATATTTCAACGAATCCAAAAAGATTTATTCATGGAAATGATTGATATCCTTCGGTGGAATTGGAAAATAACAACGCCAAACTCTCTGACAATGACAAATATAAAATGTATGCATTCCCGTACATTTCCTTCAATAAATTTTGGAAGGAAATATTCGCATTCTTCTTTTATCATGCTACTCTCGCTTTGGGAAAACTCTTGAACTTTGCGGAGCAAGTAAAGTACCATCAGGCTAGATACTGTTATTGAGTTGAAAATGTTGTATCATTCAATTGTCATTTACTGATGAATCAATTGACTTTGATTGAACAAAGTAACATAATCTCAATGAAATTGAGAGTCCCATTGGATGAAAATCGTGGAGTACGTGAATTATCAATATAACCATAATTACGTTCTACTTTCACTGTTGTCGGCTACTTTGGTCGATTGTATTTGAAAGGCATTTGTCTTGTTAACAATATCTGATAGAACAGTTGCCCTATTGTCAACTTACCTAAATACTTTTTGGCCTTGAGAGCAAAAATTCTTTTTTCCAAATTATCGGTAACAGGTGAACCGCCTTCTTAACCCCCCTCTCTTCAGGTATATTTTTTTTGTATGTACAGGAAAATAGCATCAATTTTCTTCTTTTGAAGATGCTAGCCTTGTTAGCGGAAACCACGTCGAGTGCAGATGATATCATTAAAAAAATTTGAGGTGGTATAACGTATTACTAAGAAGCTGAAACACTTGGTAGAAATAACAACGAATACAGTTTATTCGATCCTATCCTTTTTTATGTTACACTTGTCGATGGAGAGTAGGTGATAATAAGGAAAAAAAGAATATATTATGTAAGGGTATTTTCTGTATATCAGATCTGCTTATAGTATTATTTGTAACGTCCGTATAGGACGAAACTACAGTAGCGTTAGTTACGAATATTGTTGTGTTAAACAGGAAGTTTTATTCCCGAATTCTCAGGATGATCGTCTACTGCATAATATTCACTCATTGGCTGACCTAGTGAATAATAAAGTGAAAGTCCTCCTTTATTTTCTTGTCAAGAAACAGTGTCGAATCAGAATATTAATCTAACGAAAATCATGATCACCATAAAGCAAATCAATATTTTTAAGACGGAAATCAAGTATGCTAGTAGGTCAATCAGATCGTATCTTAAATGTCGAGATTTTCACTTTTGAATAAATTGCTCCAGTCAATTATGTTAATGTGTTAGTCAACAAAAACAAAACTTATTGGGTTTTTATTGCTTCCGGCACCAAATCCATTCAGGGCCACGTTATAACTTTAGATTTGGTAAATGGAGAAATTTTTTACGAATTGAGTGAGTTACGTAATTATATAAAACGTATTTGTCGATGACCTTGGACGATTCAAAGTTAAAAAGATGCACATATATGTCAACTACATGACAAGAAAATATGAATATAATGTCTTTGGTCGATAATTTATTGAGGTAGATACATTTTTCTTGCGAACATCATTGGCAGCTACCTTTTAGAATAACCAGTTAGATTTTTGTGCTACGTACACGCTGAAAACTTCATCTAGAGATCGATTACCCTAACACCAAACTGATATTTTTGCACTCGACGCACGTTTCGCTAACAAGGTTAGCATCTTCAGGAGGAGAAAATTGATACTAAATCTAAAGCTAGGGTTAGTTGTTTATATACCTAAAGTTGTTGGTCCGATATGGACTTTGTTTGTTACTGATGATTATTCTAATTAATTTCTCGATAATGAACCCACTACCTGCAAGTTCCGTCATCTGTTAGTATTGATTATTCTGATTACTTTCTCAACATTTAATTGAAAAGTGGTCTGGGAGGGATAGGTCCCTTGTCACCATTCATGCTGTTTTTACATTATGCTATTTTGAGACTCTCACATACATCGAGTAGTCTTGTGTCATGCACCTGCTTGATCAGTTTCAGATTGCTTTCACCAATTTTGTGATCATTGTATAGAGCGTGTTGGGCGACACTGGATTTCTCTACCTTTCCGTATATTATGTGTGCACAATGCTCTCTGAAACGGGTTCTAATAGCTCGTCGGCTCTGGCCGATGTACTTGTTGTTGCAATCTTGACAACAACTGATCTCGTAAATTCCCGACTTCTCTGAGTTATCTAGTTGTTTTTGGGTTACCGAGATGCTGTTGAAATTTGTGAGAAGTTTTGTATGCAACTTTCATATTTACTTTGTCAAATATCTGTTGGAGTTCTCTAGTGTATTGAGGTTCATTAGGGATAACTATAAACTTTTCGTTTCTCTCATCTTTTTTGAAAAGTCGAAGATTCAGGGAGTGTTTCCCTTGTCGTACTTATCTTTTTTCAAAGGAAAAGTTATTAACTTATGGACAAGAAATTGCAGTGCCGCCATTACATGATATGGACAATGATTTGAGTCATTTGGAATGTATCTGAATGTGTTCGTGTCTTTCTTGTAAATGGCACATTCTATTTCATTCTGTTTTAGAAAAATTCACGTACGAAGTAGGAAAAGAACGAAAGTCACCATTTCCAGATGTATTGGTTATAAGGAACGAACAGAATGAAATAGAATTTGACATTTATAGGAGAGACACGAATACATTCAGATACAGTCAAATTGACTCAAATCATTGTCCACAACATAAAATGGCGGCACTGCAATTTCTTAACCATAGATTAATCACTTTTCCTCTGAAAAAAGATAGGTACGACAATGAAAGGAGAGTGATTAGATAAGTAGCTGAAGTGATGATGATGATAATGATAACATTTATTTTCCATAAGACATGAACATGTATTGGAAAAGTCGAGTAAGTGAGTACAAAACGAAAAACTAGAATAAAACAAAAAAAAAGTCACATTAAAAAATTCGTTCACGGTATAGAAACTGTGATTCAGTAAAAACATTTTCAGGTTGCGTTTAAAAACATGGATTCTATCAATCTCTCTGATGGAAGGAGGTGAACGGTGTTAACCCAGAAATAGTTGATAAGATAATTAGAAAATGTAAATTTGGGAAAACACTTCGTAAATCTTCGACTTTTCGAAAAGATGAGAGAAACGAATAGTTCATAGTAATCGCATATGAACCTCAATACACTAGATAAATCAAACAGATATTTGACAAAGTAAATATGAAAGTTGCATATAACATTTCTTACAAATTACAACAGCTTCTTGGTGACCCAAAAGATAAACTAGAAAACTCAGAGAAGTCGGGAATTTACGAGATCAGTTGTCAAGATTGCAACAAGTACATCGGCCAGAGCCGACAAGCTATTAGAACCCGTTTCAAAGAGAATTTTGCACACATAAAATATGGAAAGGTAGAAAAATCCAGTGTCGCCCAACACGCTCTATACGATGACCACAAAATTGATGAAGGCAATCTGAAACTGATCAAGCAGGCGCATGACACAAGACTACTCGATGCATGTGAGAGTCTCGAAATAGCAAGCAGGTAGTGAGTTCATTATCGAGAAATAATTAGAATAATCAACAGTAACAAACAAAGTCCATATCGGACCAACAACTTCAGGTATATAAACAACTACCCCTAGATTTAGTACCAATTTTCTTCTCCTGAAGATGCTAACCTTGTTAGCGAAACGCGCGTCGAGTGCAAAAATTTCAGTTTGATGCTAGGGTAATTAATCTCTAAGAAAAGTTTTCAACTTTTACACCAAAGGTTCCAATCTCATCGTTTATACGTACACGCTTTCTACGGGACGAGCGTATGAAAAGTAAGAGTACTCAATGTTCTATTTTACTAAAGGAATCATTCAGTCATAAAATTACATGATGATGAAAGTATCCATGTTATTTATTCTTCACGCAGACTCCTCCATTCTATTGAGATTTCAGGCGGTGGCCAAATTTTTTCTATTCCCCTTCATATAACTCTTGTGTCAATTGAAATTCACATTGAAATCATCATGATGAATGAATTTTGAAATCAGGAATGAATAAATGAAAACAAAAAACATTAGACCAAAAAAGTGTAATTGAAATGAATCTACAATACAAAAATGCTGAGTGTACTGAGAGACTGAGGACAATACCACTCAGCAAGGAACATTGTTCCCAACATCAAAATAAATACAGATACTCTTCGTTTATCCCCTTATCATTTGAACATTTTTTGATACCAGAGTCTTCAGAAATGTGCAAAGTTAAAAGTCCAACCGATATGAGTTCAGAAGCGCCTTACTAATGGACTTACCGCACAAAGATCGATATTTATGTAACCCATGAACCTGAGGCATACGTGGGTCACATGAAACCACAGTAAGAGGTAAATTTTGTAACCGATGGTTTTCGACACCCATTATTCTCATTTCGATGATTCAAGAAGTGTTTGTTAGTCTATTCGTGCTTTCATTCAATGTCAAATGGACGAAAACTCCTGCAATTATTCACATGATTACTTTCCTTGAGTCTTGAGGAACTGTTCGTTCGTATTTCAATTTCTGAATTACTCTCTATTTTTCCTTTCTGGTGTGGAAATATTTAATGAGTGCTATCATTTGATTCAAGTTTCGTGTGCTTGGTGTACAAATTGAACAAGAAAAGGTGACTTCTATATGATTCAGCGCCTGTTTTGCCATATAGGTCGGGAAGTATCTCCTTCAGATAGACTGTTTCTTCTTTTTTGTGAATGATAAAAAAAACATTCTTGATATATACTAAACTGAAGACAGTGTTTGCTGCACATTTCAAGTTACTTCTATTATAGAGGTTTTGTGTAGATTTATTGATGTTACTTCTTTTACTATATTCATATTATATGCTCATTACTTACAGAAGTTTTGTATTCATCTTTCAGCAACTCTCAGAAGTCGATTCTTGGGCAAACTCAGGGTCAACGAGGCCCAACGTGGGATTCATCTTTGCACGGAAACCGATAGACTGGATCAATCACAAGGAATAAAATTAATGAAACACTCATCACACGCTTGCTTAGGACATAGGTATCCGTCGGCTACACATCAAATCTGAAGCATCGAATCGGTTGCCGAAAACAGAATTCGAATCGGTTTAAGATGAGATGTGTTTTCAACAGCTTAGCCAGATTTATTACGTGACGATCGCTGGTTGTTAGAAGCATTTACCGTCGAAGGTGTTTTTCGCCAAATTACGTTATATTTGCCGGTCTGTGAAAGAATATTATTCGAAACTATCTTCAAACATTATTATACAGGAGGCGTTTTGTCTTTTGTGTTGACGACAAATTTGAAAAATGGAAATTTTTGTCAAGATTGAATAAGCTGTTTTTATCGATTAGAAAATAACCTAATTGCAGAAGCTGACGTTCATTGACTATATCCACTTTCAGTTAAAAAAAAGCAAAACATATTATTTTCTCTTCCCTTCGAACAAATCCATTAATTAATCCTTCTCAAACCAGACCTGTATACAGTCCGACAATTTCAACAACGTCGGATTCTCATACAGCTATAAATACCATCCCTCCATCTACCAAACCACAATCTTCACTCTGCCAAGATGAGTGCTGGGGGTTGAGGAGACTTAGGCCTCACCATCAAGTCAAGCAGTCTTGAGAATGGCTCCAAAGTGGGAGCCGAAACGTCGAAAGAAAAAAAATCCAGACGCGGTTCAACCGGAAGTTCCAGAGAGCACATATATATAGTGTAGTAGATAGGAAGTCTTTGCTGACTTGTTAGGAAACAAAAAGGAAGTTCTTGGGTAAAGCAGCAAGCAAAACGTGTACTCTTTCAACACTATATTTCCGATATTTCGACAGTGAATACTGTCATCTTCAGGGAAGCTACAAATGGTTAACGAAATTGCTTATAAAATATGAAGCGAGAAAAAACAGTGCTACTTACTGTGTTATTGAGAATGGTTGCTAATGTTGGAAAATGAATGAATGATTTCTGAGTGCATTGTCAGACTTAACATTCTGTACATGATAATGTCAATTATTTAAAATATGTGAGATAAAATCAATCTCATCGTTTATACGTACACGCTTTCTACGGGACGAGCGTATGAAAAGTAAGAGTACTCAATGTTCTATTTTACTAAAGGAATCATTCAGTCATAAAATTACATGATGATGAAAGTATCCATGTTATTTATTCTTCACGCAGACTCCTCCATTCTATTGAGATTTCAGGCGGTGGCCAAATTTTTTCTATTCCCCTTCATATAACTCTTGTGTCAATTGAAATTCACATTGAAATCATCATGATGAATGAATTTTGAAATCAGGAATGAATAAATGAAAACAAAAAACATTAGACCAAAAAAGTGTAATTGAAATGAATCTACAATACAAAAATGCTGAGTGTACTGAGAGACTGAGGACAATACCACTCAGCAAGGAACATTGTTCCCAACATCAAAATAAATACAGATACTCTTCGTTTATCCCCTTATCATTTGAACATTTTTTGATACCAGAGTCTTCAGAAATGTGCAAAGTTAAAAGTCCAACCGATATGAGTTCAGAAGCGCCTTACTAATGGACTTACCGCACAAAGATCGATATTTATGTAACCCATGAACCTGAGGCATACGTGGGTCACATGAAACCACAGTAAGAGGTAAATTTTGTAACCGATGGTTTTCGACACCCATTATTCTCATTTCGATGATTCAAGAAGTGTTTGTTAGTCTATTCGTGCTTTCATTCAATGTCAAATGGACGAAAACTCCTGCAATTATTCACATGATTACTTTCCTTGAGTCTTGAGGAACTGTTCGTTCGTATTTCAATTTCTGAATTACTCTCTATTTTTCCTTTCTGGTGTGGAAATATTTAATGAGTGCTATCATTTGATTCAAGTTTCGTGTGCTTGGTGTACAAATTGAACAAGAAAAGGTGACTTCTATATGATTCAGCGCCTGTTTTGCCATATAGGTCGGGAAGTATCTCCTTCAGATAGACTGTTTCTTCTTTTTTGTGAATGATAAAAAAAACATTCTTGATATATACTAAACTGAAGACAGTGTTTGCTGCACATTTCAAGTTACTTCTATTATAGAGGTTTTGTGTAGATTTATTGATGTTACTTCTTTTACTATATTCATATTATATGCTCATTACTTACAGAAGTTTTGTATTCATCTTTCAGCAACTCTCAGAAGTCGATTCTTGGGCAAACTCAGGGTCAACGAGGCCCAACGTGGGATTCATCTTTGCACGGAAACCGATAGACTGGATCAATCACAAGGAATAAAATTAATGAAACACTCATCACACGCTTGCTTAGGACATAGGTATCCGTCGGCTACACATCAAATCTGAAGCATCGAATCGGTTGCCGAAAACAGAATTCGAATCGGTTTAAGATGAGATGTGTTTTCAACAGCTTAGCCAGATTTATTACGTGACGATCGCTGGTTGTTAGAAGCATTTACCGTCGAAGGTGTTTTTCGCCAAATTACGTTATATTTGCCGGTCTGTGAAAGAATATTATTCGAAACTATCTTCAAACATTATTATACAGGAGGCGTTTTGTCTTTTGTGTTGACGACAAATTTGAAAAATGGAAATTTTTGTCAAGATTGAATAAGCTGTTTTTATCGATTAGAAAATAACCTAATTGCAGAAGCTGACGTTCATTGACTATATCCACTTTCAGTTAAAAAAAAGCAAAACATATTATTTTCTCAGAAAAAAGTCAATTAGGCCATCCCATCTTCAAACTACCCTCGAATGAGTCATCGAAGAGACAGACTTGCTTGGTACGATATATTTTTCATAATTTCATATTTGCTCAGGATGAATATGGACTCAACGTTCATTTCAGTAATCACTCAACACATTCAATTCTGATTTTTTGGGTTCACCACACGAAAGCTGAAACTCCACACTCCATGATATTCATCACGCATGACGATTTTGACCCGAATCCATAAGAGCTTTTCAACTTCTAGCCAGCATTCTAGGTATTTTATTTGGAGAACGGCCAACAAATTCATCCGAATTTGCGTTTAGGTCAGACCTGGTATGCCGTCGAGCGTGAGAGACTAAGGGTAAATATTTGTGAATGACTTCCGTTATAACCGGGGCCTTATTGCATAGGAATTTGACTTCTAGTCTGGTGAACAAGTAACGACTGGCCAAAAGAGCTTATCAGCTCAACTAACGAGTCTGGCTGGATTAAGTTATTGCAAGCCAGGTATTTGCTCGAATAAGCATTTTCCGTTTGTTTGCGAATATGATTCTGAACGATAAGAACATTCTGCCAAGTTCTATTACTAATCGGAACTCGCTCACGAATCGTATAGGGTGTTATTTCGAGTAATGAGTTCATAAAATTATGAAGTGAAAATTCAATCAGGAACATGTAAATTTTTAAGGAGAGAATGAAGTTTGAGGAATTATTTTTTTCTTCTCCAAATCAAAAAAATGAAAATTACAACTTCTATGAAAGCAGTAGAAAAAAACAAACACTCTCTGCTGATTTGTACGCGTATTTCATTCAAAGACATTTGATTCATTCACTGAAGGGAAGAAACAATGAATGTCACCGAAACGTCGATCAAAACTGACGGCAGACTTAACACCAGTTGAATGTTTCGGAGTCATCTGGAGTCTCTAGTGAAAGTGTTCCGTAATTTTTCCATTTTTCAGGAGATACTTTTCTCTGAGCGATACGAGATCTTGTCTGGGCTGGAATGAAATATTATCCCGGCGAGTGAGATTTTTTCTGCGAATGTTGCATTGCGTACATATTTCCGTATGCTATCCATTCGATTCAATTTTTATATGCTTTTGAGCAAAGACAGTAATTTCTATGTAACCCAGTGCCCGTCATCCCATATTAGCAGGGAATAGCAGTTTCTGATGGACTCTTTCTATTCTATTTGGCTTTTTTCGAAACACTTCAGAAGGAAGTGACTTTACATTTCTTCGTATATCGGTCAAACTCGGTGAGCTATGAAAACTCAGAGCATTGGGCACACATCTGATATAGAGATCGAGAAAATCCACTGCTACTCAACATGTTCTGAATGAAGACCATAGGATCAATGAATGCAATCAGAAATGAATCCGAAATGTAAATCAGGTTTCCCGATGCATTCAAAATTTCGGAAAATAACTAAATATAGTAGTAGCAGCATAAGTAGTGATTGATAGAGTACCGATATCATTCAGCTCGCTATTTCGCTCGATTTCGAAAAGGTGATTTGGATAATTGAACGGGAAGAGTAGTAGTTATTTAGAATAGTCCATCGCCCTTCCTCTGCTGAAGATGTTACCTTGATAACGAAACGTGCGTTGAGTTGGACTGTTTTGAGTTCAAGTTTTTTAAGTTGAGGCGATTGAGCTCTGTTAAATGTTCCCACTTTCCCAATATCATTGATATTATAACAAAATGATTTGTTTCTAATAGTACCCAACTAACAAGTTTTGAATACATGCGTAGTTCACGGTATATAATTCACACCGATGTCAGAACTTGCGTTCGCTATTAAAACCACTTTTCTAAATATTGCAATACTTGAAATTCGAAACAGCAACAAAATAATTGATAACTGGATTGACACTCTGTCCATGTCAGCCTTCTGTACTCGGATTACGTAACATAATACATTTGTTTAACTGAGAAAGATTTTTATTTAGGTGTAATTCGATACTGGAGGTAGATATTATATTTCTCCAATTTCGTCAACGGATTACGGAACTTGGTTATTTTATAATGAGCGGTGGGTGATTTCTATAGGCATCTTATTCATTATAACGGATTCCCATATTCTGTATAAATTTTTTTTGGGGATAAATTCTTCTCTTCGTGGTTTTTTCGAGTTTTAGTCTATCAGAATCTGAAAAAAATTGGAGTTACTGAAATCATGTCCCTTCAAAATTAGAAAAGGGGGCATACACCCTCTTACCATTATTACCATTTCACCATCTTTACAGGTTGGTTTTTCGTCACCATCCACTGTCTCTTCTCTTGTGAAAGAATGGATTAGGTAAAGAAGAGTCTCAAAAAAGATCGGAGACCCTTGAACAGTGATAAAAATACGTGCATTTCGATGTAGATTTCAAATGTCCCACAAAGTTTTCAACTATTTTCGAGTTGTCTAATCTCAGGTACATAGACAACGACTCTTGAGCTTTCTCGCAGTCGCTTGAGTTTTCGCTATTCAATACAGAATTGAATTCTTCCGTAAGTTGACCAAGATCTCAATGTGAATTTTCCAACACATACTTTGATATAAGCAATGTGTTGCATATCATCCTTGAAGCGAGAGTCAAATCTTTCAATTAGATCTTTCAGGACAGTGTTCACAACTCCATCTGATGAATTTTTCTACCACAATTTCTCGATAACTTCGTCAAAATCTTTGATGATAGCATTTCATAACTGGAATATTGGTATTCTTATATTTGAGGGGAGGATCCTTCCTCAGGTACTCCACTAGCCACCTTGTGCTAAACAAACAATGAATAGTACAATTCATTTAATAGTTGTTTTCGAAATTATTCAACCCGTGAAGACCAATTATATTCAAGTTATCTTTCATCGTTTTGATGTTGTTAGAACTTTTTGTGGAATTTATCTATTTTTGTATTATTAGTAGTCTTTTCCTTTGGGTAGATATCGAATTCCTCGAGAGCCTTGGAAGTTGAGAGAGTTTCGAGAAATGATGCTGCATTGCTAGGCTAACTTTTTGAAAGATAAATGATATTCCTCGGGCATTATTGTTTTTTTTTGATGATGCGATCTCCAATTTCTCGTATGAGGCATTATTTGTTTCTTTGGTGATGCGATCTCCAATTTCTCTTATGAATTTGATTGCATGCGGGTCAAAAACCCCGAACGTCTCAACTCCAACGGGATATAATATGTAAGTTTCTCCCAAGTATTCGTATTTTCTTGTTTTCAAGTTCTGAAGACCAGAGACAGAGGTTGAAGGATTATGAGATAATGTAAGACTGTCCACACATGTGAAATCCCAAACTGGATTTTCGGCGCTGCCAAGAGATGAGAGACATTCCGTCCGGCCGTTTACCATCGCCACTGTGAATGCCAACAGGTTCCCAAATGGTAGGGACTCCAGCAGAAGTTAAGGCACGTCTGATGGGATCAATAACAGCATGATGACGTGAAATACGACCAGCGCTAAATCCACAGCTTAATCTATGAGTTCCCTTGCTATTATCAACTTCAGATCCGCATGAACAATTATGTGTTGAGCACAAATCGAGGAACCCAGATGGAAATCCACAGCAACTCACAATGATTCATTCCACCTGCCATGTACCAAGGCAGGTGGAAGGTAGAGCGTTCAATCAAGCTCCAGCGCATTTCGATGAAACGTCATTAAGGCAAGCCTTTTCTGTAGGAGACGTAGCAGAACTGATTACTTTTTCAGTTGTGATAAAAATGAGTGGGTGGTAGATCCCAAGAACGTCGAAATGATTTTTTATTTTGGTTCAACTCTGACTTGGCCTCTTTTCTATATATGAAAAACCAGAACCCGTTTCAGTAGATATATATATATATAAATTGACCTTGGGGTTGCAGTCATAAATTGAGTTTGGCCTGATATAGTGAAACTCTTTATTAAATTGTCGAGCTTTCGAAAAACTTTATTTTCTTTTTCAAGACATCTGAGAAACAGTGTTTATTGTTACATATAACACACAAACATGTTAAAAATGAACTTACTAACGTGAGATTAGGTATAAAACAGCAGATGAAAAATCCTTGTCCATCACAAACAGAAAAAACATTTCTTATCAGAAACATTCACAAAAACTGGAAAACATATCTCCGAAAATATCACTATGATGAAATGGAACCATTCATCCATATTACATTTAAGTGCACGAACACGGAATGAAACCCGAAAAAACAACTCATCATACTTCGTCCGTGAGAATCTTCATGCTAACATATATATATATATATATATATATATATATATATATCACAGTATGAGTGAAATTATCGTTGGATTTTGTGATGTGGACATCTGAGACAGGAATAGCGTTGTTTGTCTCCATTTCCTGGTGAATTTTATATCGGGGTGAATATTGTTGAGGTGATTGAGGAAGGTGTGAAGGCTTTCGGTTCCATGAGGTCAGATAGCAAAGACATCATCCACATAACGCAGCCAACACGTCGGCTTCAGTGCAGATGTATCAATTGCTCTAGACTCGAACATTCAACGCCAACACACCCGCTTCTCGCATCCCAAACCACCGGACGACCCGGCTGAACGATCGAAAGCTTTCCTTCCTTTCATTCGGGGTGTCACTGATAAAGTGAGCCGAATTCTGACAAAATACGACATCAAGACAGTTTTCACAGCAAACAATCAAATATCCTCTTTCCTGCGTTCACCTAAAGATACAATACCCAACGAATCACAAGGAATATATGAAATTCCTTACCACGACTGCCCGAGAACATATATAGGACAGACGAACCAACGAGTTCAGAACAGGTCCTACGAGCACGAACTAGCAGTACGTAATTCGGACATGACCTCTACTCTCTTCAAACACCACCACGAAACCGGACACAAAATTGACTTCAATAACACGAAGACCATTGCCACAGCAAAAACATTCCACCCCAGAATCATTCGCGAAGCAATAGAAATTGAAAAACGCCCTCAATGCCTCAACAAACGAGACGACTCACAAAGACTCCCCAATTCCTGGAAACCATTATTATCCCTTCGAACAAATCCATTAATTAATCCTTCTCAAACCAGACCTGTATACAGTCCGACAATTTCAACAACGTCGGATTCTCATACAGCTATAAATACCATCCCTCCATCTACCAAACCACAATCTTCACTCTGCCAAGATGAGTGCTGGGGGTTGAGGAGACTTAGGCCTCACCATCAAGTCAAGCAGTCTTGAGAATGGCTCCAAAGTGGGAGCCGAAACGTCGAAAGAAAAAAAATCCAGACGCGGTTCAACCGGAAGTTCCAGAGAGCACATATATATAGTGTAGTAGATAGGAAGTCTTTGCTGACTTGTTAGGAAACAAAAAGGAAGTTCTTGGGTAAAGCAGCAAGCAAAACGTGTACTCTTTCAACACTATATTTCCGATATTTCGACAGTGAATACTGTCATCTTCAGGGAAGCTACAAATGGTTAACGAAATTGCTTATAAAATATGAAGCGAGAAAAAACAGTGCTACTTACTGTGTTATTGAGAATGGTTGCTAATGTTGGAAAATGAATGAATGATTTCTGAGTGCATTGTCAGACTTAACATTCTGTACATGATAATGTCAATTATTTAAAATATGTGAGATAAAATATGAATAAAATTTTCTCGTAAGAGTTGTTCAAAACAGTTAAAAGTTAAAACGTGGTTTAAAAATTCTAAGGTTAGGAAACAGACAAATGACATGACAATTGAAAGGTTTGATTCGTGACTAATGACAAATGAGGTTTTCAGTTTTGGTCGCTGCTTCTGAAGACATCAGCCAACTTACTATGTTCAAAAGAGAGAGTTATTAATTATGGAAGTATTAAAGTTATTTGAAATATTATTTTTATCAATATGAAGTAAAAAAGAGTAAATTTTTAAATGATCAGTGTTGGTGATGAAGGTCATCTCCATGAACAGCCTCTTGGTCAAGTTGCATTCCTTAGTTAGAATTTTAATGTTATTGTAATTCATCTTATGTCCTGTGTTTTTTACGTGTTCCCCCAGAGCACAACGTTCTGGATGAAGTCTGGAGTCGCTTTTATACGATGTTATTCTATCTTTTGAATTTCTTGAAGTTTGACCAATATATATTTTGTTACAATTCGAACAAGGAATGTGGTAGACCACTTGTGATTGTGACAGCAAGGGAGTTTTATCTTTAAGTTTACTGAAAATTGAATTTATTGTAAGGACTGTTTTATTTGCAATTTTTATTTGTGGAAAAATTCAAGTCTGGAAGATATGTCAGTAATATATGGTAATGAAGTGAAAAAACATGGGATTGGGGTCACATCTACCCCACTGACAGTATTATTGGGAAAATTATGTGTAATATTATTACTACTTAACATAAATACCAAACCAAACCACGTTTTAACTTTTAACTGTTTTGAACAACTCTTACGAGAAAATTTTATTCATATTTTATCTCACATATTTTAAATAATTGACATTATCATGTACAGAATGTTGAGTCTGACAATGCACTCAGAAATCATTCATTCATTTTCCAACATTAGCAACCATTCTCAATAACACAGTAAGTAGCACTGTTTTTTCTTGCTTCATATTTTATAAGCAATTTCGTTAACCATTTGTAGCTTCCCTGAAGATGACAGTATTCACTGTCGAAATATCGGAAATATAGTGTTGAAAGAGTACACGTTTTGGTTGCTTTACCCAAGAACTTCCTTTTATATATATATATATATATATATATATATATATATATATATATATATATATATATATATATATATATATATATATATATATATATATTATAGATGACTCTATCTATCGAGAAGGGTTTTCATTGATTTAAAAAGTTTTTGTTCGGATATTTCCTTCTAGATAAAAAGAATCATTCTGCAACATCTGTGTGGGTTTGCAGAAATTGCTCCCAACTCATTCAGTCAACATTTGCCTCGAGTACCTTTATTTATATAAAAAACATCAAGGCAAATCTGTGGTTTGCATGTTTTACAATTTGATCTTGATGATACACGTACGAATCATCCATGCGAAACTGGAAATTTCATGAATTATTTACTCAAGTTAGTTGTCACTTGAATCCATGGGGCAAATTGAGAAGTTCTTAACTTGGTGTGAATAAAATGGACTGAATGGAAAATCAGTACTGTTGATGATTTGGTTACTGAGCGGTTTATGGACAGGCGAATTTTTCAGAATCCTCCGGTTTAACACTGCGAGGAAACGAGAAAATATAGTTCGGGAAGGAAAATAGGAGTGAAGACTGTAATTACACACAGCACTGATTCTAAGATAATCTAACAATAATTATAATTAAATAACGCACAATGTTCACTATTAGTCTACTCTGTCTCGCTAAAAATCTCTTCTTGCCTGGTCAACTATTCAAAAAAACACCTTTTATATAATATCGAAGCGTAGGACCTAAGAGATAGGCAACACAAGAGACAGTAATAGTGAAATCAATCTTATTTACAAAAAAATTGAAAAATGAGCAATGAAAATATATTTTCAAATCGGCGGAAACAATCATCTCTCTCTTGAAACGAGAGACCGAGTATATATTCAGTTTCTAGATTTATTCATAGGCAGAGTTTGCCAGATATCAATAACCTTAATAGACTCGAAGTTATTGAATGGAAAATCAATAAGTGAGAGTTGAAAGTAAGTAGGAAGTAATTTTTTGGGAGCAAATTATTCCTTATTTGTGTTTCCAAAGAATGATGAACAATTGAAAACTTCATAATAATAATAATAACATATCTTTTCTATCGACAAAAATGATAATGTAATTTATTGATTGTATGGAACCCATTTTGAGGAAAGCCAATCTGATATTACTAAGTGAAAACACACTGGAGATCAATTGTTATAAGTGCCCCGAGATTTGTTTTACTTAATTCTTTTTCTACTCTTTCCTCGTTCAGTAAATAGGTATGGAGATCTGAAGATGGCGTTTTGTATCTCCATTCCTCCTTTGGAACCATCTCGGTGATAACGACTTTTGGATTGAATGGAATAGAATAAGAACAACTTCATTTAGCTCAATAGATATTTATTAAACTTTCATGATGATTTAATATTAAAAATAAATAAAGATACTCAGCTCTATCTAAAAGATCTCGATTACAAATACCTAAGCCTATATAAAATCAATACTCATGTAGAAAATCTGATATGACTTCAATTCACATTCAAATACCTTTTTCACAGCAAACTTGAAACAATTTAATTTTCTACATTTGGTTTCGTTCGATAATTTATTATTTCAATGGATCCTCTGAAAAAAAAATTGAATTATGCGCTGATTTTAGATTATTTTGAATTAATATATAATTATTTTGTCCCCTAGTATTATGAGTATGCGTTTGCAGTTGCGTTTCATTGAATTTTTTCAAGAAGTCGTTGAGATAAGGAGCAGATACTTTTTTTTTTATTTTGAGAATGCAAACTAGTGTTTGGTGTATTTGAAATTGTTCGATACTCATCCATTCAAGTTTATCAAGCATACTATTTATTCGCTCCTAGCTATACAAAATCATCCTCATAGCCCAAATTTTCAATTTTTGAAGCCTATTTCTCTCGGTTTGTGATGAAATATACAAAATTGTACTAGAGAATGTGAAATGGGGCAATATTATGGTCGGACAGCTCATCAAGGTCATCGCGAGAAAGAAACAGATGATGATAGCCGCTTAGAAACCCAGGAGAAGACAAGCAAAAGTGATTTTTTGCTCGTTGTAGAAAGAAGAAGGCGAATATATTCCTCATCGACAAAAAAGTTAGTCCTATCATCTTCGGTTGTATATCGTTCTTTTGAAAAGAAAACTCAACATCTTTCACATTCGTTTCACGCCAATCCTTAGACATCGACGCGTTTCATGTAATAAAATATTTTATTGTTACTGATAACGATTGAGTATCGAACTCATTCGCTGAAAGTTTCACTTTTTTTCAAAAGATATCTGCAAGATCATTGCTTCTCTGAAATATAATTGTTCTATGTTTGACAGTTCCATCACGATTGACCCGACGTGTACAGTATATCTACCCTTCTATTGTAAGTCTGGAAACCTGACGGACCTCTATCACTCAGAGTTCATTTATCAACCAGCTGTAAAATATCGCCAAGAGAGAGGTGTTTATCGAGACTTCAATCCTTTTCAACCTTTATCGGTTCGCTAACTTGGATATGATAAAATCCACCAGTAACCGAATCATCCGTATTGACAATCACCAATTACCAAGTGTAATGAAGATTTTTTCCTGAAAAAATTGTCATATATGAAAAGATATAACGATATTGTTACGTCTTTTCAGTGGGTTCAGTAATAAATGATAGTAGTTATGAGGAAATCAAAACGAATTTGTTCACTACACAGTAAATGGCACATGAAAAATATTTCGTGAAATTGAAGAACACGAAAAAGGATGATTTCTATGAAATTAGCAAATTTGACTGATTTCTGACTGACCGACCCGCTATCACTCTTCTATATGTATTTTCTTGTTTTCCCGAATCTTAAGCAATATATAGTTCGATTTATAAAAAACGATTCGGGGTCTACCCGGAGACATAGAGAGAGTTTTGGGTTTGCTTGAAGGTGGTTAACAATGTTCCTTGCTGAATGGCAATGATTCGGACTTCCATTGTCTATATTATTATTAACTATATTGAAACTTGTTGCTAAGAATGAAAGGATAAAAATACAAATCAAGTAAGGAAATCAAATCAAAACGAAAGGTTGAAATGGAGTTTTTGGTCAATAATGAAATTAAGGTTTGATCGATCGAAGAAAATAATGTTATTACCAGAATAAGGAAAATTTGCTGAACAATTTAGGTTTATTTATTTACTTTAATGAATGTCGCGACAATATATTGACTCCACAAATTTTATGTTCCACGTCTTTCGCAAAGGAATTGAGGATACCTACACTTTCAAATCTAAATGGAATATTTTCTTCGTAGTTTTTTTGGGTTCCTAACCTACCACAGTATGGAAAAATATCAATTAATTTTGGAATCTATACAAGTGCGTGCATTTGTGAAGAAGTTCTGAAAACAGAATTAGAAATTTGCCCTTCTCAATTTGTATATTATATTGCATTGATCCTTTATTTTTCAGATCGTGGTACGTTGAGAACCCTAGAATGATGCACCCACCAAAAAAATAACGACTTTCAAACAGTACCATATGATTATACCAATGATATTTGTGATGGATATTAATATGCAATGCAAGAAACGTACCATTTTAGAGAACATGAATATTACATCATTCAATTTGAATATAACAGCGCTCTAGTCATACTATATTTAACATTAGTTAGGTGTTAACACACAAAGCCTTGGATTCTTCCTATTACGGCAGAAATGGGTTCTTTTATTGCTATCCGAAAAAAGTAATGTCGGTGTACGAGGACGATATTGTGTAAACTTTGTTCAGGTACAAACAAAGATAATGAGTTAACATATGACGAAAACATTGATTTTACTTTTTGTCGAAACCGCCAATGTTAGAGGATATTGAATTGGTTTATATATGAAGTAGAATGTAAAAAAAACATCTTAGCGGTGAGTAGGGATATGATATTACATGCTTCGATAGGTCGTAATCTTTCATAACAATATCAATTCAATTTGAAACGTATTTGAATCACCAAGATCAACCTATTCACAAGAGAAACCAAATTTGCAGATAGATAACGGGATTAAATGAAAGAAGGACAATTCATTGGTCATGAATTGGAACATGTCGAAATTTTGATATCCGTTTTTGCTAACACTGGTCGGCGTAGTTTGTAGTTTCCTAGGAGCTTGAAATTGTCGGTCATTTTTGTCTTTTGTGAAATGGAGAATTCCTCCCTCAGAGAATAATTACTCAGTTCTTCAGATACCCCCCTTCCACAACGAATGAACAAAAATGGGAGTGAATCACTGAAAAAAAAAACTGTCACTTGCGATGGTTATCCAACTCACCAACAATTTCTTATCAATAACTCTGTTGACAGATAGGTTACCAACCTTTCAGGAACCATGTCCCGTTACGAACCACATTTCAGTCGGTCACTGTGACCAGTACAGCAGAACGGCTAATGCTAACAATATTTGGAAACGGAACACTGCCTATATCAGTCGAAATTTAGGTTTCTATAATATGGAAAATAACAATAAAAATCATGTGATCATTCTTCATTGTATTATGTTTTCACTGTAGAATTTCATCGGTCACGAGAATATCAATTGATACATTCTAAAAAGATGCAGTAACCAATTATATTTCAATAAAACATGTTATTTCTTACTCATACAATATCATATCGCTGCAGAATATTACGAAGTGAATCTGAAATTGATATCAAAATAATTACACGATGAATGGTAATGGTTCGGACTTCCATTGTCTATATTATTAACTCTATTGAAACCTGTTGTTAAAAACGGAAAGATTAAAATACAAATTAAGTGAGAAAATCGAATCAAATTTTTCAAATTCAAATTTTTGGTCAACATTGAAATTGGATTGATCGATCAAAGATCAAAGAATGTAAATGAAGAAACTGAATGGAATATTATAAAAAAATGTTGAAAACAAGTTTCAAGTTGAGTTTACTCACGACGTTTCGATTGCTGGTATCCGCAATCGTCTTCGGTGATGACTGACAATATTTCGATTACTGGTTCAAGAGGAAATTCAAGGAGGCCGCCAACATCCTCAACGACGACGCATTCAGTCATCCCAGCGTGGAGACTCGGAATGTGCGGAGGCCGCTAATCCAAGGCATGGACCGACTGTGGCTAGATGAGGGAGAATCTCGCGCCAATACATCCATTTTCCGCTGAAGACTCGATCGGCACACTTCTAGTAGTAGCGCCCGCTCGCCTCCATGTGAGTATCACCCTTTCCCCCACCATAGGGATATCGGGGGCTTCATAACCGACCACACCTCTAAATATTGTCAGTTATCACCCGAAGACGATTGCGGATACCAGCAATCGAAACGTCGTGAGTAAACTCAACAAGAAACTTGGTTTCAACATTTTTCATGATATTTCATTCAATTTCTTCATTTACATATTTTGACTGGTATTTCATATTCGATACCTCAATTTTCTCGTCACAATAGTTTTTAATTTATTTCGTTATTTAATTTTTTTTGACTAATATTTCATATTCGATATCTCGATTTTTGTAACAACAGAATTTTCTTTGATCAATCAATCCCTTATTTCATTATTGACCAAAAATTTGATTTTGATTTAATTTTCTCACTTGATTTGTATTTTAATCCTTCCGTTCTTAGCAACAGGTTTCAATAGAGTTAATGATATAGACAATGGAAGTCCGAACCATTACCATTCAGCAAGGAACATTGTCAACCACTTTCAAGCAAACGTAATTTCACGATGTTAACGAGAATTTATCATCAAATATGTGTTTATTTCCACACTTTGAACTTAACAATAGAAGATATGGTGAAACCAAAGAAGTTATCGAATTGTTAGAATATTTCGGGGTTCGTTTTAACTTCAATATGGAAATACAATTTTTGTACAAACTAATAAATCACTTACATTGTTCAACTACTGAAACATCCAACACTCTCTCGATGAAATGAGTCTTTCATATACACCAATGGAACAGAAGAGAACATTTTCGATCATATTCTAGAATCGAGCGTTCAGGTCCAAAATTCTCTCGCTGACTAGGCCGGCTCGATTGTCATGCAAATGAGCGGCGTTTATTTACGAGCGATACTCACTGACGGCGTGAGGGGATTTCGTAACCGTATGTCGATACTTTCGAAGAGGATTTTCAAATTTCACTCATCGCTCGGTAAGGCTATGAAATCGTTTGGGTTAGAGTAATTTTTCACAATGAAATGAAGGGGGTGAATTATTCATGATCCATAGATGATCTTTCAGTTGTGAACGAGACTATAATAAGATTCAGAACAAATACCTCCACAAAAGAATATTACGAAATCATCATCCAAAGTGATCCTGCATATTGGTTTTGTATCCTTCGAACTCAATTAGCAGATGATTTGCAGAATATCTCAACTCAAAATGTAATTAAAATTCTTCCCCTTTTGATACTCTGTCCCGAAGTGAATTAAAGAAAACTGGAAGGAAGTTCTTTGAGAGAGAATAAACTGAAACTGGAAGTTTGGTTTTCATTTCGTCGTAAAGACTCGACGTTTACTGGGCATTCAAAGACCTTTCGTAAATATTTTTGAATATTTAATGGCAGTACTCATCAGTCTTCCTTCAGTAGATAGGATTTCTGTTTCATAATTGATCAGTAATTATATGAAAATCCCCCTGGAAGAGTTCATTTAGTAACGAAGGGGATAAATTAGCAGTCGTATACAAATTTACCTTTTATGAGAATTAAGATAATCTTGACTTGCCATACTCACTGAAACAAACTCGAAGGAATGATTTATTTTATAGAAGACATTTTCTAGTTATATGTTTTAGAATTTTCTCTCATTCAGAAATTCCATGCATACGTTTACGTTCGAATACTAGCAGAAATTCATTTGGTCTCGATATTCTGACTGAAAATTCCCCTCATCATGATATTGAAAAAATGCGTTGCTTGGTAACAATGTCGCCTATAGTGTAGCCGCTGAAAAGATAGAATGATCACGTGAACGGCACGCACTCTTTGAATGTTCCTTTCCCCAATGTTAGAAGTCCGATTTACACCACTCAACGTGCGACAAAAACGTCGCATTTCCCTGTTCTCCCATAGACTCTTGGGATGCTTTTTTATAAGTACTCATTATTACACCTTTTTCCTCTACAGTTAAATGTCTTATTTTTTATCTTTTACTTGGAGGTGAAAGAGTGTTTCCATCCATATAATTTAATAAACGTAACACACGTAAATACAAAGCACAAATGAGTACAGTACAGTGTAAACAGTTCTTCATTTATTTCAGTTTAGAAGGCGTGGCTACGCCGCGCAGGCTATATATAGATGTAGGTAGGCATTCACTGTTCACGCGTCCTTGAATTCTATCTTTTGAACAGCCCGAGTATAGTTCTGATGGCTATTGTGAGAACATGACTCTGAGATATTCCAAAAATGATGATCATGTTAGCTACCATTCGTGACATTAGCCAGGAAAGTGATTATTTTCTGATAAATATCTGACAGTTTCGGAATGGTATAAATGTGTTGAAATGGCTTCTTCTGTTGATCAACTGTAGCTCTTCTTCGCCCTTCGGAAAGTCGAAACTTATGCGAGGTAAGAAACAACGAGATCTCACCATTCAACGTGCGATTCCTAACAAAAACTAAGAATCGTTCTCGAAAGGAGAAACAATGGCCTCCCCATCGGAGTCCATAGGATTGGTTTACTTAACACATAACTTTTTCTACAATAAAAACTTCGAAATCAGCGGCATATTTTTCCGCTGGAAAAATCTAAATTTGTTTTGTTTCTGTTCTGAGAACACTACATGAGCTGACGGAATTGCAGTTTCTTGTTCATAGACTCGTAACTTCTTTACTTCTTTTTTTCAACGAGGATAGGTATGGATAACAAGTAACAAGAAAAGCTTGATCAATATGTCTTTGAAAGTGATCACAAGTTGCCTATAAATCTCAAGTACTGAATATAAAAGAAACGAAAAAGTTTAAAATATACGGAATATGCCATAGCAAAAAGTATAGCAGTCAAAGGCTGTATATGTCAAAACTCGTTTCAAAGAGAATTATACGCTCTTCCGATAGGGATACGGATCATAGGAAATCTTTAGTGTTGCTCCTAGATGAAGATCACAGTAGTTGAAGAAGAAAATTGGTGAATACTCAACATGTACACGATAATATAATTATCGATGAAAAGAGCTGAATGTAATAGAAGTACATGGATGATGACAAAGGGTCGATTCCATGCAGTTACGAAGTTTATCAATCAAACTCCATAGAGGAGCAGGATATAATAATCCAAAGTAAAGTATTGAATTGGTATAATTGGAGTAGTAATAATTGTGCAGATAGTTTCTGATGTAAGACATGTCGCACATTCACCAAAAATGATATTTAATGCTCGCTTTCCTGAAGATACCAAATTGGTTGGTGAATTGTACGTCAGATGCAAGTGTTTTCTTGTCAGAGCTTTCAATGATACCTATGATATACCTGTAAAGAAATATTCGTAAGGGGTGTTGATTTCTTTTAATTGAAACAATAAATTTTCCTTTCGAAGCTCTCGAGAAAATATAGATTTCTTTACAAACAATTTCAAGATGCATTGTAAAAACGAACCGAACGAAACATTTTGTTTATTCAAGTTTCAAACTTTGGTTGACGTTTGAACTTGGTTCAGTGCTGGAGTGATCAATTGAAATTACTCATCTACCAACGAACTAACCACGTATATCCCTGGCCTAATAGGTTCACGACCTGAATGAAGCTCTATTCAAATTCGCAAAGGATGAATCTTGGCAACATCGACCTCCACCAATGAATTATTCAATATCGGAAAATTTCACGCTACGAACTCACTATCGAAGCAATATTATTGATGAACGGTCGTCGAGGGATCAGAGAACGTAACCTACAAATTCGGACGATCTGTTCAGTATCCGCGTCCCAACTTGACCACTGTCATGTTATAATTCAGGAAAATGTTACTCCAGAGGAATATGCTTTATACTCTAGGCCCGTTAATGCTGACACCGGATCCACTCCCTCGGCGGCCCATTAGCAAGCCGCAGGCCAGAACCCAATTTGGCAGTGCCGGGGCGACGAAAAAAAGCAGAAAAAATAAAAGAATCGTATATCTCCGTAAAACAGAACTCGCAAAATCAAAAAAATGTCTCACCGGCTAATTCCCCTAATAGAGAAAAAGATACAGCCATGATGAAAAACTTGAAGACTTTGAAGCATGGTACAGCGAGAAAACGTTTAAGTCTCAAGCATTCGCAGTCAAACTTGTAACATGAAAAAATTAGCAAGCATGTTTTTATCATTACGTTCAATTCACTCAATCAGGAAAAAGAGGCTTCTCTTTAGGAGTGAATCAAAAATTAATTGATGATACACAAATATGTGTATAAATGTTTTATGTCATTTCTTTTCTGGAACTTGTATATTTTTGTATTAATTGAGAAAAGAAAACAAAACTTCATTCACTCCACAAAAAAAATAATGTGTCTGAATATTGAAGTTTATTCTGAAATTAGAGATACTTCGATCTGGAATATTTCAGAAAATTCTCAACTTTTGGTGGATTATACCATTGTTGTCGTTCACAAAAAATATTAACCGTTTCAACTTCACCGATTTGCGCATGAAACTGATTAGATAGGAAGTTGTTAAATTTTTCCGCTAAATTAGCCTTAAACGAATATCGTAGGTTCAAAACACTCGACCAACAGCCTACTTGTTTTTCACCCATCGGGTCGGGTTCCGAATTTTAATTCGTGAAGATAGCGACATATGGCCATTGTGACAACTAGTGTTGAATTTCAAACATTTTCAACCCAAAAAAGCAGACAAACAGTGATGACACTGATTGCCAATTGTTTCATTTTGAGTTCGAAACCAAACTTTTTTTTATTTGAGCACCTCCTTAGGCTAATCTTAAAGTTGGTACCAATAATAGCTCGTAGCTGGATGCAGATAGCGCTACCTAGGAAGGGGGTTATATCAGTCGTCATTTGGCTAAATTTTTCAATAATCTCATACGAAAGTGATTGATTTATCCACCAAAATTCTTATTATTTCTCTTCCAAACTCAACAAAATGAAGGGTAACTGAAATTCATGCACATTCTGTTTTTGTTTGACCCCAAATTGACCGAATTGATCGAATGAGATGAATACCCACATTTACTATATATCTTGTTTACGTTTCTAGGAAAACCCTCAGAAGTTCATTTAAGAGTTCTGCGAATAAGCTATAGCCAGGACTTACGGTTCATAGAGTGGAATCTAAACCGCATAACACATAGTCCTATTTTCCCACCAAAACTAAGTCATTATATTTTCTGAACATAATAGAATTTCCCTTTTCATGCAAAACTAGATGTGGATAAAACATATCTACAAAAAATGCAAACCATGCCCGAATAAAAATTCAGATTTGCAGACTCTTTTATTATCGTCTCAATAACATTCGCTTCGAGTACTTGAGAGGACCTTCGTTATTATCGAATTGCGAGACCCGCGGAGAAATCTTGTTTCCTATCAATTCCGTCGTTCGTTAGATCTGAAGATAATTGAGGAAAAAAATATAATCGTATTTCAGGGGCATTATCCCAAGAGAGCTAACGTTCCACCTAATCAGAAACCTTTAAGAAATTCAATTTGGGATTTATGTTGGAACAATGAACAATGCCAGAGATATAGGGAATCGAGTTTGGTCACTGATTAAAATACGTTTTTATGGGTTACTGCTAGTTTCGGACTCACGATATCATGATGAATTACTTTTTCTGTCTGTGCAGAGACGAACCGGGTTGGAGCAGTTGCTCATCTTAATACCCTTGTGAATAAATGATAAATCTAGTACTCATTTGTTGAAGTCGTATTGAAATAATCTCCAGTTATATTTGAAGAATTTTCGACGATGATACGGGATACGTGAAAGATAAGAGAAAGAAATCAAAAATCCAAAACACCAACATAAAAATAAAAACTTGTTCCATGAAGTCCATGAAGGAGATTCATCCATTCTTGTTCTTAGTTATGCATAACTCTTTCATTCGTTCATGAGTATACTACGCGTTTAGGTTACGAGCTGGATTATATTTTGTCCATCAGTTGAAATTACATTGACTTCTTTCAATGAATATTGAAAATATATGAATTATGATCAAACCTTGGATGGAAAATTCCGATTTGAGACTAATATGAGAAGATTTGAACAATTCCGAGTAACTCTCGGAATGGGACTTTTAATATTCAGGGACGTCACCTAGAAGTAATTCACTTGTGAAAAAATGTAACCAAAACCAAATTCCTATACTCTAATTGAAAAGTGGCTTGTTGATTCACTTATTTTGGCAGTCTCGAAAGAATATTAATCACTCGTTGGACTCGTAATAGCATGTAGGTAATTTTCGAAAAAAAAACAATTGCTGCTCGAAATAATTGCAGAAGTTATAAAAAATTGAGCGAAAAAAATATAGAGGTTTGGATTGTTGCACATATCTCAGAAACTGATGAAGTTTTCCAAATTTGAAGAAAACTTCGAGAAAGGAAGAAAACTCATCGGAAAAAGGCCCCATTCACCAAACTGTAGGACCAATACTTAGAATTTTATGTATATTTTAACTAACATTTTTTTTTCTACCACTTTAATTTGATATTAGGAACTGTTTTCAGATATTCTAGTGTGAAAAATCAGTTACACTAAATTTCTTGTTGTTGATTCAATAAACAATTTGTAATAAACAAATGAATTCTCACCTCATATATTTTTCATTTTACTCAATGGAACAAAAACAATTGAGTGAGGAAAAAACTGTTATATTCAGTAAGTGCCTGAATTTTTCAATCCTCAATTTTCATATTGAATATGTTTAAAATATTTTTTTGTCCATGTATCCAAAATGGAAGTGGCTTGCGGAAGCCAGAACTCTCATTTTCCTCCGTATATAGCTCCGGGAGTCGAAACTTCTTTCACGAATTATTTTTCCCTTCTTGCATCTTCCTTAAGATTTCGAAAATCTTTGTCAGTTTTTCATCTACATGCTTTTTCGAACTGCTGAAAAAAGTTTATGGAAAAGGCACTTATTAACTAGACTACTGGTGAGAAAAATTTCATCACATATTTTGAACAAAAATTTCGATGATGACAATAATATTAGAAATAACTGTTAATTATTTGTTTCAATTTCCATTGAGATAGTTTTAGAATTCTTTTGTTTAGTCATTCTGAGAGCTAATTCTCCGAAGTAAGTTCGTCTATGGAATTTTTTGATGAAAAGGGGTTGTTAGAGATGCTTCAAAGCTCAAATGTTCAAGATCAACATGATTATCTCTTCATCCCAGCCACTGGTTTTCGTGACCTTACTATTTTTCAAATTTTTCTAATCGTCGGAGGAATTTAGGGTGACTACCAAAGAGACTATCATTCCTCGTTCACACTTGTCAACATGAACTTTCACATTTTTTTTTCAAATGGTGTTTGGTTCAATTCATTCACGAATAGAAAAAAATCATTTTTGTAATGCCCACTTTGACTTATGGAGCATGGAGGAGTAACAGTCGCATAATCTGGAGAAAATCAAATCATCAGTATTATCCAAAGAATGACAAAATATATCGAGAGCTCATTAATAAACCTCAGAGGTATTCGATCCGATGTTACCAAAATATCCAGACATAAAAATAAAAACCATTTCGGTGTCAAAATAATTTATGATGACTCATATCAGCACCTATTTCTGTTGTGGAAATGCTTTTAACACATTACTCCTTACATTACTTTATGTCTCAGCAAATCTTTCCCAACAATCTGGAGGAAATACGGTTAATGGCCAGCTTCAATTCTCACAATGAAACAAGGTTTCTAGTCGATGGTCGTTATGAGTGGTGTCCAATTTGGGACAGTGCAAAATGCTTGGCTTCAAGAGGAAAATTAAGCGAATACAATGTTCTCACAGTTATCTCCTCAAAATAGCACCACCAATACAGGCGGCAGTTTGAGCAGGTATTTGCTGGAAAACTACTACTACCCTGGTTAAAAGCCACCAAGGTCATTGAATGACATCCAAGCAGATTCCTGGGCAACAAGGACAGATTGCACTGACCATTTATAAAAGAATATTCCAACGTAGACTGGAATGAGCGTCTCCGAATGGCCTATTATCGCGATATGACCAGCTATAGATCAGTTTCATCCTCCTTAGGAATCATCAGCATATCATGGGTACTGAAGGCAAGAACCGGTTGCCCAGGTTCCCCATAATTCACTAACGAAAGGCACAAAACAGTTTTCTTCCACCAAGACGGCTCAGTAGGTCATAACTTTCGCAGTATATGATGGACTCGAAGACACTCTAAAACAGCTCCAGTTATAGCATATATGCCAAATGCACGGCTTCAACAACTATTTAGAGCGTCTTCGAATCCATTATAGATGTCGAACGTTAGGACCTACTGAGCCGTCTTGGTGAAAGTGGACTGTTTTGTGCCTTTTGTTGGATTTCTTCACGAAACCATCGAGTTTCCCCATCTGTGATATATTATATTCTTCTGTTGAGATGTATTGCCATCTTCCAAATCGAAAAGTTTGGAAATCGTGTCGCTGTCTCTTCAAGATGCAAGCTGTTCCTACCTATTACTTTCCCGAGCTTAATTGCATAATTTTGTTATCGAAATGCAATAGGCTAGTTTTTGAACAATCTCACTCACCTTACTATTTCGATCATGATTATATCAATCTACAAATGGATACAATATAATTTTAAATTTGATGAGGAAATCGAGAGTTCCGAAAATAGACAACGAGAACAGCTCAGAACGAGCACATGGCCATTACTTGAGTGGTTGAGATAATTCTTCTTTATATGTAATACGTAACCTACAGAAATCCCTTGAGCTTTTGCGGATCAATTCAATTGCGAAATATTTGACAGCTCACCTAGGACACCCTCTGTCCTAATGAATACCCGACAGACAAGAGTATATTCATGGACTGCTGTCGATTATCTAAAACTAGCCTTCGACTAGTCACAATCGGAATCTGAAGAGGATGTACTCGTCATATGGCTTAAAAGTGCATTCATACGCATACCGAACCCCAATATTTCCTTCTCAATTTTCGGAGCAGGTGGTGGATTATCCGATAATTGGATCCCTATCAATTTTATTTGACACACAGAAAAACGCCTTTCAGCGTGAAATTTGCAAGCTCAATGTCAACAATTACCAATGGCGTTTATTTCATTCCAACTGAGAGTGAAGATACTGAATAGCAGACTCCTAGGATGGTGCCAATTGACTTTGACGTCTATCTGATATCCAATGCGATTTTAACATTCTGAATACTGTGATATATAAAATTCATTTCAACAAAATACTTTTCTGTGAGTTATGAGCTATATTTGATTCGGATAGTGAATGGGGACCAAATGTACAGTCTCAGGCACTGAAAAAGAATATAAAACACTCTCATTTTGCTCAAAATCCCAGGTAAGTTATAGAAATTGGGTACGTCTTAGGAAACGTGACTCCATATATTCCGAAGAAAACTGCTTCTTGCTCATAAGGTGAGTCGTAAGGTTAGGTGATGAGATAGGTTTTTATTATTAGTTGATTTGTTTCGATTGATACAATCATGGAAAATCTACCCTCAACTTGTCTATACTACAGAATTCTGAATTTTTATTAAGTACAGTTTTCCCCTTTCCCTTTCCCCTTTTCAATTTTGATGTATAGTTGGGATCAACAACCGCTACATGAATGTGGCGCAATAGTTTTCGGTTTATACAAAAATAATTCATCCAACATAAAATAATCTCGTCCAAACATATTGCTTCAGTAGGAATTCTCCTTCTTGTATAAAACTTGATGCAAAGAAATCATCATGAAAAAAAATTGAACGATAAATGGGAATGATGGGATTACACGGTGAAGCAATCCAATACATAACTTTTTAAATTTGAGCAGAATTTTATCGAGTAGCAAAAATAAGGATAATGAATCTCGTAAAATAAATGGGTTAAAAAATTATTCAAATGAAAAATTGGAAGATTAGTAAAAAATTGAATTTGGTGTTCGCTTGTATCCAAAAACGATTGCGCATATCAGCGATCAAATCGTCGTGAGTACCCTCAATTCGAAACTTTGTGTCAACATTTCTTTATAATGATTCATATTTCAATTGAATTTGTTTGATTTTTACTATTTCATATTCAGTATTTTTATTTTTGTCCAAAGATCTTTTTTTTATCAATTAAGTGGTGTTGAATAGATTTCTACTCGATAATTTTCAAAATTATGTTAGTATATATTTGACTGCTTCACAGTGTAGTTCATCGTTCAATTTAATTTTATTTCCCGTCATTTTTGTTTCTATTTCATTTTTTTCATCTAATAAGTTTTTTGCAACAGATTTCGATAAGAGTTGATCATATAGATAGACAATGAAATTGCAACCCAATACCACCTAGCAAGTTACTCAGAAAATTGCAGGTTATATTATCATACTGAAATCGAATATCGTTATTCCAGAGATGTTCTCCACTACCTACTTTTCTATACTTGACGACTCAATTATTTTTCAATCACTGGTTGAATCCAGTTGTCTCTATTTATTACCCAAAATATTCTCAGAATGCGAAAGATTTTAGGCGTATGCCGTCCAGGTATGCCCAACAGGTAGCCCTCAATACGTATCATTATACAATATCCAAAAGGTTAACGAAAAAAAATACTATTCCGAAGTTTAATAAGTAATATTATCGTATACTTTGATAGGTACCAATTTATGACAGTTGTTAATCACGGTTACACCCACCCAAAATTCAAATTACTCTTCAATTGTTGATAAATGATAGATAACATTCAATTCTGGGTAGATTGAGGAACGAAAGGACGAACAAATTAACGAAAAAGCGAAAAATACGCGCTGTGGTTATCTACCCCATGATCTACAGGTTGTGGGTTCGATTCCCCAACAGGGTAGACATTTTTCTCTCGAGAATTCCTATCTGTCATACAGGGGTATAGGGAAGAATATTGACCGATGAGGGCGCTGGTGGTGGTTAAACTTTATCCACCATTTTGAAACAGTTACCTTGTTTACATTTGTGAAATAACGCGCCAAACTGAAATCCAGTCATCAGTTGTTGCCCCTGCTAGACAAGATTTTGGTGTTTTTTTGCTATATTTTCATTGTACGAAATTTTTCTCGTGAAGGTTAATATAACTGTGTTCATGATGCTTTGAATAGCCGCACAATACCATTCAATGGAGGTGAACATAGATGCATTGTGTTTTAAAATCTAATGATACTTGTTTCAGGACATTTTTTAGTTTTAGTGTAGTGTTAGTGAACCAAAGAGGCTTTTATTACATGGATGATGAAATGCGCCATAACTTCGCCTGAAAATAGACAAACATGCTCACCAGGTAACAAGAAATCATCTCTCTTGAAATGCGAGTAACACACTGAAGCCGCTCTAGGTGGTGATTTATGCCGTTTCAGTTCAATATTCCAAGCCTTGTACCTGTCTATTTTCTCTTTCAATCCACTTTCCGTAATGTTTCCCACCGAAGATGTATTTATCTTTGGAAACGTGTGGAAAGACAACTTTGGATTTCGGTTACTAGAGTTGCGGCAACTTGGCACCAAACACTTTATACGGCTCACTGAGCGATCTGCATCCATGATTGTTTGTTATTATTAATCAAAAAAAATTACAACTTCAGTTGAGATTTCCTAAATCAACACCAAAGAACTCAATAAATTCACACACATAAAATGGAAGCCGTTTGTTTGTGAAATTCCAGCAGTGCGTTATATTTCCGCCAGACGTCGCATAAAATTATGAACTTCCCAATAACTCGGCTTCGTTTCATGGTTGACGGGTCCGCGAATAATCATGCTGCTCCTGAGGTATGACGTAGGGAGTCAATAAGAAGGCTTATTTGCTGTGGCAGAAGTCAATGGCGTGTGTTATATAAAAAATACCATAAATTACATTTATTACTACAACAAGTGGGGACAAAAAGGAACAGCATAACCATCGATTCCCGAATTAATGATAGTACCAATGATATCTCGGGACGTGTTATGCATTTCACTTTGTAAGGTGAGCCCTCGTTATTCTTCTGGCAAGTATCTTTCCTTGAAGGGTAACAATCTGCCTATAGGAGAAAAACATTTAGTATCTGTAAAGCCTGAAATAGAATCGGGATTCATGACATTCCGACTTTTATAGGAATAATTTTCAATACTTAGATGTACCACGGTGTAGCTATACGAGACACTTCCTATTTCCTATCGCCGTTTATTCGTCATCGGATACATACATATAATTCCTATGATAAATCGTTCAAAGAACTGTGTAGAGTAGAGTATAGGGCTTATTTCTGACACAAAGAAATACACTATAGCGGTGAAAGGAACTGGAAACAGTATCTAAGCTCCGAACTTGTATCGCACTTGATTTTCGAATATAACCAATCATCTGGAAATAACCCCACTCACAGATGGTTTTCTCAAAACCTTTTCTGAAGGCGCGTTATTTCTTTCAGCATATTCACTCTCAGAGCTTCGCCTATCATTGTGGGATTTGGGATAAAACTATTTGGTTCATCGTTCGGCAGGTAGAAAAATCCGCGTGTAAATCTTGAAAGGAGTTCTGTTCAACAGAAGACTTTGAAAAAAGAAGGAAGAGTGGGCAGCAGTTATTGACATGTGAAATATATTGTTGATTGAAAATAATGATGGTTTCAGCTATCAATTCAGTTTGATATTGATATTTCATCGATTTACAACTATATTCATTCGATAGGCAATAAATGGAAAGAAGTCAAGAGTTTATTTGACACTTATGAATTTTCTAACACAGCTCACAACAAGCAGATCGATTTCAATAAAAAAATTATGATTTTTGTTGGGGTGTTCACTACAGTTTTTTGTCCAAAAAAATACTCAGAGATTATTTCACATAACTGATTCAACAGGAGACTGCTCTCCATATTGCATCAGATACAACTATTACATTACCATAGTCGTATGTAGCATGATGAATGAAGACGAATATATATCATATATCATCATATGTCATCAATATTATCAAGAAGTTCAGGATAATAAAACGTTGATGCCATTCGGAAAATGAATGACAATGGTACTTATAGGGTATCGTTAGAAACGTGTTGAATTGGTGGTTGAGTAGAAATTTATAGATCCTTGAATTCCACAGCAGAGGAATCTTCCGATTTGACTTTTCAACGAATAGCCTTGTGAAGAGGAACCAAAATCATTTTAAATACAAATCTCCTTTCGTATTCAGCGATTTTTTATGCTCTCAAATTTTCAAGAGATTATATTAGTTCAAGTTACAATGTCCTTCTTAGGGCAAGTATTATAAGCTCCAATGGACCAAGTAAATTTCAACTATTTGACAGAATGTGTCCTTTCAATTAACACATGTGGCACTCATATTGTCATTCAGTATTTGACAAAGATGTCTCTTCTAGATACTTGTTATTTAGCAATTGAGGAGTGTCAGTTCTCTTTCGTGTAGTCCAGACATTTGAAAAAAAAATATGTAGCTAGGAGACGAATATATTTCTTTTCTCAGGAACTTGAGGTCCAGACAGATGCGAATCCGAAATGACATCGAATAGTAATGCTTGGCATACAAGTAATCTTGTAGGAGACATTGAATGAAATAAAATAAAAAAAAATTTTTTTTTATGTGAGCAGGTATATTTACGAGTCCAAGTGCTCGACCTACCTTTGCCGTTTTGGGAAACTTGAATTAATAAAAAAAAATTCAAAAGAAGAACCGATAGATCCTAAGAGCCTTTCCATTCCTTGGGGAAAATGGGGGTAAAATATATATTCCTTCAGAATTATATTTAGGTAAAAAGAAATGTATCGATATCTAGCCTGATTATGCGACATAAAATTAGGCATGTCATTGTCATAAAAATGCTTATAAGAATGGGGTCATTGTCAGAAATTAATTTCACTATCTGAAATTTGTTGAGATCATCTTAAAAAGAACTACCATTTTGGTCTATGAGAACGTAGCTCCAAGTATAATTAAAAATTGAATTACTAAGCTGTGAGAATATATTTTTTGGTTTCCGTCCCTTCTCCTGAACACATTTTTTTATGCTTCACTAGAAAAATGTAATGAGTTGTCCACAGCATGGTGAGTGAGCGATACGACATCACTGTTTATGTAGGTTTGCAAGAAGTAGTGACTAGTAGCACGAAGAAGACGTGACTACCATTTTGGTCTAATAGAACGTTGAATACAGATCGAATTTCCTCAAAGGTGAGTCACTTAACGCGTTTAATTATGATACCTTGTTGTATTGTCCAATTCTACAATAATTGACTTTTGTTTCTAGAAGATCCATTGCTCTATATTGTAACATTGTGACCATTTTGAATTTATATTTCTTCAACTCTCATAGTACGTTATTGAGATGGTTCAGTAAGGAAGCATCGAATTATTCAAATTACCTGACTCGTAGGAATTATATCATACTCGAACTTTCTCCGTTCTGAAACAACGACAGTCATCTCTGGGGGCTTTCATCCTTTGTTTCGCTTAACCAATTCATCGAGTGAAGAGGCTGCCTAGTTGAAATTCTCACATATTGTTCAATTATTCAAAGTGCCACTAACAGAATTACTGTCGGTAGTATTTCAGAGTGAGCCAACAAAGTAGCGTTGAATATACGTTGAATGATTTTATTCAATACAATATTTTCTATAATTCTTGTCAGCTTCAAGAAACATTTATTTTTGAATTTCGAATCTGATCTCGTCGGAATACACGCGTTTCGTTTCCAGTGTTAGATGGACTACTTGGCGACTCAAAGACTGTTGATGCAGGCGGTAAACTACTGTAAAGATACGGAGATCCCATCACACATTGATCCAAGGGGTGGTATAAACCATCGAGTAGCATTGCCTCGAGAACACCAGTATTAGTAACTGCGAAAGCCACTGGCGAGGCTGGCAAGAGATTTCTCTGAGAACAGACAGTTCTGCGAGAAACCCTGGAATCTTTCTGGAAGGGTTGGAATCTTTCTGGAAGGGTATTTACGACCATTCGCAACCACTCAACTGATACTCTCCATCCCTGACGCAGTTTGAAGTTTTCTATGGGAGCCTCCAACAGCCTGAAGCCAAACACCTGTCGATTTGGCCAGTATATTCAGTTCTTGGTTGAATGGAGATTCGTCGGACCCCAATAAAGTTAGAAACATAGTGGAGCATCGCTCGCCGCGTCACTCGCCAGGCACATCGCCATCGATACAATGCCATAAGAAACCCGTAGTAACAAACATAGTGGAGTCGTTCAGCTCACCTTGTTTGTTCATCGCCTTACGGATGTGCCTGGCGAGTGGCGCGGCGAACTGCGATGCTCCACCGTGTTTCTACCCTTAGAATCACAGATTATTGGCAATTGGCATGCTTCAACAGGCGTCACAAGATGTTTACCCGCATCTTGAATATGCGAACTCTCCAAGCAGTTGGTCCGGTGTTCGAACGGTGAGAAAAAAAGGTCGAAGAAGGGTTTCGGGGGCTGTAAGGAGAACTTGCTGATCGATAGATGGATCACACTTAACTCCGTGCAATGTAAGCGGAATCTTTTCATGACCTAGATCGACTATCACAAGGCATTCGATACGACATCACATGATATATCACGTGATTGCTTGAGTGCCTTGCGGTACTCGATGGAGTAGTGGGATGCATCGAAAAACTGATGCTGCTCTGGATTACTCGCTTCACCGAAACACCAGGTGAAAGAAAAATATAAGCATCTCGCTAATGTCATTGTCCAGTGCGCTCAGGAAAACTCGGGGATATAACTGCGGAACCCCTGGAGACCGAAGGCAGAAGGTCATTCATCTTTTTCATATGGATGACTCGAAAAGCAGCACACAATTGTACATCAGTCACATATTCATTTTATTCTAGGAGCTAGAACGATAAGAGTTTTTTGTGATTTTGCAACTTCAACGCTCTATATGTCCACATCGGTTCATTTCCATACCCAGTCCATAACTCAATCATCATCATTTCATGAGTTGACATGTATATGTAGTGCGTATAGTGTGTGTGTGTATCTAGTGCTAGCAAGGAACGGCTAATATTCTTGAGTGCTCTGGACCTCCTAACGGATTTTTCGGCAGCGCATTTGTTGTTTCAACCGGAGGGAAAGTCAGAGGAAGTTGCAGTGCTGAGTCGGTTGATCTATACTATGAACAGACCTCACCAGAATTGGTATCTAAGCAATCAACAATTGCCTATCGGATGGAGCCAGCAAAAAAAGTTGACTGTGACCGGGGATCAATAATATAAACTCAATCCGAGGTACTGGTATTCATAGTACTCTTCCCTCAGTTCTGGTTTGATCAGTCAACACCCCTCAAGATTCTATTATAACAGCATTGATCAATCAGGAACCACATCGCTTTTTGAAAATATACTGCCTGTTCATCGCAACTTGACGGCCAATGATAAAAAAAAACTGTATGCCCAAGGTCAAATCAACGTGTTTATCCAATTCAACTTGGCACGGAAATTTGTTCCACATCCGGAAGCGCACTGAACTGAAAAAAGATTTCAAATGACTGCATGTCCCGCAAAGTGCAATACGTTATCATTTTCGTATCAAGATGAAATGAACAAACTGTATTTTCTCAAGTTCCTTCTTGTTTTGGAATCGTAAGTGAAAGTTTTCGTTTAGTCGACTGATCGACTCGTATATTACAAGCAATTATTCATTAGTCTAGAAAATCTATAATCTTTCACGCCAATTATCCACAAATCCATTAAGGAAGAGCTAGTGACATTTCTGAAAACAAATAGATCGCCTTATCATTGGCTGACGGTAGCTGGGAGCTAAAAAAACATATGAATCTTTTCAACGGCAACGGAGAGGTTGATGATTATCTGACGTTTATTTCGGTAGAATGCAATATGGTGCAAATAGTTACCGCACAAAATAAAAAATAACACTGATATTGTGATTGTGGTAGATGAAAACGTTTTAATTGCAAACAATTATGGAGGGAAATTGTAGCTCATTAAATATGAATTATGCATAAATTAAAATGGGTATCGAAGACGTAACCCAGAGAAGGCAGAGGTCACACTAAATGAGGTTAATCAAAGATATTTGGGATGATGTAGGTTCCCAAATGCGTGGTTTCATATTTGAGCCTGAAAATGGTAACTGAGAAGGGCAGTGTACATAGCTAAGGAAATTATAGTGTCTAAACTGGAACCTTACTAACCACGAATGAACACGATCATCATTAATGGTCCACCTAGTTTGACAGTCATACAACAAATTGAACAAACAATTAAGTATCAAGGAAAAGGGAACATTTCACCGACCGAAGACAAGTTTTTAGAGGACAAGTATTTTTTTGGTAGTGATTAACGTTAATGATAGTTATAGCTTTACATGCTACCGGTTTGTGATTCTTAGGTATGACAAGGCGGAGTTGGACGTCTTTGTTCGTCCCTCACTGCCTGAGCTACTGTGCCTACTACTCTGCGGGTGCATTGGCTTGGGATGTGGGGTTTGAGCGAACCGGCCATCGGATGTCTGCTTCCTCGTAGCACCGCTGGATATGGGAATGACAGAATCACTTGTGGCTCTGTTATCCCCTAACCGAAGGCATCCCAACGATGGCTCAATCCTAAGGTGTGTGTATCCATGCCGAGAGGATGAATGACACTGAGCCCATCAGTTGTCTTTAACGGAACCTTCGAGACACCGGGCGTCCTCTCGTCGTATTACTGCCTTGTCACGGTAATGCGGGGCTCTGCCGTGATGGACTTGTCTTCCCTAGCTACTCGTGGGACTTTCATGGACACAGTATATCAAAACATATCTGACCTTGAGTCTACAGAGGAGATGGATGTCGAGCATACGACTCCAACTGACCTCCCTGTAACTTCAGATCAGGAGCGAGAGCTTCTTAACTCTCCAACTCCTGAAACAATACCGAAACCTAGGAATAGGCTAGGTGGTGCAGCCAGGAAACGATTAAGTCGTCTCCTCAAGAGCGGAGTACCTTATGAAACCGCCTTGCACCAAATCCTTGAGCGGCGTCTGGAGAATCCGTCTCGGGAGGAGGAACAAACCCCCCCTGAGCAGATTAGTAAACGTTTGCGCTCAAATGACGATTCACCGAAACCAGAGGCGAAAAAGCCCTGCACGGTAGAATCCAAGGCATCGTCAGGTATAGCTGACGTACAAAAACCCTCTTATGGGAAGGTTGTTTCGGGAATCAAGGTGGGAATCTCGCACCTTGATTATCCGACCACCTTATTAAAGGCCAACCAACTGGAATCTCTGCAGGGGGCTATCTTGTCGGCTGTAGAGAATATTCCAGATGATGGGCCACAGGTACAATTCCAGAGCTGCACATTTCGGCCTGGCTGGTTACTGGTCGCCTGTGAGGATCGGGACAGCGCCCACTGGCTTGTGGGTGTAGTCAATACCCTGCAGCCGTGGGAATGCGTTTCACTGAAATGCGTCACAAGGGACCAACTTCCAAAGCCACACATCTGTGTCGCTTACTTACCTGACGGAGGGAGTAACAGACTGACCTCCAACCAGGTCCTCACTAGATTGAGGAAAATGAACCACGGTCTGTCAACCTTGGAGTGGAATATTCTTCACAA
Organism: Zygogramma bicolorata; assembly: GCA_032362365.1. Lineage (NCBI taxonomy): Eukaryota > Metazoa > Arthropoda > Insecta > Coleoptera > Chrysomelidae > Zygogramma > Zygogramma bicolorata. The sequence goes on along the minus strand of JAVJAQ010004531.1, from coordinate 689,699 downwards.
GGAAAACTCAGGCCCTGGCCAAACATGGACCTTCGCTGTTGATGATGGATCCATGGCCGCGCTGGCGAGGGTGGGTTTCAGACCACATTTTGGTTTTGGACAGGTGTTATTCCGCCCTAAAACCCGGGCACCCTCCCAGCAGACATCTACTCAATCGAGTCACTCTAACGCACCTGTTAGAGTAGAAAAAGCGGGGGCGAGTGGCATTCCTTCTATGGAGAGGAGAACAATTAAACCTCCACCCAAACATAGGGATAAACCACCGGCACGTACTCATCCCAAGGCTGGGAAACCAGCTGGTTCTCAGGAGACGAAGACGGTTAACGTCTCGTCCAGAAAACCAGGGAAAAAAACTGGACTTGGCTCCTCGAAAGCGAAGACGGAAATCGTCTCGTCAAAGGGATCCTAGAAACCAGCCGGCAACTCAGTGACGGTAGGTGTCCTCGCCGCGTCTTCAGAGCCAAACCATCCCTCGATCCTGGGAGGGGTGGGTGGAGGTGTCGTTAGTGATCCTCCACCCTCTCTCTCTCCTAGGGTCGAGGAGTCCTAGTTTGCAAGAACGCTCTGTCACTTTCAAGTGTTTGCAGGCAAACTTGCAACATGCCAAGGCCGCTTCATACGTCCTTGGTAAAAACTTCAAGGACGAATTAATCGACCTTGCTTTCCTGCAGGAACCTTGGACAGGAAATACAGGCCGAGTAACCGGACTGAGCAATATTCCTGGTGAGGTAATAGCGTGCCCTGGGGTCAAACCCAGAGCATGTCTAGTCATCAGGAAGGATATTAATTATTTTTTGCTTACAGGCTTCTGCACCCAAGACGTGGTAGCCATCCAATTTTCCCTACCGGGTAGTAAGTGTAGGACGAACATTATCGCCTGCTCTGCCTACTTTCCAGGAGATGCGGATACTGTACCTCCTCTTGCTGTAAGACGACTTATCGACTACAGCAAAAGGAACAGACTACAATTTGTAATGGGATGTGACGCCAATTCACACCATACAGCGTGGGGCAGCACGAATATTAACCATAGAGGTGATTTACTCTTTGATTATATACTAGGGGAGGGGCTGTCTGTAATTAATGAGGGTATAGACACAGTAGCGGAGCAACTTCGCGAAGCAGTGATCTTATCCTATCACGAGAACTGTCCACTGAGAACAAAAAGAGATAACCATAACTCTTCTTGGTGGAACAAAAGCCTTGAAAAACAAAGAAAAGAAGTTCGACGATTATTCAATCGAGCTAAAGAGGTAACTGGGAGCTTTATAAAACTACTCTAACAACATATAACAAGGAAATCAGGAAGGCAAAACGGGATTTTTGGAGGAAGTTCTGTGAGAGTATTTACCTCGCAGCACAAGAATTCACAAGATTCTCTCTAGAGAGCCGACTGCTGAAATTGGGTCGCTGAAACGACCCGATGGAACTTTCACGACCTCTAGAAAAGAAACGTAAGAGCTTTCAATAGAAAACCACTTTCCTGGAAGTCTGACTCTTGATAACAACGGAACTTCCCATTTTGAGGGCGCCAAACGCCCTAAAAAGAACGAATGGGAGGTCGTCAAGAAGGTTATAACAGCACCGGCAGTTGAATGGGCTATCAAGTCGTTTCAGCCCTTCAAATCTCCTGGAGAGGACGGCATATTTCCAGCTCTGCTTCAAAACGGACTGGAAATAATTCTACCCATTCTCATAAAATTGTATAGAGCAAGTCTGGCGTGGAACTATATACCACCCAGTTGGTTGGCAGCAAGGGTGGTATACATACCTAAAGTGGGTCGGAAAGACCCACACCCTAAATCGGTACGACCAATCAGCCTTACATCCTTCCTGTTGAAAGGACTTGAGAGGATACTGGACGAACATATCAGGAAGGTGGCTTTATCTTCAGCCCCCCTGAATAACCACCAGTATGCTTATCAAACTGGCAAATCGACAGATTTAGCACTAAATAACCTCATAGAGAAAATTTCCCAATCCCTTGATAACAAGGAGATTGCGGTTGCCGCATTTCTCGATATTGAAGGAGCATTTGACAATGCACTACCAAAATCTATAGGATCAGCCCTGACTGAAAGGGGCATAGAAACAACCATAACGGGTTGGATCTATGCCATGCTGGTAAACAGAATTGCAACTACGACTCTTCAAGACGAGGTCATTAAGTTCAGGGTCACCAGGGGCTGCCCTCAAGGTGATGTATTATCTCCTCTTCTGTGGTCACTCCTGGTGGACAGTCTGTTTAGTGCCCTCGAAAGAAGACAAGTAGATCTGCAAGCTTATGAAGATGACCTTGTCATTTTGGCAAGGTCCACGTCGGGAAGGGTAGCTTGTAATATCCTTCAAAGCGCGATGGATGTTGTTCACGGTTGGTGCCAGAGGGAGCAGATGTCTGTAAACCCCAGCAAAACTGTGATAATCCCCTTCACCAGGAGGAGAAAATTGGATGATTTAACGCCACTTTCTCTCAATGGTGAGGCCATTCCATTTGGAACGGAGGTGAAATATCTTGGCATTGTCCTTGATAAAAAAACTCACCTGGAACGCCCACTTGGAAAAAGTTTTACACAAAGCCAAACTGTCCCTATGGACTTGTCGAAGGATTTGTGGTAAATCTTGGGGTTTAGGTCCCAAACAAATTCATTGGATTTATGTGACTATCGTCAGACCAATGATTACCTAATTGCCTGGTGGCCGAAGGCTTCTCAGAAAACGGCTCAGGCAAAGCTCTATGGCTTACAGAGACAGGCCTGTTTGGCTATCTGTGGTGCCATCAGTACCACACCGTCAGCGGCCATGGAGATCCTTCTAGATCTACCCCCTCTCCACATTTTTCTGGAGAGAGAGGCTAGATGGACTGCATATAGACTTGGGCACATCGCTAATTGCACAAAACAATCTGATGCAGAGTATACTAGACTGCTGGCTGACACTAGAAGTCACAGCATTCTGGGAATGACCTCTGACATTATGACTCCAACTGTGAACTATGAACTGCCTTATACAGTTCTTTTCCCGAGTAGAGAGGACTGGATCCTCCGGGAGAAGGAAATACTGAGAGCAGATAGTTGTTGGTTCACAGATGGATCAAAAACACCTTCTGGTTCAGCCAAGAAATGAATATTCTGGCTGAATGGTGGTGCGTTCTCGGTTACATTTTCCACCAATAGTTACTCAGGTCATCAGGGCCTGGGGTGGCGAAGTTTTTTGAACCCTCAAGGGCTATCCGTACTTTATCCGTGGTGATCGGTTGATGCAGTATTTCGGGCTCAGGTTGTTGGAGCCTTCTCCAGTAAGCCTCAAACTGCGCCAGGACTAGCTCGGTTCAGTGAATGCGGAAGCTGGTGGATACCTTTTCTTCCATCGCGGAACTGTTTATTTTATGCGAAAGCTCTCGCCCGCCCCGACAGTGACTTTTTGGTGGTCACTAGCATTCGTACCTTCTTAAGGAAATGCTGCTTGATGGTTAACAGTACACCTTGATTGAATGTCTGATAGAATCCGGGCAGTTCTGAAGCAATTTGCCATACTACGCGCCTAAATGGTCTTACAGCCGTTGAGTAGTCTACCATACAAGTAGTCCATCACGCATTGGTTACAAGACGCGTTTTGTCTCGCTGCTCCGTCATGGCTGCTCATGCTTTCTGGAGGAGTCGAATGATCTATTTCCCGGGAAAAGGGCCTCAGCAGATTCATACACGGCACAGTTGATCTGCCAGATGTCAGTCTCTTCTGTGAGGACACCACGAACTTCTGCAACCACTCGTGCCAGTTGTTCTGGTCTGAAGCATCCTCCGAGTTCCGATGGTCTGGTGTGTCTACCGCCAGCTAAACCGGTTGGCAACCATCTACGAAGATGGGATACATGATCCCTAAGAATTTGAACGGAAAAGGCATCATGCTGTCGGTTTGTCCCGTACCACAGAGCATGCATTCTCGTCATGTATCCCCTTTGGCTGGGCTCACTGCTCTCGTAGCACCGCATCTGGTCGTCTCTAAATTCGTCGGTCCACTCGAAACGTCCATTTACATTGCCAGAGTTGTCACGGGGCTTTCCATCGGCTTGGGCCCCATGAACCCTCTTTAAATGGGGTCGGTTGTGGAATGGTAATGATTATATAATAATAATGATTATCATTACTCGTTTAAACCTTTCCAGTCATGTCCGTTAATCCCACTGCTCCGACCCAGCAGGCGAACGCGCTAATAACATCAACCAGTGACCAATACCCGCACCGCGGTGTGGGTGATCACTAGCTCCGGGTACTGTGAGTCCTGAGTAAACGCAACGAACCGAGAATATAGACATTTTGCACGCGACAAGCATTTCGCCATGTCGATATGGTCTGGAGTTCCAAGATTATCGTTGATCTGTAACCACCAAATTCACAGAAAAGTCCGGGTGGAGCCTTCGGAGTTCGTAGGGTATATATATCTTGATGTTCATTGGCTTGTTTCTTCCTGAGGGTGTGGGCTCCAACTCGGTGAGAGATAGTTGATTTACCCACCCGGTGTCGAAAACAATACCAATTTCATCAGCAGCGCATCTTGCTGCCTTGAACGGAAAGGCTCCAACTCCTGCATTCTCGAGATCTCGGATCATGCAGAAAAGCGGATCCGAACTCTTGATGACTTTGCAGGCTCTATCCAGCACCATTCTGTTGTGGAGCCACTCCAAGCTCAAAAGTCCACGGCCCTCTTGTTGTCGAAAGGGATATAACCGTAGAACAGACGATTTTGGAGGAATGCTTCTGTGCACATGCATCAATTTACGAGTTTTTATGTCAAGTTGCCGCAACCCTTCCCGAGTCCATATTACCACTCCAAACGGATTGAGTATAATCGGAATGGCAAGCATGCTGGTGGCTAAAATTTTGTCCTTGCCCGACAGCTCTGATGACCAGATTTGCCGCAGTTTTTGCCCATACTTGCCACAGAGAGCATTTTTCTGACTTCAGCTCTTGGGTATGGCAATGTTCGGCACACGAATAGATGTACCTATGTCTATCCGGCATTCAGATGATGTAGAATGCTTCCGTCTGCGAAATTCCCCTTCGAGATGAACCAGTGCACATTTGTCTTTTGCGAATTCCATACCGACATTATTATTATTGTCATTATTACATCCTGCAATGGAAATGAACCTTCAGCCATCAAGTCAGTAAAGGAATTTAATATAACTGAGGACTCCTGAAATTTCCTAGGAATCTATTAATCTATCAAAATTGCTTGAATTTCAGCAATCATAAAGTTCTTGTTTTATCCGTTACATTCTCTGATGAGCAGACAGTTATAAGCTGACAAGTACTTACTTCAATATGACCTCATTGAGTTTTTGTTTCTCTTTTAGAACTTGATGAAAAAGTGGAAATTGTTTCTTGATGTATTTGATTAAACGTTTATGAAATCTATCGGAAAATTTTTCATGCTGAAAGGGAAGGGATAACAGTCTTCCTAAATTGATTAACATCGGCGGATGAATATTAATACAAAATGGAAAATAACTCCAACCTTCCAGTAATTTCAAACCTCATGAAAGACTATTTTGGTCCTTAATATTCTTTTTGTCTTCCGCAACAGAAAGAATACTGGTTCTGAACAAAAATAGACTAAAACGCGAACTCAATGATTACTATCAAGCGAGCGGGTCACCCTAAAAACGCATAAAAATAGAACTTCACCAACCAAAAGGGAGAGTCTGTCAGAAACATATCGAAATATATTTCTCCCATCTTTGTCTACGAAAAAACTGAATAACATTTTTTCATCCAAATGCTCGTCAATTAGTTAGATTAAATGTCGAAAAATAACCAAAATTCACCAATTTCAAAAATTCATATCTTCACTTCTTCCAAATAATTTTCACCGTCCTCACGCGCGGAATAATCTCTGAGAGTCGTACTTGAACGTCATATTTTTCATTTGAGCCCATTTTCATTCAACTTGAGCTTCATAATTGAATTTTTATAAAATATTGCAAATCCTCCTGGGGTTGGTGATATAGGTTGACAAAATATCGATCTGGAATATACATGAATATATTTTTGGGTAAAAATAAATACTTTTTATTTTCCGAAAAATTTTCAGAAATGCACATTGTTCACGCGGAAAGCTCTTTGTTGCACTCTTATCACACTTATTTGCACGCTCATTACACTTGTGAGGTAATAAACGCAGTGCAAGCAGGACAAGAGCCTCTTCCTGAATGAGATTCTTATAGATTGGAAGAGAGAATAACTCCTGGGAAAGGGATGCTTGACAGAAATCGAAGCTTTCAAAAGAGTGGGTCTGCACTCGTCAAAGGATCAATTTATTTCAGAATTATGGAAAATTGTAAAAAAGAAGTGAAAGAAACATTGTCGAACTTTCTGCAATACTGTTGTGAATTAACAAAAATTTATATGAGCGTTCTTTGATTGATATGTTGGGGTTGTCTTGGCATTTGTTAATGTTGTAGTTGTTTTATATATGAAGTTGGGTTCAATACATTTTCCTTCCTATTAAAACATCCAGTGTGACGAGAAGAGAACTTACTATTAAAAATAATTCGAAAAGAAAGTGACCGTTCATCAAATTATCATTATTCTCTATCAAATCAACTCGACAAACAAAATAATTCTTGCCGTGAAATCTGTCAATTATATAAGTATTCAAGATGGTACCTAAGCCAAGGAAGAATGTGACTAGCTAACAATGCGTTCGATGACTCAGGTTCTAACCAAAAAAGTACATCGTGATAAAATTACCACTCTTTTGAGTTCTGAGCTGAGAGATGAATAGGTTGGAACTTTCACTTGCTGAACTACCGGATAACTTCACGACAATGATCGAACTCGAAAGCTCCAAGTGTTTCTCTAACTGCCGATTCTGTAAAGAAGAAAATACTTCAACACAAATAATTCATATTGTGAGCTATACAGGTGTGGAAGACTATTTTGAGGATTCTTTCGTAGTTTTTTAAATGGACCAAAAGTATGGTGGATATATATTGGTGATTTTTTTGCTATATGGAGTCGTATATGAAGTGAACTTGGCATATTTATGGAACACATTGACGATAAACCCCTTTTTCTAGATGTGATGGTAAATAAATCAACACCTTATGTAGATATATATAAGTGTACTCATATCGAAAGCAAACACATACCAACTCTATAACTCTAACTACCATACAAGCGTCAACAGAGGGATTATATCTTTATAATAGAACACAAAAAGTATGCAATTCATTAAAACAAATTTATGAAGAGAAAAACTCCATGAAATCTATATTGGAAGAAAATGGAAATCCATAATTTTATAGAACATAATTTGACATTGAAAACCGTAAGACACCCCACAGTAAAGACATACAACCTGCAAAAGTACACATCTTGTAAAAAGAAACAATATACTTCATGTTCCTCAACTGTCTGAAGATATGAAACGGATTGGAAATAGGTATAATGTCAGAACAACATTCGAAACCACAAATACTTTACGTTCAATACACACACTAAACCAACTATATTAGGAGAAAACACAGAGAATTGTATTTATAAAATTCCTTGTTCGTGCGGTGAAAAAGATATCGCTGAAACATCGAGACCTCTGGGTAAACACAAGATGTACATCAAGAATAGAAGAATCGGTGGTTTCAAATTATCAGAACAGATTTTCATTGCCGATGGAGATCACAGAGTAGAATGACACTAAAATGATGGCAAGAGAGAGCAATAGCAGGGAAGAATAATTGAAAGAATCTGCTTTCATCATGATGTCTGAGGATACTTGCATCTCTACGATTTCAGATTTTTGAAACATTTTCGAAAATGAGCCAGATTTGGTTTCCGAAACGTAAACAAGGATAAATATTATAATAAATACAAGTTCTTGTATTTTCGGTGGGCAAATTTGAGTTTTACGAGAAGTTGCTGAAAAATACCACATGTTTCATTCAGAAGGAACTGTTTATAAAAACCTTCAACTTTTCGGGCTAGATTAGAAATCTTCAACAGATGACAGTAAAATGAGTACGGATTGTATTGGCGAAACAACGATACAAGTTTTAATTAATAACAAGTCGGTACGAGTCCAGAATGATCTCTATGTGACGAATATTTCTGCCAATTTATTATCTGTTCGAATTTACAAAATAAATACAGACGCGAAAGTGGCTCGAATCACACCCATTCAAAAATATTGTAAATATGAAATGCATAGTCAACTATTTATCTATCCTGATTTCTTATTTCACAGACTTATGAGTAAATGTCAATATCAATTTGTCCATGGATGATAAGCTCAGACTTCAAAAATGTTTGTGATAAAAAAAATCCATAATCTATTTAGATACGAGTTTAGAAGTTGCCTTCGCTTTTCTGTTGTTCGACACCCAGTGATCACCAGATCGCATCTACGGAATTCAAATTAATGTATGAAACCATTTCAATTTTTTTCAGAGAGAGCCAATCCGTCTTGTTGGTGATTCTTCGCCCACAGACTCGCTCACATCATTGGAACATCGTAGAAAGGTCGGAGACTTGTCTCTCTTCTATAGATATTTTTACGGTCGGTGCTCTTCTGTTATTAATCGTTTCACTCTTGGCAATACCTCCACGGATAACTCGACGAGTACAGAATTCCCACCCCTTTGTTTTGAATTTGGAGACCTGTCGAACCTCTCTTGCTCAGAGATATTTTTTCAATAGAACAGCTTCGAAACTCCTTGCCGAAAGAGGTTTCTCCTGAGGCTTACAAACTTCAACCCAACCAATACCTATACGTCTTACACTATCCCACTAGTTTTCCCATTTAGAGTCGTATTGGGAAAAGATTCAGTTACTTGAACTCATCTGAAAACATATTGTTACGATTTATCCCTTGGAAAATCTCAATTCTGACACCACTGTTACGATATATCCCTGGGTTCGTCGATTAAAACACCAAACAACACTGAACTACTTTTATTATAACTCTCTATCACAAAACAATACAACACAATCACTTAAATCGCTCCGATAACTTTCCAATGCTCGCTCGCTACTAAAACTCTCTGTACTAACAATTCCACTTCCGCACAAAGCTCTGCTTCACTCAGATCTCAACAATTCTCGTCACTTAGCTCTGAATACAACTCCTCTCGCGGCGAAGTATATCTGCGTGCCAATCGAGAATCGTCGAGAGAAGCCCCGATGACGCGTCTCGAATTCTCTAGGCGGCATTACGGTTTCTAGGAAAATGACGTCCGCTACTACGCGATTCCCTAACTGCGTTTACGATCTGGTCAGGACCGGCGCTAGGACGTAACATTATCCCCCTCTCAATTTTGATCGTCCCGATCAAACAATATCTCTTCATTCCCATTGTAACATTTTAGCCTCTCTAGGTGTACGACTTTCATTTTTGTTCTAGGCCTACGTTGAACCCTGTACACCAAATCATTTATCCTGCGATGAGGGTTGTACAGCCACACCGGATCTCCATCTTGAAATCTGCCAGTATTTGTCTTCCGATAGTGCCGCGCCTTCCTCCAGTCAATACGCTCTGGCATCTCTTGTTGTTTACTGAATGGAACACTTCTTGATGGTTGCTGAATCGATTGGACTTGGCCAATGTTGACTTTCTGTTTGACCAAGTCAGCCCTTCCAGTTGCTTTCATCTTGGAGATGTCACTTGTACCTCCAACGCGACACCTGGCGGCTCTCACAAGGATGGCTTTTTCTGACTTCACCCGGACTTGTTCGGAATCCGATGGCTGCACGCTGCTTTCAGGGACATTATTCTCTGTGACACGAGCTACTTCCTTCGACAATGCAGGGATTCTCGCAGTTTTCAATAATCGCAGTTTGGCAGGTTTCGTCCTTTCCGTTGGAGTTGTAAGGACAAATTCTTCTTCTCCGAACCTTATGATCTTTTGCTCATTGTCGAATGAAATTCCATGGTCACTGATCAAGTCCATTCCGAGTATGACTTCATCTTCTATATCTGCGACGTAGACTGTACCTGTGATAGTGAGTCGCCCAAGAATCAACGTAATTTCAGCTTCTCCTCGAATAGGTGCGTTTTCACCAGTGACTGTCCGAATCACGACGTTGGGTGAAATAGGCTTTACGTTTCCAGGCCGAAGGATGTCGCTGCGTACCAAGGAAACTGCAGCACCGGTGTCTATGGTGCATATTACATCCATTTTATTCAATTTCCCTGGAATGGTGAGGCTCTCAGATGTTCTTTTTAGCCTGTTAACACAAATGACCCTCGGTGACCTTGACCTCGCAGATGATTGCGAACTTGTCGGCGTCCTGGCAGGTGAGTTGGATTTTATTGGCATTCTCACCTTGCAATCTTTCATGAAATGCCCTGATCTTCCACATCTGTAACATTTTCTCTGTGGCATTCTCTCCCTACAGTCTTTTATGAAATGTCCCGGCCTCCTACATCTATAGCAAATCCTCTGCGGCATCTTCACCCAACAGTCTTTGATAAGGTGTCCCAGTTTTCCACATCGGTAGCACGTTCTCTTCTTCTGGGTGCTCATTTCAGTTATCAACGATTTGATCTCCTCCAGAAATTTCTCAAATGAACCACTCGTAGCGCCAGATCTGTGTTCGGGATCGTCAATTGTTACCGCTCGCACTTTCGGCCTCGAGGTGTTGAAGGCCGCCTCCACTTCTAGCGAACGTACCAAGGCATCGCTACTCCTTTTGAAACTTGTAAGTCGCAGAGTTCTTTGGATTTCTGGGTCTCTAAGTCCGTCAATAAATATCTGCACAGCCAACTGCTCCTTGAAATCTCCGGGCGCATCTGGGTACGCCAGCTGGATTAGGCGTCGAACATCTGCCTCGAATTCCTGCAGACTCTCACCTGATTTTTGTGTGCAAGTCTTCATTTGGGCCCGGTACAGCTGTTCTCGGTGTTGATCGCCATACCTCAACTCTAGTGCAGAAATCAGGTCCTGATATTGCTTCTGCTGTTCTATGGGTATCGTTTGTAATATACCCAAAGCTGGCCCTCTCAAAGCTACTATCAGTGCCGTAGCTTTTTCCTCGTCGCCCCATCCATTAGTTTCTGCCGCAGCCTCAAATTGTCGACGGTACATGGACCAAGACGACTGACCATCAAAAGTCGGTGGTTTCACGGAAATTCCTGACGTGGCAACACTGTCTCGGCGATCTCGGTTCTTGATAAGAGCTATCTGTTTCTCTAGACCTCTCATTTCATTTCTCATCTCCTCTCGCACTATATTCACTTTCTTATTGACGTCATCGTCGATTTTCTTGACGTCTCCCTTTAGTTCTTCCTTTAGGTCTTCTTTTAGTTCCTCCAGATCTACTCTTAGTTCTCCTTTCAGTTCTTCCATTTGTACTTTGGTTTCTTGTGAAACATGCTTGAAGAACTTGTCCTGATTTTCTAGAACCTTCTGGAAGTCTGCTTCTCGTCGTTTTTCTATCAGCTCCATTTCACTCTTTTGTTGTTCTAGAATTTTCTGGAGGTCTTCTCGTTCTTTTCTCTGTTCTTCGAGAACTTTCTGGAGTGCTGCTTCTCGATCTTTCTTTTCATTTTCGAGAATTTTCTGAAGTGCTTCATCTCGATCTTTCTTCTCATTTTCTCGTTCTAATTCTCTTTCTTTCTTTTCATTTTCTCGTTCTAATTGTCGTTCTTTCTTTTCATTTTCTCGTTCTAATTGTCGTTCTTTCTTCTCTTCCTGTCGTCGCTTTTCCTCTTCTTGTTTTTCCTCCTGCCGTCGTCTTTCATAATCCGCAAATTGGTTTTGGATTAATTTTAACATGTCCTCCATAGTATCGTAAGATGTACTTCTCGTATTCACCATAAATTGTTTTTATTACAAGCAAAAATCCCACTTCTGACACCACTGTTACGATTTATCCCTTGGAAAATCTCAATTCTGACACCACTGTTACGATATATCCCTGGGTTCGTCGATTAAAACACCAAACAACACTGAACTACTTTTATTATAACTCTCTATCACAAAACAATACAACACAATCACTTAAATCGCTCCGATAACTTTCCAATGCTCGCTCGCTACTAAAACTCTCTGTACTAACAATTCCACTTCCGCACAAAGCTCTGCTTCACTCAGATCTCAACAATTCTCGTCACTTAGCTCTGAATACAACTCCTCTCGCGGCGAAGTATATCTGCGTGCCAATCGAGAATCGTCGAGAGAAGCCCCGATGACGCGTCTCGAATTCTCTAGGCGGCATTACGGTTTCTAGGAAAATGACGTCCGCTACTACGCGATTCCCTAACTGCGTTTACGATCTGGTCAGGACCGGCGCTAGGACGTAACAATATATTTCCGTTAATGAAAAACAAAATGAATCCAAAAAAAACTTGAATTTTTGTCATTTTCATTATTCGCTGTCGTGATGCGCAATTTATATTTCTAACATAGACCAATTTAGTGATATTCATTGATTCAGGCGTTGGTACTAATGACGGTAGCCAAATTGATTCAAGTACAAACATAATCATTTTCTCATTAATAATTTTGAAAAAGCCCAAGAACAACCATTATTCACTTTTTATATAATTATCATGGGAAAAGTCCGTGTAGACACGCATGTATGTTGCTAATAACGTGCTTTTTCCAAATACTCCCAGAGCCAATTAATATTGGATAAAATGTTGTAATAAACTGAAAATATATGATGCAGATGACAAAAATGAAGAATCTTCAATTACAAATCATGTATACTAGAACATATGTCGGTCATATTGATAACACACCTTCTTTCATAGGGCGGTGCAAGATACGCATGACTGAATAATGACTGAATGATTCTGAATAAATATACTGATTTCTCTTCTAGTGATAGGACCTCGGATGGGACTCTTTCGCGACAACAATTCACACATTTCTCATTCAATTACAGTGTGGAAATTTCATTTATTTATATAACTTTGAGATACAAACAGGGCAGGCCCCAAAACAGTATCTACAGATGACAAAGTGATAGTCCTGAGTTTACGGGGTTCAACAATGTTTGAAAAATATCTATATACACATCGAATCCAATCCACCGCTATTATCTTTTGTCAATTTGAAAAAAAAACTATTGAAGTAATGAGTTTTTAACTGAAACTCATTTGCTTTTTTCCTTCATGAATAAGTCATATATTATAGAGCTCTATTGCATTATGCTACACACAGTGTATAGTGGAAACTTGTGGGCTTTTCTTATTAGACCTAACAAGTTAGAGGTGGCCCGTAAAGCAGCCACCTCGCTGAAAAAAAAACCATTTGGTCAAATGAAATGAAGTTGTGATTTCCCTTCTTCGATATGGATAAATGGAAAGCCAAAAAATAATTCATCAAACTCCATTCTCTTCACAAAAATACACAAGTTCTTAATGATCCTCTATCCACATCGGTATGTATACTATAGTCACAAACCAAGTTCATAATTCCAGTACAATCTGTTCGAAATCAATGCTCAATATTCAGATTTCAAAATCGATTTGGAATCATTTAGATTTTTAGAATTCGGAGAAATCAATATCGTTTCGAAGTGAATCGAAAAACACTCTCTGCATAATGAGAGATTCTGTGGAATATTATAAAATATGCGGGTTGGAACAACTGCGCCAAACGCCAGGTCAATCAAATTCATACTCTAGGTGTGGTTGAATTATTTCATTCAAATTCTGCAAGTTTACTATATGGAATATCTAATATATATCTCGACCTGGGTGAAACATACTTAGAAATAAAATGCAATCCACGTTCGAAGAATGGGGGCACTGGATTGTTTCGAACAACGAAGATAATGTAATGGAACTCAAGCTGCACCTGCAGTCACTTGTAAAATATAACTGTACAAGTCGAGGCATTAGCAGACAAGTTACATTGTTCGCTGCCTTCCAACGAAAACACTTTTACGATTGTTGAAGAATATTCAACACTCCTTTCGTAATTTTGGCATCGAAGTTATTTTATGTACGCATAATAATGTACTGAGGATCAATGACGAGGCATATGAACTATAGTCGGGTGTCAGTTTGTGTCTTGTTCAGTAAAATATAACAACATATATATAACACAAACTGAGGGTCAATCAAGCCTGAATTAAAAACCGCCATTGAAAAATCATTGGACGATAATAACAGATAATAATTCGACCAATTTGCCGAATTGATACGCATAGAAAGTATAGAAGTAGTTAGAATTTAGTGAATATTTTGGGGGATATTTATTTCATTGATGGAATAATTTCATTGCAAAATTTCATTGCACGGATCTGTTAGATAACGCACAGATTTGCGTTACATGGAATGGGTGCCGTTAGGTGACATAATAATGAATATTTTGATATTCAGAATCACAGCATGCTTATGTCATAGTCTATTTCAAGAATAATGTACAGTAAATTCGCATATACAGCTGCAATATTTCAGGTTAATTTACTCTACCTAATTGGCAAATTATTAATTCAACTATATTATATACAAAACACATTTTTTGCCTGCCTTATTTACCAACAGATATTTACGAATAGTTCAGTGCAGGATAGATACTTGGAATGATGACGTTGAGGGAAGAAATCGTATCTTAGCAACGTTATGACTACATTCCAAACATCAATCCACAACATGAACTGGCCAAAAATATCTGTTGGTAATATACTCCAGTCTATGACGGTGAAAAAAGTGTAAACTGTGTATTTATCCCATACAGCACCGATTCGTATAAAAATTTGGATATAGGTTCTACTAACCCTCTATTCCAAAATCTACCCCGTGCCGAGGGTTGCTTTCTCCCTGGGGGTGGGGCATCCACCCCCTTGAGGCTATAATGTTGCTCTCCGCAGGTTTTTCGATTAGATGCATTATTTTCCATTTATTCGCGAAAAAGGATCTGAAAATGTGTTTTTTTTTACTGAAAACCGACAATTTCACACGCGAATATGTCGAAAAGTATTGCTTTTCAGAAAAAACTCCATTGAACGAAAAGTGCTTAGAATTAGTCGATCTATTGATTTCCGCACTTATTTCCATTAAAAAATTTTTCACCCCCAAGAAGGGGTGGCATCCACCCCCAGGTAGAAAGCAACCCTCGGCACAGGGTAGATTCTGAAAAAGAGTGTATGTAGATCCTGAATACGAATTTTCATGCGAATCGGTGCTGTATGGGATAAATACACGGGAAAATGGTCATAGACTGGACTAATAGCTTTCACGCATGAAATCGAAGTGGATATTTTTCACTTGTTTTTTGTGTTACTTACACATTCAGTTCGTCATGAAACAAGACTGAAGATTTAAACCTGCGCTTGTAAATAAACAACATTAGCATGATGCGTTAGCTTGAAAAATCTGACTCGATTCAGTACCAAATAAGATGAACACGTAATTCAGCGAAGTCAGAGCCCCACAGCAGGATACTTCGACTATTGCCGCATCGCCTTTGAGAATGTCTGCCGCAGATGCAGACGAAACGCCAAAAACCTGGGAACCACGGTTCAGAAGCCCGGAAACACTCAACAATTAATCAGAATCTCCTTGTTCGAAATGATTGCTGTAACAAATCCAGTGCCAGATAGCTCAGTGACACTCGGCTGAACTTGCGAACACAAAACATTTCGAACGGTCTGTTCCTCACGAAACAAAAGTCTGAATCTGGTGCAGATGGTGTACTATCAGATGAATTTTGTCGATTCGACGATCGAGAATTTCAGCCATCTTACTGCAAAACGTAAAAATAGTGAAATGTTTTCTGGAGTAACACAGTTTTAACTGACTTCACAACTGACCAACAAACGTTCCCATGTTCTGAAAATAACTGCTATCATTTCATCTTTCTCTTTATGGTTGCCATTCGAATTTAACGATCCTCTTCAAAGCAGTTTCAAGTTTACCGAAGTACGGGGACACAGTCATGTCGATTATTTGCTCTGGAGAGTTATTTCATTTCAAGATGGAAATTCATTCATTATCGTATATTTGTCATACTCCCCCAAACTCATGAATCTTTCTGTGTACCGTAAAATATTTTGTATGCCTATGAAAAAATAATATTTCCTAGAATAAATCTTTTTGTTTGAATGAGATGGAAGTTTCATCGATCAATATTTCAATTCATTCTTTTATCTTTTATTCATTATCTATTCATTTATGTACTCATGCATGATGAGGTTATGTGAAAAAAATTATACAGTAACACCATTTCAAATATATTAGTATTAAGGAGAGAAGAAAATCAAGAAAGTATGAAATCAACCCACACTGAAAGTTATTGAGGAAAACTAGCCGAGGATAGTCGCTGTTAAGATGAGATGACGTTCTGGCCCTGCGTCTGAAAGGATATGTTAGTATATCACGATGAATTGTAGTATATACGTACAACCCATTGCATATATAGGACATCAATGCGTAATCAAGACTGGCTAACAAAATTCTCGGTTGTGCACAACAGAATCATAACTGGTGACCGACCAGGTAGGTACATGTTTAATGAATTGGCCACCAAACATATCGATCCACCGGGATCGGCTCATTAAACAGAGAGTGGTTATTCTTCTTCATCAATTCATTTCCATGTGTATACTCCCGAAGTTTTTTCTCGGTCAATTTAACTATTTCAAGTTTTCACCCAATTATTTGTGTGACTTGTGCACGCAGGCGTTCAATCGCTAGCAACTAATTAATTGCAATCTCATTGATTTGTTGTATATTCAAAAGTATATATTTACTCACCAGGTAAGGTTTTATATCGTGACACTCACCTGAAAAAAAAATAAAATAATTATTATTATGTACATGATACTATTCAGATGTGAATCGATTATTGAGGGGTAGTTCATTCAATCAATAATTCAATAAAACAAGCTCCTACTGTGTCTTTTCCGAAAAAAATTATATGGCCCAACATGGTATGCTTGCGTTGGAATTGAGTATTTTTTCTATTCTCACTAACTTAAACTGTTCATCACGTATTTGAGAGCTGTTAGGTAATGGCTCATTCAAATTATATGCGTATTGTGAATTTATGGCGGCCGATTCCGGATTTTTTTTAATGATGGGGTATGTAACATTCAACCTGATAAATTTGATCTCATGAATACATCAAAGTGCCAAAAAATTCAACTTACTCTTGCCACAATTTCTTTGTAAAATTCAATTGAGAAACATAATTCAAGGAAGTTTATTGTTCAACACTTTGTGGATTGATACTGTACAAAATGCCCTGTTAGTCAACAGGAAGCTGTCTGGACTGTATATAAAATGAAATTATCGAAGTGAACTTTTTTGACATGTATTTTTATTCGACTTCATGTCACAATTCTTGTTGTTATAATAACAAAATCGAACAAAGGTAACGCATGTATCTTGATGACGTTCGCAGAATCAGGACAGTATAAATGTTTTTTGATTAGAGAATTCATCAAGTATAAAATATATAACTGAATACCGAACATCCCGGCCGCCTTGAAATTATAATTTCAACTGATTGAATCCGTGTTGAAACTCGGCACACGAATGTCACCAATTGTCATTATCTATGGGAAGTAAACACAATTTAGAAAGTGCACGTTTAGTAGTTGAACCATCACTAAACTTAATAGTCACTACCCTCGTAATGTTATCAGTTCCAGGGTGAATATCCAAAACTCTGGCAGTCTTCCATTTTAAGGGGGGAAGATTGTCCTTGACCAGTACTAGATCACCTGTCTTAAGTTTTGTATGACCATCTTGGAACCATTTTTGCCTCGATTGTAACTCAGATATATATTCTTTACGCCATCGTTGCCAAAAATGCTGCATAATCTGCTGGAGTCTTTTGAACTGTGATAAGCGATTTTCGGGTACTTGAGTGAAACAAGGTTCGGGTATCGAGGTAATAGGTCTGCCTATCAGAAAATGTCCAGGACTTAGAGGAGTGTAATCGTCGACGTTCGATGACATTGGAGAAATAGGTCTAGAATTTAGTACGCCTTCGATTTGTACTGAGACAGTCATAAAATCTTCATAGTGTAATCGGGTATTACCAATGACTTTCTTTAAATGTGATTTGCAACTTTTTACCCCACTTTCCCAAAGCCCACCAAAATTTGGTGCTCTAGGAGGTATGAAATGAAAATTAATGCCCTCAGACACAATTTTACTTTCAATTTCCACACAGTTTGTTTGCAGAAATTTTGCAATTTCTGAACTTGCTCCTACGAAAGTAGTCCCATTGTCGCTATAAAAATCAGTAGGTTTACCTCGCCTGCAAATAAAACGTTTGAAAGTGGCTAAAAATGCATCACTCGTTAACTCTGTCACAAGTTCGAGGTGTATCGCCTTAACTGTCATACAGATGAAGAGAGCAACATAAGCTTTAATTATTTTAGGGTTTCGAGTCTTGCGATCCTTAAGGAAGAATGGGCCTGCATAGTCACAGCCGGTATGTGCAAATGGAAAAAACTTGTTGACTCGATAGTGAGG
Organism: Zygogramma bicolorata; assembly: GCA_032362365.1. Taxonomy (NCBI): domain Eukaryota; kingdom Metazoa; phylum Arthropoda; class Insecta; order Coleoptera; family Chrysomelidae; genus Zygogramma; species Zygogramma bicolorata. Next base: position 671,264 of record JAVJAQ010004531.1, on the reverse strand, counting down.
TAAATTACCCATCAAATAATCAAGTGTCTTGGGTTTCACTTTGAAGCAAACAAGACATCGATGCACAACTGATCGTGCAAGGCTACGACCTGATATCGCCCAATACTGTTGTCTAACATTATATAATAGTTGCTGTGGTCCACAATGCAATAAAATTTTATGATGATACTCGAATATCAATTTAGTCAGCTTATGTTTATTGTGTAAGACAATAGGAAATTTCTTATCATATTCAATTTTAGCATTCTGGATCCTGCCACCAACCCTAATGAGATTGTCTTTATCCATGAATGGATTTAAAGAAAGAATAGAACTATCTTTACTCAGTGGTCGCTTGTTGAGTAGATTAAGATAATCTTGTCTAAAAGATTGAATTTGAGAAATTCTTATCAGGTTTTGAAGTGACGCTTTCAATTCCTGTGCAGTCAAATTACCACTGATTATCTTATTCACCCCTGATCTTTTAGTTCTCGTATTATTAATAAATCGATAACAATAGCCCAAAATTCGAGTTACTTTGGATAGTGATGAAAAACGTAAAAACATATTGAATTCTAAAACATTCCTGAAGATCGCAAAATTGACTACAACTCGTTGCTCAGGCAAAGCTTTCACTGAGCCTTCGTCTACAGTGGTTAATGGTAATTCACCGGTTCTCAGCCAATATGGACCATGGAACCACAAATCATTGGAGAGTAAGATCATAGCAGTGGTACCACGTGACACCAAGTCAGCTGGATTTTTTTTCAAATTTTCTCTTCAAGTAATTCAAGCTACGTAAAGCATGTTTTTTCGAGTCACCTAATGCTGATAAATTATCTTTGAATGGAATCTGAACTACAAATCTTCCTGTCATATCTTTTTCGAACGTACTCAAAAAATGTTTCTCGCAATAATCGTCGATAATATTGGGAACAGCGGGCTCCTCAATCTCCCAAAATTTCAGTAATGTCTGATTGAGCATATCATCATCAGTCACCAGATTACAAGTGAAATGTCTAGAAATTTTGGGAAATGTCAATTCACCACCTATAACCCAGCCCAACTGAGTCTTTTGAAAAATTACTCGACCATTGGTTTTGATCTGTTCCATAAGTAGAATATCGTAGAAAGCATCCACACCTAATAAAATGTCAATATCTTGTGAAATATTAAAAGTCGGATCTGCCAATGGAATGCCTTTAGGAATTTTAACTAATTCAGCACTAAAAGAAACGAGAGGAAGCGAACTTGTCACTTGTTTTAAAACCAAGCACGACAATTCTCTGCTATAATCATTGGTTCTTGAATGAATGGTTAAGTTACTTTGGCTTCCTGAATCTACCAAAACTCTAGCCTGACATAATTCATTATCAGCGCCGATTACATTCACTAATGCCGTAGAAAGAAGGGAATAAGTTGTTTGTCGAGTGAGCCCTGAAAATGAGTCTAATTCATTTCCCGAACTATCAGCGATTTGAACAGAATTGAGATCTACAACCTCCAAAAGTTTAGCAGTGCCATACGATTCAAGATGGTCACTACCTCTCGTGAGTAAGCTCGTCGATGTAGACGCCACATAATTTTCTGTCTCCACTTCGCGAATTGCCACCGCGTTCGTACTCCCTTCATGTGTGGAAGCACGAGGTTTGATATCGTCGTTGGTTTGTTTGTAACGATGTAATAAAGAATTATGCTTTCGACTACAAATTCTACAACCTGATTTTTGACAATCCTGTACCATATGATTCGGATTGAAACAATTCAGACATAGTTTCAATTTTCTTATTTCTGAATTCCTATCATCGATTGAGAGTTTTTTGAAAATATCGCATAGGAATATCGAGTGGTCTGCTTTGCAATAGTAACAGGAAAATGTTCTCGGTTGGTTTGTCGTCGCGAAAGAACCGTGATGTTTATTTGTCTGTTTGAAGTCTTTTTTGTCTGTCATGTGAACTGTCTGTCCTTTAACTGCTAATTTCTGATGCCTAGTTAACTCTAACTTTTCGAGTAAAGCACATTTGTTTTTAAGAAATTCATGTAACTCATTCCACGTCGGGAATGTGCCCATTATTTTGTATGCCTCCCACTCCTTCCTAGTCTGATTGTCAAATTTATTTACCAAAATCGCTATTAATAGCATGTCCCACTTGTCAGTCGGTTGATTTAATGCTTCTAGCGACCTAACATTACGATTGAATGTGTCAAAAAGTTTTCTTAAATCACTATATGATTCCCTTGACAATACTGGAGCATCTAAAAGCCCTTGAATATATGTGTCAACAACTAATCGGTTATTCTCATAACGTTCTGTCAAAAGTGACCAAGCCATATTCCAATTTTTGTCAGTAATTAGTAGTGAACTGGTTGAATCTAATGCCTCATCACTTAAGCAACTACGTAAATATTGAAATTTCTGTACTGGTGGAGTTTTTCCAACCATTGCCAGAAAGGCGTCTTTGAATTCTAGCCACTTGTCAATTTTACCTGAAAAGGATGGTAATTTCAAAGGCGGTAACTTATTCGAGTAAACCTTATCATCATTACAACGACCCTGGGACCATCTCGAGACTGACTGATTCGATTTATTTGCCTGATTTGACTTGGTTTTATTCGATTTCTGCGAGCTGTCGGAAATTGAATGTTTCTGACTCTGATTGCAACAAGCTTTTTCATAATTCTCAATTCCAGTTTTTGCACGGGCAATTAAATCAAAATAATCGTCAAAATATTTTTTTTCATCTAGTTCGTGAGCCTTTTCATCGGCCGATAAATCTGTCAAAGATTGTAAAACGCAAGAAATATCCAACTGAAGCAGTGAAAAATCATCATATCCTGGCATAAACTTATCTAATCTAAACTTCAAATCGTTATAAGTGAGTTCTGACAAGTTTTCTAAGTCAACCCTTTCAATGAAAGTTCGGAAATTTGTAAGATTTCGTCTAATCTGAGCCCTTTTCAATTTAAGAGATGAAAGTTTATTTTTTATGTCTTCTGTCATTTTAACAGCTTGTAACTTGTCACACCCAATTACAAATGAAAATATATGATCTGTCGATAAATTCTAATCAATCAGTAAAGATTGGTACGACCTTATCTCCTTGAACTCGTCGGTTCTCTACACAACGTCGATGCCTTTGCGTAACTGTCTATCACTGCTCTGCACGTCTGCACCGGTCTGTGCTGCCCAGTAAAGGATACGTGAAATACTGCCAAAAAATCAACTTGGATAACAGTTTTGTCGTTGATTCTTCTTAGCTTACATAAACGTCGATGTAACCCAATTGCTGCCAATGAATAATTGTGAATAGTCCACACTGCCAAATTTGTCAAACTGCCGTCAATTCTCAAACTGCCGAGCCGATCCACATATGCATCCGGCTCGAAGGACCATAAATTAATGTACAAAATGCCCTGTTAGTCAACAGGAAGCTGTCTGGACTGTATATAAAATGAAATTATCGAAGTGAACTTTTTTGACATGTATTTTTATTCGACTTCATGTCACAATTCTTGTTGTTATAATAACAAAATCGAACAAAGGTAACGCATGTATCTTGATGACGTTCGCAGAATCAGGACGGTATAAATGTTTTTTGATTAGAGAATTCATCAATTATAAAATATATAACTGAATACCGAACAGATACTGTGTATAGTTATATCCAAGAATCGACAAGTTTGCTGTCATTCAATGTCTCGCCGTGCATTGAAAATGAGTGATAAAGAAGAAATTTGTGCTACACAGCTAGAAATTCCCGCAGACGCATGGTGGGAGAAGAAAAAGTACAGTGCGCGACTCCAAGATACTCGCGAATTACCAGATTCGGCTAACTAGGACAGACTGCTACCAGGACACCATTATCAATATAACGATGAGATACTGCTTCGATCACTCGATTATGTAACCACCTTGGTGGCTAAAACCAGTTAGCAACATGGTGGGTGTGTAACCGGAAGCTTCATCTTGAGAACTTCGGTACGCCATCAGATTACATTCTGTAGAAGAGCTTCAGCAGCCATTTTTGCCTCCTGTTCGGGCTACAACTTCAGGCCATTCTGAGAAATACTCCATAACGACCATTAGGTACTTATTTCCATGAGTCGTCAACGTGAATGGTCATAGATTGTCAACTGCGATCCTTCTGAAAGGGCACCCTGGGAGGTACTTCAGTTTTTCCCTAAGCCTTGTTTTGAGACCCTTCTCAGAGGAGCACACACGTCGCATCGTTTCTCGAGCACGTCTGGTACGCAAGCTCTAGGGAGAATCATTTGATAATGGACCAATTTTTCACCAAGGCTTTCCCATTTCTGAGTCATGGAGTCATCTCGAGGAGATTCAGTGAGTTCCATTGAAGGCTTCAATTTGAAGCCCGTGTAGCCTTCAACTGGTTGGCCAAGTCTCCTGCCACTTATGCATATTTCATTAGTTATGTTTTGAATTTTCATAATTCAATGAAAATCGGGACACACTGTACCTCTACTCTTCAATTCACTTGTAGCTATTCGTTTGTCGTAAATGTTCAGAATTTCAACAGAATTAGGGTAAAATGTTCTATTTCAGAAGTTTCCTAATTGCACGTTGCATATGGAAACGACGTTAATCTCCATTTGAATCTTTTCAGAGGGCACCGTTTGTTTAAATTGATATTTATAACATCCAGCTTAGCCTCTGCACTAATTATACTCTAATTTGAATATACTGAGGGGTTGGGAGATGAGGTAATGTGTAAATTTAATCTGAAAATGTTAGCCATCTCTTTACATCGTGAAAACTCAATTCCACGAGATGTACTAAGAATCATGTCCTACTGTACGGGATCAATATTTTGAACAGATGTAATTGTTTAATAATTTGGGATTTATTCTAGCACTGTTTGATTATTGAAACCAGTGCAATTTTGCCCGCAAAGCTCATTTGGAAATCTTCTATCATTTCATATTCCCAAAGCCACTGAATAATGAAATGTAGTAACATTAGGGTTTTCTTTTTTGAGTTTCCCTTTCGAAGACTCGAATATATTTACTTAGCGAGGTTCAGGAAGTTTTCTTCCTGGATAAAGATTCATTCATAACTTGGAATTGGCAGTGGAATAAAAATTTCTTCGATATGTTAAACGACCATATATTGAAAATAATTACTGAAGTTGAATGTTTTCAGTGAGTACTGATACTAATTTCGAAAAGTGAAAATCAACCGTTCTGGTCAATTGACCAGCATATATAAAAATAAAATGTGATTGCCATAACAAGCTTTCATCACAACTCCAATTTATCAAACAAGATAGATGACAATTTGAACAAGATACTTTTTTCTAGTATTGGTCGGTACAAATAGTCTTCACTTTTGTAATGTAATATCCGATAAGATAGAATAGGTACTTTCGATTCTATTACATACTTATATGAACTCTAGAAAAACTTATCTCCAGAAACAGGTCCGCATTTCATAATCCAGTGCTGAAAATAAGAGATATCGGATTTTTGAAAACCATTTTCGAGAGCATTTCAATCGGCATTTCACTGACGTAGTTAAATAGAGTTTCCTTCGAAATATCGATAATGAATCGTTTTCTTAATTTGAATCACCTGGTGCGAAGGAGAAATTCTTTTCTGATTGAAATGCGCCATGAAGAATGATATCATCGAAATATGTTTATGATAAAATGATTCTACAGATTTTTTCCATAGAAATGTGAACTGAGTTGATGAGAATCATAATATCGAGTTGCAATAACTGACTTTCACCAGCTGGACTGTTGGATTCATACCTGAAATTTATATTGAAAATATTCTGAGATAACTCCACTTGTACACTCCCAAGTTGTTATGAAAGTATGTTTTGATACACACTATAATATCTGATTATTCCTATTGAAATAGCTGTCGTGAGTATTGCAATATCGAAATACATCTCGGGAAGAGGCACACGCCATGGAGCTATTCTAAATATTTTCAGTTTTTCCCATGTTCGTCACAAACTTTGAATGAAAACGGAATATTCTGAAACTACAAAATAACAACAGGTTAGTAAACAGTTTACGTGAGAACACATGCCCCTTCTTTCAACCAGCGACTGAAACATTACCGGAGACCATCTTTCTCTTGATAAGCTAAGCGAATAAAAATTTGACGCCTCATCAGAATTATAGCATTTGATATCTTTCCGACAGGGGAAACCAGTAAAGATGGGTGAGAGAAAATCTTCCGCATGACAGAAAATAACGGACATTCTGGGTTTACTAGCATAACTGGATACGTTGCCTTCATTCTGTTATTACTATACTCACACATGTTTATACTTCTGATCGAAATTCAATACTTCAATTCATACCATGAATGTTTTCAATGAAAATCTTTTTTGTTGCCTTGTATCTCTGTCTGAACTCCTCTTATTAGCACACAGCCGTCATAACGGTTTCAGCTCACGCATACATAGGTACATCGTTTTTAGTTATAATTCTCACCCTACGTGCAATAGTGGTGGAACATAAGGGAGCGTTGAATATTCCCCCATAAAATAATTCCGTTATAATCAAACAATATTCTGCCAAATCGAACCTGTTTCGGAAAGTATTCAGCGAATGGATTATGAAATTAGAAAGGAGTTACAGTTGTCCGAGGATTCTAGTTCTCGATGAACACATGAACACACCCAAGGTGAGTCTCCTACACAAACCATTTACGGCAATATGTACGCTGCCGTATCGTTGTTGGTGATTTTATTGCCTACAAAAACGTGTTGATCAGGTGCAGTTTCGAGATTATTAGGAAGGCGGTTTCTATCAATCATATTTAATAAAAAATTATAATTGAATGATAATCATTCCTTGGGCACTGAAAGAGGAAAAATATAATGGGAATCAAAGTGTTGTTTGTGGTACCCTATTTTGTCTATTCAAAGTTCAAAGTTCTCGGTAGTGTAAAAAAAGCACGTCTCTCTATCAAGCGGAAGACAGGGGCTCAAATCTCCGTCGTACCACCGTGCTGGGATTCACACGTTTAAAGGTATTGCTCTCACAAGTTTCCAATGGTTAACGCTGGTCAACGGAAAATACCTTTGAAAACGCGCATATTTCAAATTTATCATGAAAACATCCATCCGAAGCACCTGATTTATAAGATAGGTTGCAAACAAATTCATGTTTTTCTAATTTCCTTCACAACGAAATGTATACTTAAGTACTGATGTCGCATCACGAATTCAATCATTTTATATTATTAATTTTTATTTTCATTTTTGTAGTGTTTTACATGACGATTTCAAGGCGTATCAATGAAGAAGTGAAGATTTCGTGGATAACAGGTTTTTAAAACAATTGCTCTATTCCGATGATTGACTATTGTGAGTTTCAGTCTCGCTTACAACTCGGAATTGTGTAGAAATACTCCTTGAAATGCATTCTAATGGGCAATTGAATCGAATACTCGGTCGACTCGACCTCATTCAGAATGCGGGATCACGGCAACAAACCGTCATGCCTTGGTACCTCACCTCACGTTATTTTCCGAATAACAATAAGGCATCAATAGAATATCAAAAAATCGTAAACTGTTTATTCCATTACAATGTATTAAACCGTTAATAGTTTGTTTCGATACAAATGTTGAAAAAACTGTTCATTTGTAATAATTAGGTACTGCTGTTTTCTGCAATAGAACTGAGAACTATGATAGTGTATAGAACCAAGATAATTGGGCTTTCACTTTGCTTACGGCTAAGCTCTGGAATTTCAATCTCTAGTGAGGTATCAATGAGACAAACCTTCAAATATTTTTAAATTCTTATCTTTTCTCCCTGAATTCACGCGATGTTCTCTTCATACCTCGCTATACACAGGGATTACTCTTTCGTGTGAACTTGGTTGAAAATAGGAACTTGCCTATCACATGAGTATCTTACTTTTCGTCATTATAAATGATGAATGTAGCTCCATGAGAACTAGAATTTAGTCAACTCAACGTGCAATTTCGTAGTATATTGTTCGGATTTGAACGTAAGTACGGCCTCCTCAGTCCATTCTATTAGTGGAATTTCCAACGTGTACAGTATATACTCTTTCTTTTCATCCATTCAATAACTAAACATTCGTTTCCATGCAGGAATCGAAAATTCCATAAATAAAACCGACAATAGTTTCTACTGAAATATGAAATCACTATTATCTTCGTGGGTAAGTACATATAATGTTGAACTATAATAACAGTTATATTACCACAAGCCGGTTTGTACGTTCACTTTCGAATTCGACGAGTGAAGCGAAAATAGAATCAAAAGTTCAAGGTACTAGGTGGGACTCGAGAAAACGATAGAGCGGGACTAGAAGGATCTATTGAATTAATAGCAGGTATATTAAGCCGATAAATTATATGCATCTGAATGGAATACACTTAACGGATTGAAAACCGAAAGGAATTCTCCTAATGAATTTTATGGGTGAATGATGTCGAAAAGAATATTCAACGGAAAAGGTTTATTTTCAAACGATTTCTGTTACTAATGCTGAGCAATCGACAAATACCTGCCTACTAGATAATATATTCAACAGTACTTTTGGTTGATAAAAATATTATAGCTTCAACAGCAAAATACCATTCAAAAGAAGTATCTCATCACAAACACTTGATGCTTTCAAACTAGTAAGTGAATAAGAGTTGAAACTAGATGAAAAAAATTGAATAATTTGTAATACACCTAATCATACGTCAAATTCAAATGACCATTGATTAAAATCCCTATTTAACAAATACACTTCATTTCCCTGTACGTTTCAATAATGAGGGACTTTTCAATTAAAGGTGCAATTTATCGGGGTATATTAAAAGTCTGCCCATACACTTCTATAGATTCCAATATTAATTCTAACTTTTTCGGACTTTGGTAGGTAGAGAAACCAAAAAAAACTACGAAGAAAGATTACATCCACTACAAAATAATGACATTCAAACAGTAGAATGAACCTACTATTACTTTGAATAATGAAGCATATTATGAATTTGAATATTTGAAATGAAAGTTGAGAGGAGTCATACCGAATGGTTTTATATGGGCCCGTATCTCACAAATGAAGCGCACTAAGCGAGAAATGTGAACTAATAATAATTGTCGAAAACATTTTCACAAAACCAACCAAGATATGTTAAGTAAAAGTAGAGCAATCAAACAAATTCAGATGTTGAATAAAATATTTCATAAATCTTCCTAAATTTAGAAAAACGGTAAGTTAGACCTTCAAAAAAGCAAGTATGAGAGCATAGAGCATACAAATGATCCTATAAAAACTGAATAATTATATGAAAATGAATAATATTTAACAATATTGAAGTGATATGTATATAATAATAATAATAATAATAATAATAATAATGCGGCATACCGGCATGCCGTAATGCAGCAGAGATCTTGGCCGGCCGCATGCAGAAGGCCGTTATTCTCGGTTCGTTGCGTCTGCTCAGGACTCACGATTCTCGGAGCCAGTGACCACTCACCCCGCGGTGCGGGGAGTGGTCATTGGTTAATTATACTAGCGCGTTCGCCCACTGGGTCGGAGCAGTGGGGAGTACGGACCCGACTAGATTTGTTTTGACGGAAATAATAATAATAATAATAATAATTAGTGGTTCTGATTATAGGTGCTCTCGGTGGTTCCAGGCCAACGCTACTCTCGGAGCTCAAGATCATACCGGCATGCCGTAATGCGGCAGAGATCTTGGCCGGCCGCATGCAGAAGGCCGTTATTCTCGGTTCGTTGCGTCTACTCAGGACTCATGATTCTCGGAGCCAGTGACCACTTACCCCGCGGTGTGGGGAGTGGTCATTGGTTAATTATATTAGCGCGTCCGCCCACTGAGTCGGAGCAATGGGGAGTACGGACCCGACTAGATTTGTTTTGACGAAAATAATAATAATAATAATAATAATTAGTGGTTCTGATTATAGGTGCTCTCGGTGGTTCCAGGCCAACGCTACTCTCGGAGCTCAAGATCATACCGGCATGCCGTAATGCGGCAGAGATCTTGGCCGGCCGCATGCAGAAGGCCGTTATTCTCGGTTCGTTGCGTCTACTCAGGACTCATGATTCTCGGAGCCAGTGACCACTTACCCCGCGGTGTGGGGAGTGGTCATTGGTTAATTATATTAGCGCGTCCGCCCACTGAGTCGGAGCAGTGGGGAGTACGGACCCGACTAGATTTGTTTAGACGACAGATAACAATAATAATAATAATAATAATTCCGGATGCCGCTCTGGAGGACCCGCTTCACCATAACATCAGGTGAAAGCAGGATCCAAACAGAGCCGGTCATCATAAGAAGAGGTGTTTTTCAGGGAGATTCCCTCAGCCCTCTTCTCTTCTGTATCTCACTAATGCCATTGTCCGTTGCGCTCAGGAAAACTCGGGGATACAACTGCGGCACCCCTGGAAACCGGAGGCATAAGGTCACCCATCTTTTTTTATATGGATGACCTCAAGCTCTATGCTTCTAGAGAAAGGGACCTACAGCAGTCCCTCAGGGTGGTGCAGGAGTTCACGCATGCTGTCGGTATGGAATTCGGGATTGACAAATGTGCACTGGTTCATCTCAAAAGAGAACGATGCGAGGATTTCGCTGAGGATGCCCAACTCGTAGATGGAAGCATTCTACATCATTTGAATGCCGGAGAGACATACACCTATTTGGGTGTGGAACAACGCCACACCCATGAGGTAGACTCGGTGAAAAATGCTCTCCGTGGCAAGTATAGGCAGAAACTACGGCAGATCTGGTCATCAGAGCTGTCGGTCAAGAACAAAGTTTCTGCCAGCAACATGCTTGCCATTCCGATTCTACTCTACTCCTTCGGAGTAGTCAAGTGGACTCAGGAAGAGTTTCGGCAACTTGACGTGAAGACTCGCAAAATGATGCATATGCACAGAAGCATGCATCCCAAAACGTCCGTTCCACGGTTATACCTCCTTCGACAACAAGGGGGCCGTAAACTTTTGAGTTTGGAGTGTCTTCACAACAGAATGGTACTGGATGGAGCCTGTAAAATCATTAGGAGTTCGGATCCCCTAAACTGCATGGTCCGAGATCATGAACATGCAGGAATCGGAGCCTTTTTATTCAAGGCAGCGAGGCGCGCTGCTGATGAACTTGATATAGTCTTCGACACCGAGCGGGTAAACCAACTCTCTGTCACCGAGTTGGAGCCCGCACGGAGAAAAGCTCACATCAAGGCTGCAGAGAATGCCAAAACGCTGCAGCTGCATACAGACAAGCCCATTCATGGAGTCTTCTCCAAGAACATCGAGGACCATGGCTTGTCTGTTAAGCTGACATTTGCCTTCCTTAGGTCAGGTGAGCTGAAGTCGGAGACTGAAGGGTTTATCATGGCGTGCCAAGACGGTGTCTTCAACACCCTAGTCTACCGGAGCCGCGTGATGGGTATAGAGGTCCCTGATACCAGATGCAGGGCCTGCCGACAGGCGCCCGAGACTTTGATGCATTTGCTGTCATCTTGTGCAGTTTATGCGGTCTCGGCCTATATCCATCGCCATAACGCGGCCTTACGAGTGCTGTACTATTTTCTTCGGCACTCGTATGAAATAGACAGGACACCGGTACTGCCTTATGCCCCAGGAGATATTGAGTCCGTTGTGGAAAATGAAAGGTGTCGAATTTTTTGGAACTTTTCATTGCCCACCCTCAGGCAAATACAAGCCAATAAGCCTGATATAGTTCTCTTCGACCACCGAAGTAAGACCATATTCGTTATTGAGTTTTCGGCCCCTGCCGAAACGAATATCGTCCGAAAAGAGGAGGAAAAACGGACAAAGTACCAGGATTTACTTTACGAACTCCGCAGGCTCCACCCGGACTATTCTGTCAAGTTAGTGGTTCTGATTATAGGTGTTCTCGGTGGTTCCAGACCAACGCTACTCTCGGAGCTCAAGATCATACCGGCATGCCGTAATGCAGCAGAGATCTTGGCCGGCCGCATGCAGAAGGCCGTTATTCTCGGTTCGTTGAGTCTGCTCAGGACTCATGATTCTTGGAACCAGTGACCACTTACCCCGCGGTGTGGGGAGTGGTCATTGATTAATTATACTAGCGCGTCCGCCCACTGGGTCGGAGCAGTGGGAAGTGCGGACCCGACTAGGTTTGTTTTGACGAAATAACAATAATAATAATAAATGGTCTTTATTTTACGTGGCGGAGTTTAGCGAAACGCTATTCTTCCACTCAACCACGCCTATGTGTATATTTGTTAGTATGATGACTAAGAGTTAGATTTGAATGTTCCTTGTATAATATGTACCTATTGCTAATCTCATGTATTAATGTAATGCAATATTAGGATTTTCCCATTCGAACGAACCCATTCATTCATTCATCCAATTTCTTAGCATCAACCAGACTGTGAAAAAAACTAATAATAATTAAGGCCGGCATGTTACCTTCACGTCTCTGAACAAATATTATTTTAAGGAACCGACAAATACGAAGGCAAATGTTCAAGCAAATGGAAAACAAACATACTTTTTGTATCCATAAACAGATCTCGATTTCCAAGGGTTGTCAGTTTCTAATGGACAAGAATAAATGAACGTGTAACATGATATCTGAAATATCAATCACTGATGGCTGGTACGATATTCCCAAGGAGCGATAAATCGATTATTTCATTAAAATAATGAACTCTTGGAAGCTTTTCGAGAGTATGAGAAATGATCAGTTCGTGAGTTGAAAGGGATCACATAACTGGATTACAAATGGTATTATTATATCCATAAAGAAAAGAAATTATTTGAATAAGCGAAGGCATGAGGATTGAGAAAATGTCGAACTTCAAATATCTTTAGAAATAGCTTTGAAATAACTCCAATACGTTGATTAAAAAAATTGAAGAATAATATAGAAGAAGAATAAGCTCAGAATTTACTGGAATATACAGGAACATTTCGAAGGGAATGGGTTTCATGTAGTGAATTCAGTGTACTAGGAAGAATACTACTATGTACTGAAACAGAAATCAAAACAATTATTTTCATTCAAACAAGAAACAAAACAACAGGACTAGACTCAATCAACTCAGAAATACTTCAAACATCATCAGAAACCATAAGTAAACCGATTTGTCATTTTTCTAACATAATTTTGACAAAAAAAATATTTCCAAGCTCCTTCAGAATCAAACCGACATGCCCATAAAAATGAAAATAAATCAGAATGTCTGAATCATAGACCGATTTCTTTGATTTCATGTTCAGCAAAAGTAATAGAAACTATGATTGAGAATCGAGTGTGTGGTTTCTTGAGAAATATAAAATTACATCTCCATTACAATTAGGTTTCAGGAAAACTAGATCCGCACATGGATGGAATAGCTGCTTCAACCTCAAAAATATATTGTTACGATATATCCTTGGGTTCGATGAATAAAACACCAAACAACACTGAACTTCTTTTATTACAACTATCTATCACAACACAATACAATACAATCACTTGAACTGCTTCTCTAACTATCTAACGCTCTGTACTAAACACTATGATAAACTCTCTCTAATACAAACTCTCTGTTATACAAATTCTGCCGTCGCGGTGAACGACTACCGTTTATATAGGCGCTCATACAGTGGAGAATCATCCAAACGAATCCTGACAATCGAATATTCTAGGTGAGCCGCGATCAAGCAGGTACAATCTTTCCTGGAACTGTCGCACCAATTTGCATCCATAGTCGGCAGTGCCGGCGCCAGCACATTTCGACACATTATTCCCCCCTTAATTTTGATCGTCCCGACCAAACAATACGTCATTATCGCCATTGTAACGTTTAAGTCTTTCTAGGTGAACGACCTTCATTTTTGCTCTGGGGCTACGTTGAATCCTGTACACCATGTCATTTATTCTCTTGACTATCGATTAAAGTCCTTCCCAGCATGGTGTTAGTTTGGGAGGAATTCCTTTTCTACGACGAGGGTTGTACAGCCACACTCGATCTCCTTCTTTGAATCCACCAGTATTTGCCTTGAGATCGTATCGAGCCTTCATTCTGTGACTAGTAATCTTCAGTCTTCTTGCAATTTCGTGAATCCTTATCAGGCTGTCTCGCAGTTCATCTGCATAATCCTGTACCTCTTTTTCCTCAGTACTTGGGGATCCGAACACCAAGTCACAGGGCAAACGAAGATCTCTTCCGATGATGATACTGGCTGTGGTGAGCTTTGTGGAATCGTGCGCAGCTGCCCGGTAGGCCATCAAAAATAGTTGAAGGTGACGATCCCAGTCTTTTTGATGCTCTTCTACTAGTTTGGAAAGATGTTCTTCTATAGTCCTGTTGAACCTCTCGACCATGCCATCAGACTATGGGTGGAGGGCAGTTGTTTTGGTTTTGCTAATTCCCATCAATTCACAAACATTTCTGGATTGATTCGATTCGAAATTTCTTCCTTGATCGGAATGAAGCTCCATTGGCACTCCAAACCTCGTAAACATAATGTCCACAAGGGCTCTTGCAACAGTGGATGCTTCTTGATTAGGCAAGGCGTAAGCCTCAACCCATTTACTGAAATAATCCATGGCATCGAGGATGTATTTGTTGCCATCATTCGTCATTGGGAACGGTCCAGCTACATTGTATTGTTTCACCTCGCCCCTTGATCTTGTTCTAGGACCATTGCTCGCTTCGCATTTTGGGCATCTTTGACACCATCTCTCGACATCTCGTCGACATTGGAACCAGTAGAACCTTTGCCGTATTTTATCCAAGGTCTTGTTAACTCCTAGATGTCCACCCGATTTACCACCATGAATCTCTAAAAAAACATCGTCTATTCTCGCACAAGGCACAACCAGTTGTGAACTTACTTTCTTCTCAGCGGCTGACTCCCAAGTCCTCTTCGGTAGGCCATTCTCAGCAATCAAGGAATCCCATTGTGCCCACAATGCTTTGAACGTTGGAGATCGATCGGAGATGTCCTTCCAGGTGGGTATTTCCGCTCCATTTTCTTTTCATTTCAAAAATTCTGCAACGTTTGGATCACTCTCCTGGTCTTGTCGCATTTTTGCTGTGGTCCAATTGTCATCTACTATCAATCTAACTTGGTTGATTCCTTCGCGACGTTTATTTCGTGCACATTGCTCACAAGTATCCGAACAAGGTCTTCTAGACAAGGCATCTGCGTTGTTATGCAATCATTATGGTCGATGTTTTATCCTGAAGTGATACTGGTTCAACTTCTCTATCCACTTTGCTACTTGTCTTCATTTCGAGTAACCACTTCAGAACTGCATGATCTGTTCTGATGAGGAATTCTCTTCCGTACAGATATTTTTGGAAGTGGTCTACAGCCTTGATTATTGCCAGTAGCTCTTTTCCAGTTACGCAATTATTGCTTTCTGGCTTGGTGGTACTTTGTAGAACTGAATTATTTTTTCCTGGCCATCTTGCTCTTGTGATAGTACGGCTCCAACACCATTAATACTGGCATCTGTGTCCAAAACAAACGGGCCTCGTTGACGTGGGAAACTTAAAATGGGACTGGAACAGCAGCTGCAGAGCAACTTCCAGTTTCCTGAATGCTCGTTACTTTCGTTGGACCAGACCAATTTGACTCGATCTTCTGTCAACTCATGTACTGGTGCCGCAATATCAGCAAATCCTTCTACGAACCGACGGTAGTAGGTGCAGAGACCTAGAAAACTCCTCACTTCTTGTCTGTCTCATGGTGTCGGCCAGTCTCCTATCGCCTGTTTCTTCTTTTCGACTGTTCGGATACCGTCTGATGAGACTGTGTGACCTAGAAAATCCACTACTTTCTGTCACAATGAACATTTCTGAAGATTCAGTTTGAGGTTAACGTCCCTGAATCGTTGAAAGACTTCTTGCAGATTGTGCAGATGTTCTTCGAATGTCTTTCCGATGACCAAAACGTCGTCGAGGTAAACAAGACAAGTTTTCCAAGTGAGCCCACGGAGAACCAGCTCCATTAGTCTCTCAAATGATGCTGGAGCATTGCACAATCCAAACGGCATAACAGTAAACTGGTAAAGTCCACTTGCCAGTATCCGCTCTTCAGATCTGATGTTGAGAACCAACGGGAACCTGCCAAAGTTGTTAATGTGTCATCTATCTTGGTAGAGGTTAGCTGTACTTCTTGGCGACTGTAATCGACACAGAATCTCGTAGATCCATCGTTTTTGGAAACCAACACAACAGGTGCAGACCAAAGGCTCGATGATTCTCCAATCACACGGTCCTTCATCATCTTGTCAACAAGCTCTTCCACCTCCTGTTGCTTGGCGAATGGTAGTTGCTGACTCTGATGAGCTTGGCCAGTATCGATTCTGTGTTAGACCAAGTTAGTTCTTCCTGTTTCTGTCGAATCAAAAATGCCACTTTCACTCCTGATGAAATTTTTGGCAGCTTTCAGTTCCTCTGTTGATAAGTGTTGAAATGATTTTTCAAGAGTTGATATAGCACTCTCAGAGTCTGCCTTCATTTCTTGATGTTCATCTGAATTACAGTTCGCTACCTAAGTAACAGGTTCACATATTCCAAATGACATCACCTGCCTCAACAGTTATTTCCCCAGGGAACACGTCGGCAACTCTCACAGGAATCGTTTGATTCGTTTCAACTAAGGCTCGTGCGAAGATCAAATTGCTGGGGGATTCAACACATGGCTGGACTACTCCAACGCAGCAACCAGGGTCTTCATCAACTGCAGGACACTTTCTCCTAAAATCCAAGAGTTCTCGCAGTTTTGATTGAACGCAGTTTCACAGGCATTGCCTTTTCTGCTGGAGTTGTAAGGACAAATTCTTCTCCTCCGAACCACATAATCTTCTGCTCATTGTCAAACGAAAGAAAATCCATAGTTACTGATCAAGACAATTCCGAGTATGAATTCAAGTTCTATATCCGCGACGTGAACTGTATCTATGATTGTGAGTCGCCCAAGAATCAACGTAATTTCAGCCTCTCTCCGAATTGGTGCATTTTCACCAGTGACGGTCCGAAGCAGGACGTTGAATGGAATAGGCTTCACGTTTCCAGGCCGAATGATATCGCTGCATTCAAGGAAACTGCAGCACCGGTGTCTATGGTGCATATAACGTCCATTTTATTCGATTTTCCTGGAATGGTACGACACTCAGATGTTCTTTATAGCCTGTTAACATGAATTAATTGGGGACTCTGTTTTTGCATGCGCCCGATATGCTGGCTAATTCTTGTTTTCCTGCCGCCAGTTTGATGGAACCCTTGCAGGTGAGCTAGATCTTGGTGGTATTCTCACCCTACAGTCTTTGATAAAATGTCCTGGTTTTCCACATCTATAGCATGTTTTCTTCTTCTGGGTGCTCATTCCACTTATCAATGAATTGATCTCCTCCAGAACTTTCTCGAGCCAGATCTTTATTCGGGATCGTCAGTTGTTACCGCTCGCACTTTCGGCCTTTTGGTGTTGAAGGCCGCCTTCACTTCTAGCGAACGTACCAAGGCGTCGCTGCTCCTTTGAAACTTGTCAGTCGTAATGTTCTTCGTATCTCTGAGACTCCTAGTCCATCTATGAACATGTGCACCGCTAGCTGCTTCTTGAAATATCCGGGCGCTTCTGGATACGCCATCTGGATTAGGCGTCTAACATCTGCCTCAAATTCTTGCAATCTCTCACCTGATTTTTGTGTACGAGTCTTCATTTGTGCCCGGTACAGCTGTTCTCGATGTTGATTGTCATACCTCAACTTTAATGCAGAAATCAGGTCATCATATTTCTTTTGATGTTCTATGGGTATCGTCTGCAATATACCCCAAGCTGTTTTTCTCAGAGCTACTATGATTGCCGTAGCTTTTTCTTCTTCGTCCCATCCATTAGTCTCAGTCGCAGCCTCAAATTGTCGACGATACATGGACCAAGACGACTGACCATCAAAAGTGGGTCGTTTCACGGAAATTCCTGACGTGGCAACCCTGTCTCGGCGATCTTGGTTCTTGAGAAGAGCTATCTGTTTTTCTAGACCTCTCATTGCATTTCTCATTTCATTTCTCATCTCCTCTGCACTATATCCAGTTTCTCATTGAATTCATGGTCGATTTTTTCAACCATTTCTTTCAGTTCTCCTTCTAGATTTGTTTTTAGTTCTTCCTGACGTTTTTTCAGTTCTTTCATTCGTACTTCGGTTTTGAGTAACACATGCTCGAAGAACTTGTCCTGATGTTCTAGAACTTCCTGGAAGTCTGCTTTTCGTTGTTTTTCTATTTGCTATAATTCACTCTTTTGTTCTTCTCTCACTTTCTTCTGTTCTTCTAGAATTTTCTGGAGTGCTTCTCCTCGTTTTTCCCTTTCATTTTCAAGAATTCCTTTGAGCGATTCTTCTCGATCTTTATTTTCATCTTCTCGTTCTTTCTGTTCATCTTCTCCCTCTTTTCTCTGTTCTTCGAAATATTTCTGGAGCGCCTCTTCTCGTTTTTCTTTTTATCTCCTCGTTCTTTTCTCTGTTCTTCGAGAATTTTCTGGAGCGCCTCTTCTCGTTCTTTCTTTTCATTTTCTTGTTCTAATTCTCGTTCTCCCTTTCATTTTCGAGAATTTCCTAGAGGACTTCTTCTTGTTCTTTCTTTTCAACTTCTCGCTCTTTCTTTCCCTCCTGCCGCCGCTTCTCTTCCAATTCTTTCTCCTCCAGCTGTCGCTTCTCATCTTTCTATCGTCGTCAAATTGGTTTGTCCTCCATCATATCGTAAATTCACCATAAATTGTTTTTATTTATCAGCGAAATTCCACTTCCGACAACATTTTTACGATATTTCTTTTGGGTTCGTTTATTAAATTCAAATTGCTCCGCTAACTTTCCAACGCTCGGTACTAAACACTCTGATAAACTCTCTATAATAGAAATTCTGCCGTAGCGGTGAGCGACTCCCGTTTATATACCCGCTCACACTCACGGAGAATCCCCCAGACAAATCGCAATGATCGAATATTCTCGGTGAGTCGCGATCCGACAGGTAACAATCTTCCTTCGAACCGTCATGCGTCACACTAATTTGCGTTTATGGGCGACAGGGGCGGCGCTAGGAACTTCTGTAGCAATATATACACTTACATTATATTATATAAATATTGATATAGCTGTTAAATGGTTCAGTATTCCCAGAACCATTTAACGAGAGAGGAAGGGTTGAAAGTGATCTTTTTCCCACATCGGATCGAGAATTTTGAAAAATTATATTGCAAGTTTTCAAAGATGGTGTGAATTCGCATACTCTCCTGTGCCTATGTAGGTGTAGATAGTGAGTGATTGGTTTAGCAAAACAACCATTCTGCATTTACCCAATCGGACCAGAACAACTGAAACATTTTCTTCCAACATTATGTTCTAGAAAATACCAGTACTGATCTGAATCGATCAATATTATTATACAATATTGTATTCATTCAACATCAATACTTCCAATGAAACACAATTTTCAGGTTATTTTTGTTCTGTAGTAACTTTTCCTTCGTTGAGTTAGCCGACCTCACCGTCGTGTAATTTAGTATCTTCCTCGATAAGATTTTTGTTCCCAATAAGGGTACAGCTAGACTTGTGCGATGTCCCCTTCATCGAGGAAAGTTTCGAATCATCAGGGAAAAAACATGTTCATTCTGATCTGATACATCTGGTGACCCCTTCATGAATGAGTTTGCTACCACTGGAATATACTCTACCCATAGCAAGTTTGACCACATCTTTCACGAACAATTCGTGTCTTATATCTTTGGATTGGGAAATGTCTTGAACATTGTTTAGCAATGTACTCTTAAACGAGCATAGTGATTGAATTGTTTAGTAGGTTTTTGTTTCAAGAAGTAGTACCTAGTAGCACAGAAAGGACGTGACTATCAATCTGGTCTATAAGAACTAGGTTTAAACAAATAAATCGGTTACTTCCTACGGCCTTCCGCCAAAAATAATGATCTATCAGGTAGGGTTCAAACATTAAAAATTCGAAAGAATCAAATATCATAGACGATCTCAATCCCATATATCAATTAAGTAATGTTACTCTGATGACCAGCTATAAATTAAATGAGCCCAAAAATAAAAACGCCGATGGTTCGCTGATTCCTCATCAGTTAAAACCTTGTATCGTTCATATTTCCAATCAAATGAGGATTAGATCCATCAGCCCTAGTATATTGCATTTATCAATTGATTGAACACTGAAATTGAAAAATGTTCACAAACAGAGTTTCATTGTTGTTCCCAGTTTCAAAATGAGTTTCGTTTTCGAGGGCTCTTCTTGGAAACGAAAGAACGTTGGAATTTATCGAACTTTTTCAGATTCAAAAAATTGTGAATCCTTAAGGATTATAGACATTCGAAAATTTTCACTTCATTCATGAACACATACAATGATTACGGAATACATAGCGTTATAATGAGAAAGTAGCTTTCTACATCTTTTTCAGTTCGAAATGATTTTCACAATTTTTGGCTCACGGCTGAAATATCACCATTTGGTCAAATCAATCAATGGAAAAAATCAATTGAATTGAACTGTACGATTACCACTAACAATGGGTTTACAAAACCGCGACATAAAAATCTAGCGATACTTTTATTTTTCAATTTGAAAATTTCATCTGTTCTGATGCTTGCATTTCTTCATTATCATACGTAACAACGGGAAACAATGTGCCTTGAAGAAACTCTTCAATACAATTTGGTTTACATTTAACTGAAATCATTCGTTTTCAAAGATATTTCATTATAACCATTCAAGACCGAAGTTAACAGATGACTACAGTGACGTTTCGAGGCAGATAAAATGCCACTTTTCAATTTTGCAGCTAGGCAGGGAAATTTCCGCTTGAATCAGATCGTTGCTATAGCCATATGTCAGAGTGTTAGCAGTTCATAAGCTCAAATCCAGAATATGAGAAGGGGACAGATTCGACCAGGTATCCAAATTTCGACAACTTCATCTAGCTGAATATTTCTTGAGGACCAAACAGAATGTTTGACTGAAGAACATAAGAGAAGTTTCTCATTTTCGAGTAATTAAAATTTTTTTTCATTTCTATTTATCAGGAGATTCTACGAGTTTTTTGCAGTGAAATGATAATGATATTGTATATTGAATTGAAACGGAATTTAGAAAAAAATGCTGTTCGAAGGATCGAAATAGTGGCATAGAAAATTAGGGAAAGGTATCAAATATAACCCCACTGAAAAGCCACTGGTCAATGCCAGCGGAACAGATCGCTAGAAACACTTCCTACTGACGATTTCCTAGAAAAATAATTTTTTTTGAGAGCTGTGCCAAAAATACTCTCTTCCTGCTTCGTCATTTCATAAGAAGCATAGGATGACTACAAACTTTTACTAAAGACCTGGAAAACCCTGTGTATCTGTGCCTTCCAGATATAATTCACCTAATAATAATTTTCTTATGGGTATCCACAGATTGCCATAGTACGAAACTTATTTACTGTAGCTATGATGTTCACAAAGAAATAATCACGCCACTGGTACAGCTTCGACCCGTCGTCATCGTCAGCGTCACTTCCAACTTATTTTTATCCACCTCTGTCCTGGCACCCTTTCGATAATGCACTTCCTCTCATTGTAGCTCCTAATTATAGATACACTTAACGCTAGCTGAGATTCCCAACGTCCCTCAAAGGTTTCTTTCAGTTTTATTTTCGTTTATTTTCAGATAAAAACCAATCAATAGTCTTGGCTTAAGTGAAACACTGACATTGAGAAACAATGTTTTTCTATATATCGACTTCAGCCAGTGTCTCACCGAAATTCCAAATCGATTTCATTTATGAATTTTCGTACCACTCCCAACTCAAGTTATAATTTTCAGAAATAGAAAGATATAAAGAGGTTTGAGGTTACGAGTACCATGGAGTATATCTTCATCTATTTTAAAAAAAAACTAACCTTCTACGGAATTTGTGTTTGCCATATGTTATTTCAAACGACAAGACATATAGTTTGCTATAAGGAAAAGGAGTGTCTAACATACTTTGAAGTTCTTAGAGTTCCCGAAATCAAGACATGTAATAAGAAATTATTTTTATTGTAACATGGCCATGTTCAATAACTATTGATAAAATGCAATTATTTCAATTCTTGTTCTGATGATTGACTTGGTTGACGACCGCAAGTATTTGGAAAATGTGTTTCTAGTGTTCATCTGAATAAACATTAGTAACGGATAACAAACACACCGAACCCTTTCATACTCCAGTCAATGACAGTAAAGAAAGTGTAAACTGTGCATTTATCCCATACAGCGCCTGTTTCCATAAAAATTTGAATTCGGGTTCTACTTATCATCTATTTCAAAGTCTAGTCTAGTGCCGGGTGTTGCTTTTCCCCTGGAGATGGATGCCACCCCTTCTTGAGGGTGAAAAATTTTTCATTGAAAATAAGTGCGGCAATCGACGAATTGATAATTCCAAGCAACTTTTGTTCCATGAAGTTTTTTCTGAAAGCCAATACTTTTCGACTTCTCGGTTTTCAGTCAAAAAAACGTTTTAGATACTTTTTCGCGAATAACTGGAAAAATATGCATTCAATCGAAAGACCTGTAGATAGCAAAATTATAGTTCATAAAAAACAAAGAAAATTGTGTATTTATGATGTATGGCAGATCCAACACAATTTCAAACGCCAAAATGAAAAGTTTCTACGTACAATATTCAAAAACCAATGCGTTGTTTGGGGAAAACTATTAGAGATTTTTTTCAAAGTCCTTTAAAGAACCTTTATCTTCATTTTTCATAAAAGTTACTAACAACAAAACTAAGCGAGGTGTGAAGAGAATAAGATCGCATCCTATTTTTTCGTTGGAAAAAATAGTGAAAATCTCACCCTCTCTTCCACCCCATTTGTGAAAAATCGTTGCCCCTTCAGAATTCACTTCATTCATGTTCTTGTAATACGTTTTGAGTGTTTCAGTCGTTGAAAGTACTTATTTTTGAAAGAAACTGAGCTTGAAGAGAGAAAATCAGCGAAAAATCGCTTTTATTTCGAAATCACATACCTCATAAATATGAAGTGAAACGGATCTTCATTTGAAATATATTATATTTTCCTCAGCATAAATCGCATGAGTATTCCTGTTAGTGAGTCATGTACTCGAGGATAAAGTGAAGAACGAAGAATCTCTCAACATTCCTTATCTAGAACATCTATAAGTTTGAACCTTCCTTATCTACAATGAGGCCAACAAAGATCTGAATGAACCTAAATGTTGAAAATAAAAATAGTACGTAGTACACATACTAGAAGTCAGCCTAACAGAAAGTAGGTACCTATTTCAAAGTTCATAGTCATCATCAATAAAAAAAACTAATATTAGTCGGAAAGATAGCCTAAGAGCCTATGACGCACGTTTGAAACTTTCTAAGAAGTATCACCTGAATAGGTACGAAAATGACCTAACTGAATACACCATGTACTGCGCATACAAGTAGCAAAAAAAATCATTTCTTCAAAGAACAAATTGTTTGCTTCAAAAACATGTAATTTCAACATGTAATCACAAGAAAACTATGCCGATATTTTCGACAGAGATTAGGTATTCATTAACGTCTATCATCGTTTCATCCGGAAAACGTTTTTTTACAACCAAGTCAATTGGATCATTCGATAAAAATTCACAGTATTAAAATGCGTATAAAAAACGTAACGCATTGGAGGAACGAATCAATAACGCAGCAATCAACCTTCCAAATTAAAAAATGGAAGCATCCTTCAAAAAACTATTGGACAATCCATTAGATTGCCACTTAATGATTCTCATTTATCGACCAAATATCCTGTGCAACAAGTGTGATTAGCGATGTATGCAGCATAGTAATGAACCTTTCTTTGATGTCAATTTCGTCGAACATTGTGTAATGGTGTGCCACTTTCTACATAGAGTATGTAAATTGTCTGTTAGATTTGGGCTTTTAATGAAGTAGGCGAACACGATGACAGTTTTTTGCATTACCGTACACAATGACACAATTAATTATACAGAATTGTTAACAACGCAAGCTCAATAAATAATACGACTGACAAGAGAAGTAATATCAACGGTATCCTAGTGATCCATATTTCAAGTGAACCAACGATTATCGAGTGGCCTCATTAAGAAGATTCACTGAAGGATGGGAAAAGGGATAACGGTAGATAATGTTATATTTCAAATAAGAAACATTTTTGAAAAACATTATGAACAAATCAATACAATTTGGGGTTAATTCAATTTTCAATAATGAAAGTATTAATGTAAGCCTCAACTTGTATTCAATTAACTTAGTAACTCAAGAAGTTCGATGATCGAAATCAAATGGAAGCATTCATGCATTATATTTATAGTGTAGGTAGCCGCTGAGAAGATAGAATGATCAGTGAACGGCACGCACTCTGAATGTTCCTTTCCCCAATGTTACAAGTCCGATTGACACCACTCAACAAAAACGTCGCAGCGTCGTCCTCCCATCAACTCTTGGGATGCTTTTTTAAAAGTGTTCATTATTATACCTCTTCCTCTACAGTTAAATGTATTTTTTTTGATCTTTTTCTTGGAGGTGAAAGAGTGTTTCCATCCATATTATTTAATCAACGTAACACACGTAAATACAAAGCACAAATGAGTACAGTACAGTGTAAACAGTTCTTCATTTATTTCAGTTTAGGAGGCGTGGTTATGCAGGCATTTACTGTTCACGCGTCCTTGAATTCTATCTTTTGAACAGCCCGACTATAGTAACTTTTCCGCTAACGCTTCGAAAATTTGTCAGCTATCAGAATCAGTCGCGCATTTTCTAAGATAACTCGCTAAGATAAATTAAATACAAGTTAGGTTGGCATGCATCCTCTTCAGATAGACGAGATGCATTTCGAGATTGCCGATTACAATGATTCGTTCAATGATATTCAATAATGTTAGGGGGTTTATCAAATAGGTTAACGATATAAACAAAAATAGCAGTGTAGTTCAAACTATACAATTCAATATCGCTTTCAGTGAGATGAAATCCAAGTACCTTAGTGGCAACAGTAGCCATTTATTGCTCAATGAAAAGAGGTCTGCTGTGGTGTTTCCACTAATGGCGTTGAGTGTATTTCATAAGGTTATGTTTCCATTCATTTCTTTTGTATCGGGAAGACAAACGAGAGAAAGCTAGAGTCTGATGACAATTTTCTGGTGCACAGATCGAAATATATTCGGCGAGGTCGATCGTCGATACAGCAGTGTGTGTATATAGCGACAGCAAGCATACGTACACCAGAATGATCCTCAGTTCAAACCCGGCTGGCTGCCAGAGACCATTTTTAAAGCCCCTACTCATTACAGGTCTATTTTAGGACAGATCGTAGCGATTTTTACTTTTCACCTTCATATATTTGGATGGATTGTGCACTCTTAATTCAATCCTATATCGATAGAAAGAGAACCTACCTTCCAGAAAATTCAAATATTATGAAGTGTTGAAATTCGAGAGACTTCATTTTTCTCACAACTGTGCGAAGATGGCATTCAGAAAATACGATTATACCATGAATGAACGAATTTTCAAAAAATATAAAGCATTCATTATATTTTGAATGTTTCTCTAGTGATTGTTCCGACCAGCGGAAATATGCTGAAAATATGACAAATTGGCCTCACTTGGAGTATGACTGGTGTGACATGTAACTCCGAATTCAACTCAATTTCATCAATATCCGTTATTCTGAAAAATATAATTATGGAAGCAAATTTCAAAATATTTTTACAGTGTAAGAAAGAACAAGAAGAATATCCGATGCTAATTATATTTTTCGAAACGTGTCTTCCTTTTATAGGGTACGTATGAAATTTGTTATGTACTCTTTCCAACATATTTCCTGAACAGAAATTGACATGCCTCTTCGATTGAAAATAGTATTTATGCAGTGTTTACTCCAACCAGAATATTGTAGGATCGTCATATTATCGTACGACGGAATGAGTTCTTTGTACATCCCTATAATTTTTTTGATTTTCCAAAGAACATATTTCACGATTTGGAATATTTTCATTGAATGGCAGCGAGGTCCTATTTTACTCCCTTCAGGTGGCGCTATTAAAACCGCAGCACAGTTCTTTCAATTCTTTGGGTCATACAAACTCGAACCAAAACACTGAGTTACTCTTCTTTTATTTGGAAGAGGAATGGTGGAAAAAGATGGTGTAGCCGAACTCAAAGCATTATTTAATAAATCGAAAAATATAAAGGCAATGTCTCACATGGTCGGTAAGACCACTTGAAGAGTGATTATAAATCAAATCATCTGAAGCAACAATTCGTTCTTCTTGTACTGACCAAATATTAGCCCGAAACCGCTTTAAAAATGTGCCCATCCCCATAATTGAAAATTAATTTCAGCATTTATATCTGAAAAGAAATTTTTTCTGTGAAGAATTCTACACAGACACCTGTTGGATATAATTCAACGCCCCTCTTGGTATTAGCCAGGGAACTAGTTGTTTCCTGAAAGGTGTTAGTCCAAGTTGAGACTTGCCTGTACGAATTGTTCCTTTAGGTGATTTGACAAAGTTGATCACTATCGTGTAAAATGAATAAAAGATTAGCCAAATGACGGCTTATATATCTTCCAATCTATATAGTACCATCTGCTTCGAACTCTCCAGAAAACAGCCATTAGTAACATCTTCATCCGCTCCTTTGGTTGTGATGTGATGAGCATCGAGTTATTATCTAAGAAAATTATTTTTCCTCATGCGATGGAAATGAAAATAAAATCCGATATATAAAAAAATAACTTCCTAATATAATCAAAATGAAAAATATGATTACGAAGGCGATTTCTATCGTTGATTACTTCCGCTGAGTAATAACGATCAATAACATCGAGAGTATATAACATCTGAGGCAGAAGTTAATGAAATAATTACATTATATAAGAGCAACAGATCCCGAATCATTTTCCGTTATATCTAAATTCATTGATTCATCTACTGAATTAATAACAATACTCGATATAGTCTGCTGTTTCAAGTTGATTGAGATTTCAGAGTATTTATAAATTAATTCCATTCCGAATAATGAAACTTTCTGAAACCTTTAATTAGTAAAGTTTAATTTGAATCGAGAAAGCTTAGGTTTGTTCGATGCATAATACACGAAAATCGACGAGTGATAAATAATTTTCGTCTGAGGTTTAGACTTAGACAATGCTTCGGAGCATATCTTATAATAATCTGATTATTCTGAACTCATTGCTTTCGAGAAATCAAGCGAAGGAGGTAACGGTGGAAACGATAAAAAATATGGTTTGTTCCGGTTTGCGTATAATTCAAAGATAACTACAGAAACATGAGAATTGAAGAAACGTTATCAAAATGAAAGGAATTTTAATTGAGAAACACATAGACATCCTCCATAAAACGAATGGAATTCTGCTCCATTGTAATGTTCGTTATTCCATATACATCAAGAAGAAAGTGGTCAGAAGAAGTCCTAGTAGTAGACAGACACAAAGTTACATTCAACGTTTGTGATAAAATTGTAAGAATTTGTAGGGTGCAACTTCTTGTCCTATGCACAGCTTCGCCAATGATAAACTACCCCTCGGACTATCCAGACTTTGAGTATCAGATCAAATAGACAGAAGCAGAAGAGGAATGTGGAACTCATTGTTTCGGAAGGTTTTTCACGATAGTTAATTCGTTAAAAACTCAAGATGGACACATATCCCCAACTCAATTTCTAAGAGTTTTGTGAATAAGTACCCAGAGATGAGGAGAGAAATCTTTTTTTTTCTCCGATTGACAGCAAATATTGATTTTGCAGCCACACATCAATCAGCAGAGTATTACTTTTCGCTCGACTTTTCCTGTCTAGGCAGCGGAGTAAGTACCTTTAAGTCGCCATCACTCTCTATGTTGAACTATAATTACTATGAACATATACATTTCCATAGCAAGCAACGATTCCAAGACTTGCGATGTCTGAATTTAAATTTAGACCAATCAGAAAGCTATCGGATCTTCGTACGATCAAATTTCGGATCTGTCTGAATTCAGCCTTAGCCGATACACATGTTACAAATGATTCTCGAGGGAGAGACGCTTGTAAGTTCCTAATGGGAACGACAGCGGAAAAGAATAAGCTTGAGAACTCATTAACAGGTTCAGTTATCTGGGAGACCTCGTTGTCTACTGTAACAAAATTATTTTGATTCTGGCACCGGCATCACATCAAAATCCTGAAGAAAGCTGGTTGTGATAAGCATTACTACTTGCATTCTTCAGTAGCTTCTGGCATGTTTTGTGCGGAAGTCACAACACACTCTTCTGTATACCGTTTAATATTGCCCATTGCAGTGATCATTTCTGACCGGTCCACAGCATTATCTTATTTGGGGTGCTACCAGTATTCCATAACGCAAGTATTCGAATGGTCTGTTTAGGTTAATCATATCAAACTAGATTTCAGCCGTATGTAGTCGGAATTCTGGTGTTTTTTGCGATTGTCAAATAGTTATTTGTTTCACTAGGCATTAAATCTGCTTTTCTGCCGTGTGAAACATATAATTTTTTCTTCAAATCTGTTCCAATTCCACGCAAAATCGACTTTTTCATATTTAAATTGCGTTCCATTATCAATAACTAAATAACTACATTATTTTATCAAAGGTAACTGGGCCCTGCGTTACTATGTTTACCGCTGATGACGTTTGTTGACTATGTTTGTTTACTGTTTACTTCGTCATTGTCAATTTTGAAAAGCAGATTCATGGAATATGGACAGAAGAAAAATATAGGATCTCTCTCTGAAGATGTGCTGATTGTCTATTTCGTGTTGTAGTTTGTAGTTTTAATGCAATAAAACCAGTTTATTATCATCAGCATCATTTTGAGTTTTCTTAATGTCATTGTCCATTTTAATAACCAGTTTGATTTGAATTATTACTTGGAAGGTTGCCTAGCAACGAACTTTTTCTGCCTAGGCAGTAAAAGTGGACTTTTTCTGCCTAGGCATTAAAAGTACAACTTCTAAGCCTTCCAAGTGTCATTAAAAGGCCGCTATCAATGTCATTTAGAGAAAAAAACATTTTTCTATCATATGTTGAGCGAAAAAATACACCCTGGAAATATTCACAGATAGTTTTGCGACATCATGTACAGCCTAGATAGAACTTCAGCGTGAAAAAAATCACTGCAGGCATTACGTTGTTATCCTATAATTGTGCCCGCACTGAGGAATATCATTCAAAGCACAGGCAACCTGAAAATGTTCAAGACAATGATTCAGGAAATCGCAACATCACCCATTATAATCCCCGAGACACATAAATGCGACAATTACCGAAAATTCATCGCATCCCAACTGTATTTAATTTTGAATGGAAACTACATTTTTGTTAAAACGTAATTGCAAACAATCATATCCGTCGGGCTTCATGCTTTCTATTTGAAACCGGTTTCACGGACACATTCATATTCAGATCAAGCAGATGTGTGACTCAATCCATGAAAACTGAATACTATTCGAATCCAGCAAGGTTTCATTACGAATATACAGCTGAAGATGAATATTTCAACATATGATCGGATGATACCGTTAAGACCAGTTTTGATTTCATTGATCAAGATGAAGTGATTCAATTTTTGATTCTTGTATTACCAGATCAGATTACCCACACGATGTTGATAAATGGAATGAGGTTCTCTTTCCTTTTTACAGGATTTCCATCAGTTGTGTATCCCTACTGATAAATTGAAGAACGTTTTTTTATTTAGGGATGCACACCAACTTTTATGTCATACTAGTCCGTTATTGCATGAAAATATTATCATTTACAGAGAATCAATAATTCTATTCGATTTCAAGTAGATACAAAGGTTGATATGGAAACACAGTTAAATTTGAGAAGTTAACATGCAGAAAAACTTCTCTTTAATGCACGTGTTATAGCACGCGCGGGTCATAAAGTGAACTTTACGCCCGCACTGGCTGTAAAGTTATGTACTTGGTAACAAAGCAATAAAACCCAATAATGAACTAGTTTGACAAAATAATAATAATCGAAAACATAATAAATTTTTATGCTATCTGAAGAGTCGCTGAGATTGTGCCCAAAAAATATGGAATGCATAGTGAAACGATACCTACGTTTTCTAATCATTTGAAGTATCGATTTCAGAAACGTAACGGAACTCAAGATTCTCAATCTCACAAACTGTTTCTAAAGTGATTCGTAGCCTGAAAAAACACTGTTGTAAATTTGGTGATAATAATGTTGTCGAAATGAAAGAAAAAAAAATTCGAAGGGAATTCACTGAGATACATTTGCATTTGATGTTAATCTACTCGATTGACGTAATTTTACCGAACAGTATTCTGAACATTTTGTTCAATTGTATAGGTATCATCACAGTAGAAAATTATCATAAGTAATTTTGCTACTGGTGATGGAATTTTTTGAGAATGTAAAAGTAAAATTGATGTAGTGACATTACTTGAAGTTGCGGTTGCAACATACATAAATCTAATTCAACTTCAAATCAATATATGTTTCAAGAAGGAACATTTTGTGAAACAGTGGTTGTTTCAATCCATTCCACCTTCAATCAGGAACGAGTCAGGAACGCAATATGATCGAACAGAAAAACGGAACTTTCCACTCCAACATTTGTGATAAATGAAAATTGAATTGATAGGTAGGGAGTCACAAAACAAAATGATCCGAGACACTTTCGGTTCTGACTGTCAGTAATCGTCTTGTTATGAAACGAGTAGAGAGAACAAAGAATCATTTATGAAACCGAGCATCCTTTGAGGGGGGACCAGGTCAGACAAAACCGGTACTATTTATTTAACAGTAAGGGATATTGTATTCTTCACACTCAGTTGAAGGAATAAATTGCTGATATATCTGTATTCAGTTTATAACACAAATTAGTAGAACATTCACATAGACATATGTTATGTCTGTGTTTGTACAAGCTATTGAGGTCGATCATTTATTATTTGTTTTGCGTACGTGAAACAGTTTCAAGCAGGAGTCAAGTCCTTATAAAAGACTACAGTCGAAATCTTGCAATTTTAATGAACGGTGATAATCCTGAAATTATATACACATCTATTCTGAAGATATGGAAGGTGACTCTTCTGTCGTTAAATTCGGAAAGTGAATGGTATTTTGATTTTTCATTATAATCATTTCATATTCGTAATACAGTTATTCTTTATAGATTTTTTTATTTTGATAATATCATTTAGCTTCTTTGTAGATCATTTATCAGATGTTTCACTGCTCTTAAACTTGTTTTGGCAGATTTTGCTTTACTCCCGTAGGTTCTAGCTATATATAACTGTGTGAAAAAGTTGGTTCAATTAGTAGAAGACTTTGTGGCATGAAGCCTTCTGGTGGTGGTGCCAAAAGATCAATCACATCTACCAGCAGACGATATCATACCACAGGAAATTAAACCAAAAACAGTCATAAGATTCTCAAATAATAACGTGAGTCCGAGCGTGAGTCACTTATGTGTTGGAAAGTTTTGGAGTTGCCGTCTACTGAGTGTACATTTCAAATCGCATTTCAATAAGCGTGGCTAGAGGAGCTGAGCTCACGCCGTCATTTTGGGGAATGCGTTTCTCACAAATGGTGCATCGTAGCCAAGAAATGATTTTTTTTGTCGAAAGTTCTTCATTTCTTCAGCTACTCTCTCAATAGATCACAAGAAGATACACAAGTTCATTGTTCATGCCTTTTTCTCGAGGTTTTTTTTGCTAATTGAACATCAGTGAAAACTACGGTTACGGGCCCAGTTAACCTGAACTGAAATAGTGCAAACCAACAGTTCACCGAAAGGGTCCGAAGAAGTCAATTACAGTCATGAGCGAATTAGAGAAGTCATTCGATGGTAATTATTTTGATAATTGGGAATTCCGCTTGCTCGTGTTATTGGAAGAAAAAGAATTTGTTGAATGTCTCCATGGTGTCCCTGCGTCTTCTAACGTGAAACTGTCCGTGGATGCAGCCGCTAAATTAGACAAGTAGAAAAAACTTGAAGATTTCGAAAAGAGAGATCGAAGATGTAGATCCATAATTACCTAAGTGATTGCAGACAGCAATTTGGAATACATCATAGACAAAAATTCTACCGAAGACATGTGGAATGCTTTGTTGAATTCCTTCCATAGATGTTGTGTGTCATCTTTTGCTGAAAATCCTACGAAATGGTAATAATTGCTTTAGAAACCATTGAAACTGACTTAACTCTTGAGCACGTCAAAACAAGACTAATGGACGAGGAAGTCAAACGAAATTCGAAGTCCAGTAAAAGTCCAGAATATGAGTCAAACTTTCACAAGAATTGAAGAAAGCCTTCGAAATCCCAATACTGGTGTGAGGCTCATGTCCATAAAAGGGCGGAATGCAGGAGAAATGAATTCCAGAATAACAAACCTGATGAAAGTGCAAATGTTGTGGAGTAGTCTCCATAACAGCCAATAACCAACGTAATTCTTCCAACAGTACCTGTTTTTAGACTCGGGCGCATCTGATCAAATGACGAACAATAATGATTTATCTATTCAAACCTGAAGTCTGAAGAATCATATAACGATATCTGTAGCGAAAATAGGAAAGGGGATAGTAGCAGAGAAAGCGGAAAACATTGAAGGACAAAGAAAAATAGGACATAGGCTGATCAATTACGAAATTGAAGCATAATTTATTATCTGCCAAAAAAATGGAAATGGCAGGCTTACAAATAGTATTCGACAGCAGAATCGCAAGAATTCAAAAAGAGAATAGAGTAATAAGAGAAGCAGAAAGAAGAGACAAACTTTATGAACTGAACATTTTTGTGGGAGAAGAATCCGTCAAAGCATATTCTGCATTTTAAGATGATATTTGGCAGAGAAGATTTGGCCACATTGATAAAAGCTCTCTACAAAAATTAATCGAAAACGATTTGGTTGATTCCTGTGAGTTTTGTATTGAAGGAGAAATGAAAAGATTGCCCAACAAGATACCGGGGATACGTAAAAGCCCCCCCCTAGACCTCATCACTCTGAAGAATAAGAGTGAAGTTTTCGGGAAATTCAGAATTTACAAGTCCGCTTTGAGTAGTCATTTTGCTTTGCCTGCGGCACGACTCCGTTGTGACAAAGGTGGCGAATACATATCAAAAGAGTTCAGAGACTACTGTGCAGATGAAGGAATTGTCTTGGAATATACCAACCCATATACACCAGAGCAGAACGGAGTATTGGCAAGATTCAACAGAACTTTGTTGGACAAGGCACGATCAATTATATTAAGCCTTGATAAAAATCTCTGGAGCGAAGCATACCCACAGCAGCATACCTGGTGAATAGATCTCCGACTTTCTCAAAGGAATATGCTACTCCAGCAGAGTTATAGTCTGGCGAGTAGTCTGGAGAGAAACCTGATGTTTCACATTTGAGAGTTTTTGGAAGCAGTGTTTTATCTTCATATTCAAAAACATGGTCGAGAAAAGTTTGTCGGTAAAATTCTAATAGTCCGCCGACAAGCGATAGAAAAAAACTTTTTCATCTTACGTATTTCGATCTCCTGAACAACAAAAAAAAATTTTCGGCAGTCTCAACAAGTTTAGAAGAGATGGACCCCAATGACAGGAAAACGGGGTTGGTTGGTACCAACATGTTTGACATTTCATTCGGTCATCCTCAGGTCAAAAATTCGTGTCAACGTAATGTTAAACAGATTTTGTGAAGACTGAACACATTAAAAAGCATTTAGATCAATTTCCAGAATCACCGACGCCACTGATCGTTTGGCCGTGGTCATAGAATGCTGCTGAAAATTGGCTGCCAAGTTCACACTGGTCAGTTTGTTGATATCAATAGTCGGGATGTTTAAATAATGTACTATCAGATAAATGGAATCGATCGTGCAATATGGATTGATGGGAGTTTCATCATACTATCCGAAATTATCTTTTTTCATATAAAAACGCCGTTATCGTCCGTATGACAATATAAATACAAATATAAAAGAGTCCAGTTAATTATTGACTCTCAAGGTATTTGTAAGTTGTAAAAAATCAAAATCATCAGTACGAAGACATTTCTGTATTCTTCCAATGAGTATGAAATGAGGTTATTCGTTAACCAGCTAACGACCCATAACGAACGTTAGGGCTCAAAAGAAGAAACTTGCTCGGAAACTTGTGCGAGCTTAATATCCCTTTAAACGTTTCTTTCCTGGCACGGAAGAAGAAAGGGTGGATATCTGCCCATCGACATCATAGCCGCTGAGAGTCACAAAATCTGTATTGTATGAAGAGGTATTTTTCAGTGCGCTAGTTATTGTATGTCCAACGTACGATGGATCAGACAGAAATCAAAGTATTCCTTCCTATAAAGACGAACAATACAAATCAGTTCGACATTTTTCGTAAAAACTAAGTTTAGAGTTAGTCATTTGAAACGACATGTGCTGAGAAAATTCAACTCACACGAACAACGAAAAGTGTTCACCCTGTTAGCTTCCACAATTCAATTTATGCGCGAAGGTAGATTAGAGGTTGCGTCGACAGGTTTCAAAACATATTGAGGACCTGTTCCCACGACCCTCCGGCGCGGGCGGTACAAACTGCGTCTAATTTAGTGGTTGAAACTTTCTTGTCTCGAGAAACCGTACAAAAGAGTTTGAGAATACCAAAGAAAGCGGTATCCATTACGAAATCTCAAAATGTAGAAATATTTTTTGTATTCAATTGCGTTAGCTCTCATGTTTTATTGACTCATCAAATATACATTATTTTTACCAGAGTGAATTCTGTGATTGCCGCCCATCACGTTTTTTGCTTTGCTTATGGTTCATAGTTAAAGACTTTGAGATTGCAGAAAGTCCATATCTCACTGCTTTCCTTTCCTATGTCGCCAGGAAAAAAAGTTTTTTATTCGAAATTTGAATTCATTCGAAATTTGAAATAATCAACTCTTTCAGTCAGTGTTAGTAATTTTTTCCAGCATTTTTGACTTCGCCACTTCCACACCCTAAGACAATAATCTTCCCATAATATTCGAGCTCCCAAGAAGAACCTAGTAAAGGTTTTGTTGAAAAGTTCTCGCACATTTCCGGAGTGATTCCATTGACCACTGCAATCGTCTCCAATTCTCTATGGCAAATACCTCTTGAAATAAAAAATATCACAGATTCCTGTACGATTCTCACTAACAATGGGGTCACAAAACCGCGACACGTATTTCGCCATAAAATAGATACAGTAATAATAGCATCATCCTCAAGCAGAATGAATTTATCATACTTGAGGAAGCCTGTGTATACAGGAACACGTGTCGCGGTTGCTCACAGGGAAGTTCAGGGATTTCCATCAAGTATTGGTCGGTTCAATTGGAAAATATTATGTATACAATAGCAGCAAAATGTTTTCGCGGCCTCAAGATTATATCTTGCTACAGCCGGAGCAGCCTCGGCGATAATCTCTCTCTCGGAACGCAAAATAATATATTACATTACTAGTGCGGAAAGTGACATTTTCACATTCGCACAAGTAATGTACATTATTTTTCCTAGGACCACCTACTTTTTTAAACAATATGTAAATACATATCGTCATTACATATCGTGGATATGTAATGATATGAATTCACCATAACAGCAACCTGACAGCTGACAGTCCCTAGAGGGGTACTTGCAATTGAATATTGATGAATAGAGATTCAATAGCGTCGGCAAAAATCGTTGCTTCAATGTAATGATTTCTGTAATACATACTTGAAATTAATAATATAACTGTTTAATCGAGTGTTTAATGGACATTATTGTTGTTTGGACTGTGAATACACAATTAGTATATTGAGTTGCCTGACTAATCTCAAGTTTTTTTTTGTGTCAGTATATGTTCGATTATTGTTTCTATAAAAAGTGCACATGAATTTGCAGTAACGTTCATAGTGAAATGGAGGAATATAATGAAAATTAATGTTTATTTGAAAATAATACAATAAGTGCGATTACTTATAATACAACACTTCTTTTCCGTTTCTTTATTTTTTATCAATGATTAGTTACCTATCAGTCCTAATTTTATATGAATAATACCAATGGATAGGAGCAATAAATAATTGCATCTGTGAATCCTACAGGATTCACGGGTTTGACGGCTTATGGACAGCCTTGCAGAAAGTACTTTCCGTACTAATAAGGAAAGTAACTTTTCCCACGAGTTAGATTAAAGGTCACTTTCCATGGGAGTAGAGAGTGCGATATGTGTCACTTTCCTATGTGGTCGTAGGAAAATGCATTTTGCGGCCTTAGTATACAAATAACTGTTTTCGCACTCATTCCTCTGACGACTGACCTAATAGATAAAAGAACCTGGTATTTCGAAAAAGATCCAGTGATATTGAGAAAGAATCTGATCCCACAAACCGTTCGACGACATGAAAGAGTCTGGTCCTTTCATCCAAAACAAAAAAAGACAAAACTGATCACTACCACCGATTGTCTCGTCCGGAACGAGTAGTGATATAAAACCAGAAATAAACCTTCGTCTCGGAATGTGTCACCGCAAACTAGCTAAATAAATACAGGTCTTCGGAGCTTTTTCTACTTCTAAGGAATAAATCACACCCTCTCATTCATGTCAAGCGCACAGATGCACTTCCCGAAAAGGATCGTCCCTCGAAATTCGTTGGTTGGAGAACGGTTAGCTATAGAGATTGACCTTTCCAGTGGCGGAGGCAAAATTATAAAGTAGAATTGGAGTGAGAGTGAAATTCAACTCCGCGCGAGTAAAGACACATTCGATATTCCATATCAAATGCTGAGTAAGTGTCACCTTATATACTTACTAGGTCATTTGAAAAAACTATGGAAATAAAAAAGCAAATACAAGGACAGATAAAGAGGTAAGCATTCGGGTCAGGAATGTTTCGAATAATATAAATCGCTGAATACCGTTACCCTACAGAGAGTCAACAGAAAAGTGTGGGTGAGCCTTCAAGTTGCCGTCCATGAAATCAAAGTGTACTGGAATTATCTCCACCTGGTATGTGGGGAAACGAAACCACTACGATCACAAACACCTTTAGTTTGGGCAGATAGGGCATTCGAGGTACATGAAGTCAGTTATGTCTTGTCTCTCATCTCTAACTTGAATATGAATTAATCTCATTGATTTGTTTTAACTACTTGATTCATTACTTTATTAGTATTTCATTTTTGTAATTATCCTTGTAGGTATCAATCTTTCTCTGAATAATTTTATATTATATCAGATCTCGATAGCTTGTATCTTTCCCAATACAAGAGATAGTGGAATTTTAAAAATCAGTGAAAATATGTTCAGAAAACAAAGCAACTAACTCGATCAGTATCACACAAATTTGTGCTAATATGCATTGAAGAACTAGGTCCATCACCAAACAGAACGATGTTGAGACTCAGAGAAGTAGAAAGATTCGGACTGTCTATATAATTAATCCTATTGAAGTCTCCTGAAGAACAATAACTCTTAGGATGGAAAAAAGTAATTGTAAGGATGTATCAAGAATAATAACAATGAATTACACGGGAAACAATCGATTCAGTATGTATAACTCTGAAACTTCTAAAATGAGTGATAAAATAATCGAAAAGCAAAAATGAGGATAGAAAATCCTGTCAAATGGATGGGTCACTAAAAATTCACTAACTTAAGTAAGCAAAAAAAAATATTGAAATAGATTTTCAAAGAATAACAATTAATTTCAATTGATCAAAACATTATTATGGTGACGAAATTTAGAATATTGAAAATGAAATGGTAAAATCACACAAAATTCAAATGAGGACGTATGAATATGAACAAATGTTGACATCAAGTTTCAAGTTGAGTATACTCAACGAGGTACTCACGTTTCGATTGATAAGTGTCCGCAATCATCTTCGTGTGATGATTGACAGCATTTTGAGATCTGGACGGTTTTATTTCACTCCGCAAGGAACATTGTCAACCACTTTTTTCGAATACTCGCACGAGTAATGAGGATAAATGATAAAAATAAGTATTGAATTCACAATTATAAACTGAAAACAATTTTCAAATGAGTTTTGTTGTGACAAACTATTCGAGTATGCATCAAATTTATTTCTGGAACCTCATTCAATAGTGTCGTTGTCAAATAATACCTGTTAATACCTGTATGCAACGAATATGGATAATCGACGTTATAATTCCTTCTTTCTGTGACTTTTTGCAAACCGGATATGCAATAACTCTACAGGAATGTTCCACTACATGATTATGTTGAACATAAACTCGAATATATGATCCACGTCAAGTATCTACTCCTCGACCTATTACAGTACCTTCATGTACAACAGATTTCGTCAATATCTTGGACTCTCATAATTTCCGGAAATGTAATTTTTTTATTGAATCTTTGGTTGGAGGCAGATTCAAGAAAATCTATAGAAAAATTTGGAAAATACCCATAGAGTCACAAAATATATGATTGCCCTGGGCGAGGTCCTGAGGCAAAGTCATTAGTTAGAAATGAAAATTGATCATCTTAGCATTTTATTTGTCTAAAAAAGATTGTATACACTTTTTCAAAATGAATATATATATATTGAATTTCGCAACTAGAACAGCTTTCTTCATGGGCATCCGAGCTTCTAACCAACATGCTTCGTTTGTATAAGGCGTTCGAGAACTAATATGCCTATCGCAGTTGTCTCCTTGAAGAGGTCCAAAAGCTTCGGCTTTGGCATGCCGTTCATTGAGTACAGTATATCCAATCCATCTTGGCACAGAACTAATGACGTATATGCCCTGCAATCTCTGTAAAGTATACTAAGATAGAATAACATCTATTATATGTGTTCACTGTGTTGAACTTCATTCCTAGAAGGTGTTTCTTCTTTCGTCACGGTCTGCACTACCATCTGGAAAAGAAGCTGAATTTTGTGCCAGGATGGATTGGAAAAGCTGTGACAGCTGTAATTACCGGAATCTGTATATTATCCCATGCTTTTGTTTCTTTTCACATGCTTTCGATCAGTTTCCCAACCGATTCAGCATAAACTCATTTCCTCACTTTGGTTGCTGGATTTATTCACGAACTGAAATCCACCTTTTTCTTCCAAAGAAGCATTCTCCGAATATTCTAGAAATGCGTGACGTACAAAAACATTATCAAACAATTCGCTCAGTGAAATAATCGAGTCGAAAAATATCTAGTATGGAAGTGCAGGACTATTATTTTCTCTTTGTGAGTGGGATATAGAAGACGAGGATAAGAAGGTAATACGAGAGGTAATATATAATAATATAGTGACGCTACTACAGTTCTCATTCGAATCAGCATACAGCACGAACTTGGCTACAGATTATTACATCCTTCATATTCGCTAGGGTGCGTTAACTAAATATTCTTCTTCATTATTTAGAGGTTTCACGAGCTGATATGAGAGCAGAAAGCAGCATGAGGAGTACTGATGAGTTTTGAATTGGATAAAAAGTTTCTCCTAACAATTTTGTTTATGTCAAATCCACAGTATTGGTGATTTATTTGATAGATCTCTGAAGAACCCTATTCTTGTGGGAATAGTCGAACTCAATCAGTCGATAACATGAAGTAACCTGGCAGATAGATAAGTCAGCAGAAGAGTACAAATTGTTGGGGAAACCATCTAAAGGTAGTTTGGACGAGAGTTTGGCGGACATTATCTGATACAACCTGCTTCAAATGCTTCATACATAGCTACACTGACACGTTCTCTTGTATTTCTTCTTCCGAATGGCAGTTATATCCACGATTGTTTTTGAAATATTGACATCGTATAATATCATTTTCAATAATTAGTATTATAATTTTTATCGATAGTTTATGTACACAATAACAAATTCTTTGATGAAAGCATAATTTGTCAATATATCTCCTCAGTTCCACGCATAAAGTTACTTCCCAACCGTTCCCAAACTTTACTTCAGATTGTATCCTTCGAGCCGGTTCTAAACCAGCGACCTTCTTTGATTACGTGTATTTCAATGGCTTTTTCTATGTCATTCGCGATACCAGTTGTTGGAGTTATACTCAAGTATAGCTGCTAAGTGAATTCTTCTCTTCTTTCTCAGAAATATATATATAATGTTGTATCTATCTTATTTCCAAATGGAAACGGATATCACCAATTCACAGGAAAAAAAATAATTTGTGAAAAATGGTATTATTTTGATTGGTGGAATTTTCTCAGATCCATTGGCTTTGTTGGCTTCAGAAACTAGCAAAATCAGTAAAACGTGAATCGAGTGGTATCACTTTGCTATTAGGGTAAATAATTGATCTTTGTTAAAGTTTTCACTTTCACACCAGTAGTTTCAATCCCAACGATTATTAAATTTCCTGAATATTATATTTTTTATATATCAGAAAATATTTATATCGGCGATCATGGAAAACATTCCATCTTCTTCGTCCATAGCTCAACCAGAATCAATGAGTATGTAGATCTAAAGATGAAGGCGAAGCCAACAAATAAGAATCTGACGGGCATTCTACGATTATGTTCCCATAGTACAATCCCGAGAACTATACCCGAGACTATACCAGTAAAATGTCCTAACTTTAATGGTTCTCAACAATTTTATTCGTGAAATCCCAGTGTGATACTTCACATCTTAATATAATTCCAGAGTATAAATACAGCATCTGTTGTATGACTGTAACTCGGACTGTAATCACTTATAAAGTTCCGTACCCTGCCAGAACCCAAGGCTGAGGCATACAGTGCGGGATTTTTGCTTACAAATCAGATGCTGATCATTTTCCTACACGAAAAACTTTGAATCTGTCTACTTACCCAGTGTGTGTTCAATTCTTTCCTCGATTCGTTAGTATTTTCGGGAATCAGAGCGATTGAGAGATTTCAATAGAAATGATTTAAAGTAGGTACCAAACCTTCTTCTCTACACCACTGATATATAGCGAGGGTGGTTTTCTATACAGTATTTTGTTCACGGTTCCATAGAAATTTAGATGCCGATGCGTATATTGTTGAAATTTTCAACAGATGTTCGAGTGAAAAGAGCCGACCTGAAAGCGAGGACTGCGAGGAAACATAATTAGATAAATCGAAATGTCAGATGTTTGTTTCGTTTCTAGTTTCTCTCATGAGGGTATGATATATGAGTAAGATTTTAGATAACTCGAGCCGGACTCAAAGAAACCTGTTCATTTGATCCTGGTATATCTTGGTGGCGAAGTCGAATTGAATCGATAATACTCAATAATAGTGGTATATCACAATATACCTAATTCTGAACACTTGAATTTTGCAAATTGAACATGCGTTTTGACTGATTCGATCACATCCATTAATGAAGCTCATTTTGACTGACATGGGTATGATTGAATCCTACGGTGTTGGAACTTTAAACAAAGCTCAAAGTACGTGGCCGAACTTGAAGGGTTGATTCTTTGAGTAATTTCGGTGATGCTTCTTTTTCAAGATACAGGGTGTCAACAATCATTCGGCCGATTCCGTTGAAATTTGACGAAGTTATTTGGAGTAGTGGGGAGCTGATTTAGACCCATCTAGATCTGAATCCCCATGCCCAGTGGCGTACCGGAGGGCACATTAACCAATATTTTTGAGGAAAAATGTCATCATTTCCCATCATGTCCGAGAGACATGCATTATAGTTATTTTTTCCCCACAAACAAAGCATGATACGGAAAGAATGCCGCGATAAAAAAGTTACAGTTTCAGTTGCTTGATACGATAAAGAAACAATAATTGCGAAAAATCAGTGGCGCACATTCTTTTGGTCAAAAATGTTGGTTCGGCTAAATTAGCTCCTCACCTCGCTCCTCACCACCCCAAATAATAACGAAATCGAGTGAAGGATTATCAAGATAATTAGGAAACAACTATTTTTTTTTTCAAATGTCGACACCATCTTGAAAACGAAGTATTCCGAACCTATGTTTATATTAACTTTTCGTCTCAGAATTACTGAGAGAATCACCTCTTTAAGTTTGGCCAATAACTCAAATGACACCCTTCATAAAATTTTGAATCAATACGGTTACCAAAAACAAATATTCGGAGAAAATTGTCCAATTTTGTTATATTCTGAAGTAGATTCAACCTGGAATTTTATGTTTCGTTACTAGTCACTTTGATTAGCCGTGTTTGTGATATTAATACCTACATCCTCTTAGACATGACTGAAATTCAGTTTTCAAAATAATTTGTGTTGAAACTTTTTCCAAACAGATGAAACACCTGAGTTGAGTGAGGTTGAGAATAGGTGGGTCCATTTTGCTCTAAACTGCACCTGCAGCAGAGAAGGACAAATTGACTTACTTCAAATTCTAGTTTCATATGGATAATCGAGCTCCGTTTGAAAAGGTTTCGGTTTCACTTCGAAGATTCTCATCAAGGTTCCAACTAGGGTTTCAGGCAAAGGGTCAACTGTCTCCTAACAGTAGGTCAAATTCAAGAGTATATTGTTTACCAGCTAGGAAAAGCCTAATAGCCTGTATTCATGCAAGTTTTTCGAGTTGTATAAATCTTTTTTAGTGCGATAAGTTGCAGCGACTTACTATTTCTATGGTAATTTTGTTGCCGCAAAGCACAAATAGGTATGTGGTGGTATCATTATGAAGAATGGTAATTTCGAACTATTTTTCGAGACGAAAGGAACCAATTGGAGGAATAAGATGAAATTATTACCAAAACCAATATTGAAAATGAATAAGTGAAATCATATATCAGTTGATCAGTTGAATATTTCTCAATATTGGCTTTGGGTACTGACAGACAGATGACATTTCTCGCAGCGACAAGTTGCCGCCAGAAATTGCTAAGCTGAAAGTTGGCAACACTGAGTCCCGGAATGTGGCTTTTCCTACGAATTAAACACAGTATTTTCCGCAAATCGTTTGAAATTCGACAAATGTGAATTCATTTTGAAAAAATCGCGAATAATTT
The DNA here is from genome assembly GCA_032362365.1 of Zygogramma bicolorata. Lineage (NCBI taxonomy): Eukaryota > Metazoa > Arthropoda > Insecta > Coleoptera > Chrysomelidae > Zygogramma > Zygogramma bicolorata. The sequence goes on along the minus strand of JAVJAQ010004531.1, from coordinate 628,300 downwards.
CATTCACAAATAAGCGAGAGTAAGTAAATGTTGCTTTGAAATTCGTGATAAAATTACTTCGGTCACTATGGAAACTGTAATCAATCATTCATATAGATCACCTACAACTGAGGAAATAGCATTTCCTTACAGTAAGAAAATCTACACTTTTTCTTTAAGAAATATCGTCTGAAATTTCGGAATCTCCGATCGATTTGCGGAAAAATTTCCTCGTACATTTCTATTGTTTCACGTCTCGGACACCTTCATCGTGATTATAAAGTCTGAAATATATGGTTACTTGACTCTAAGAACTTGTTGTTCTATCGTCTGGAAACATCTGGAAAAATGAAACTCTAAACCTGTTTTCTTTAACAGTTCCTCCAAGCCAAATGATGCCCCAATGAAGGCACAGACTTCAGAGAGGCCACCAAGGAATTATTGTGAAGTAATAATTAGAGTTGCGGTTTCATCTTCAGTTGTTGAACCCTCCATTGCTGCCAACAGAACGGATTCATAGATGCATTTGGTGGTGGTATATTACTGTATTTATCAACATATCCAAAAAACAGAAGAACTACTGAATCTTACTGGTCAATTAATAGTGATTGCCTATTTGAAATTCAAGATTATCAGCATTGTACACAACAAACCTATACTTATTTTCGTTTTTAGAAAACTCACCTTCTGAAACCGTTCGACGGGAATGGAAATCTGAATCCAGTAGGAGCTGGAATTGGAACTGCCATAGGAGCTGGTCCTTGCACCAGTGGTACCTGACCGGTTATACCAGGTGGAGGTGCTTGAAATACAAATCCACTAGGAGGCACTATATTATTAGGAACTACCGTTTGTAAAACAGGCCCGTGGTGGGGTGGTAACATTTGGGGTGACACAATTGCAGGGTTCGGAACCAAAGGTGACATGGAGCTTACAACACTTTGAGTTGGTTGGACCGGTACGGAAGCACCATGCTGAAATGTAGTGTATGGTGGAGGTTGGTGACTGTTTAGTAGATCTGGAAGTCTATCGTTACGGAAAGCAGATACTTGAGTACCGTTTTCAGAGGAATGGCGATAGGTTCCATTTGATCGACGATGGTGGCGCCTTTCTCGACGTTCGCGACGCCTTTGTTCCCTGGCTCCTGATGATGACGATGGTTCGTTGCTCACTGATGGCAGTACCGAAATTTCATCGGTTTGGGCTTCAGTACTAGTGAAAGTTCTTGCAGCTGTACGATTTTCGTTGTTGGGCCTGTTTTGAACGTTGGCTTGAATGCTCGGTAGAGTACTTGTTAGTACTTGAACCGTGTTTGTTCTACTACCCGAACTGAATTGTGGGTTGTTCTGCGGAATCATGGTACTACTAATGGGTCTTGAGTTATGAATGAGTATTTGGGTATCCGATGGAGGTGGGGATAGAAAATTTGTCATTGTGTTGGTACTAATGGTATTCGTGCTAGGGAGAGCTTGAAGGTCAAATAAAGTAGTTCTAGTGTTTTGACTATGTATCTGAATTGAATCATTATTCTGCTGGGTATTGTGAAGAATCACTTGTGTGGTACCAATAATAAATGAAGGAGAAGTATTTGAAGTTGTGGAAGCATAACTATTTGGGGGCGGTGACAAGAAACTGGAACCCAGAGGTAAAACTTGTACATTAGATACTTCATTCCCTTGAACATTGCTCAAAGTATTCAGACAATGTATAGTAGGAACAGCAGAAACAACATTTACAGGTACCGCCCTGTAGAAGTTAACATTCACATTACTGACATTATTCGGTACTTGAGAGTTCATTTTCTGGCTGAATCTGGTATTATGTAAGTGCGAGCTAGGTACAGTTGTAGTTGTAGTAGTTGTACTACTTTCGTGTCTAGCGACAACTGGCATCGATTTGGGGACGGAACAACTTCTTGAGTGACTAATTTGTTGAATATTGCTCTGATCCACTTGGGAACTGTGGCGATAGTGACAAGGAACTGAATTGCCTGGCTGCGAGAACATATTATTACCACTATACTTCGTGAACTGGTTGTATGGTTCTGAAATGTGTCTTGCATGATTAGGAAAGATATTATTACCGTTTCCTGCAGGTCTGTTTTGTATGGTACTAACCGGTACCGAGGCATATCGCGCATGGTTTGGTAATCCGACAACATTCGCTGAACTCAAATTCGTACTATTCACATTTTGGAATATATTTTGTTGATTTTGCAACGAAACATTGGTTCTCAACCCATTTTCGGAGGTACTAATGTTCAAAACGTTAGTTTTCGACACACCGGAGGAGTCCGACGACACATTCACTTGCATATCACTTCTGTTTACATCACTTACATTCGGTTCACTTGTCACTACACACTCTCTCGAAGCCTCCGTTAAACTGAAAACATTGCTTAGCCAACTAGTTGAACGGATTGTGAGCGCGTCACATGACTGGTAGCGGGGACTCGATTGGTCGGTCAGGTTCTCCGCTTGCAGGTTAATAACCATTTCTGAAGTCGAGGTTGGAAGATGTAGGTCTCTGAAACTGCAGTGCACTGAAGTGCCATCATTCTTTGTGATTTCATCAAGGTCGTTAAATGATGATGATGGACTGCAGCTACAAGAACTGTAAAAATCAAAGGATTAAAAAACGAATAATCTATAAATTCAACCGAATATCAAAAACAAAATCTTGTTTGAACTTGCGATGATGCGAACAAACTCTAACTACAGATTGACCGGTATTGAACTAATGTCGAACAGTTTTTTTACATGAAGTATTTTGTTTGAAATTCAAATATTGATTGTGACAAATTGTATTTAATTATCCAGTCCTGAAAAAATATGTGAATGGATTCATTCTTTGACCAATTGGAGAATTACAAATCATATTTGTACATGTGTACATAATGATGCACTGCAGATACAGGAACTGGATTATATCATCAACGATCTATAAATTGAACAAAATCTTGGAAACATAATCTGTAACAACTTGCGATGATGTAAACTACAGGTTGACCCATGGAAGTAATTGTTTAATTCATCAACGTCTCGAACATATTTATTACATGAATTTTTGAATATTTTGGTTGGAATGTAAATTTTTCCTTGAGAAAAAAACTTTCTATCAATCAGTTCTAGCATTTGTGAGAGGAATCTTTCAACCAATTGGAAAGTGAAGATTCATGTTTGTACATATGTTTGTAAAGTGTTGTTGAACTGTAGATACAGAAACTAGAACAATTGAAGGGTAATATCATCAACGACTTATAAATTGAACTGGATATTAAAAATATAACCTGTTTCAACTTGCAGTTATGCAAACTACGACTACAGTTTCACTGATGGAAATCATCTTTCAATTCATGAACGCGTTAACCATTATCATTACACACATTCTCAAATATTTTGGTTGGAATGCAAATAATTTTGATTTTGACAAATGGCGTTCATTCATTCACTAGTGGGCAATCGAGTAAATGGATTTTATTTTTGATCAATTGGAAAATTAAAAAAACATGTTTGTTATGAATGAAGGACTTCGGATGCAGGAATTAAAACAGGCAGTGGTTGATATCACCAAAAAGCTGAGAATTGAATTGAATATCAACACATTATCTGTTCCAACTTGCGACGATGCAAACTACAGATACAGGTTGACTAATGATAATAATCGGTTAATTTCTGGTCGAAATGCGAATGTTCTTCGTGAAGTTTATCAACTAGCAAGAAGGAATGGATTGATTTTTTGACCATATGGAAAATAGGAAATCATGTTCGTCAAGGAAGTCTGAACGATTATTCATTTTGAATACACATAGACTTTGTTCAGTTTCCCTGTCTGGTTAACCAGACTGGTAACTCAAGATGGCGTAGTGGAAACTGCTCGGTTGACCGGTACTCCCGAAAATTTGGTGATATACGTTGTTCCGTATATCACCTGACCATTCATTCACTAGTGGGCAATCGAGTAAATGGATTTTATTTTTGATCAATTGGAAAATTAAAAAAACATGTTTGTTATGAATGAAGGACTTCGGATGCAGGAATTGAAACAGGCAGTGGATGATATCACCAAAAAGCTGAGAATTGAATTGAATATCAACACATTATCTGTTCCAACTTGCGACGATGCAAACTACAGATACAGGTTGACTAATGATAATAATCGGTTAATTTCTGGTCGAAATGCGAATGTTCTTCGTGAAGTTTATCAACTAGCAAGAAGGAATGGATTGATTTTTTGACCATATGGAAAATAAGAAATCATGTTCGTCAAGGAAGTCTGAACGATTGTTCATTTTGAATACACATAGACTTTGTTCAGTTTCCCTGTCTGGTTAACCAGACTGGTAACTCAAGATGGCGTAGTGGAAACTGCTCGGTTGACCGGTACTCCCGAAAATTTGGTGATATACGGAACAACTGTGAGTTGTCAGTTGTTAGTCGAAATGAAAGAAGTCCGACTCGGCAAATTCATTTTCAAAAATATTATCGAAGGGATAAAACTTAAGTAGTAGTGAAAAAGCCTGGAATTGTCGGTTATCTTTGTTTTGTGACATGGGGAATGTCTTCGTTGAAGAATTATTACTCAGTTCTTTAGATACCCTCATTCCACAACGATTAAACAAAAATGGACGTGAATCACTAAGAAGAAAACTGTTACTTTGGTGACAGATAAGTAAGCCGGCCATAGAGAAAATATGAATAGTTATAAAAGATAATAAGAATATTGCTGAGGTATTCAAATAATTCAGGAGATTAACTGCGGTAAACTGAAAATGTATATCAACTAATTGATTAAATGAATATAGATTCCATCTATTAAACATGTCTTTTTCCAGGAAATATATCCGAGATGATTTTATCTACGGTTTCATATTCATTTTTGGTCGCTGAATCCGATTTGCAATTTTGCCACCGCGAAAGAGGTTCAGAGGAATTGCGGAGAAGTACGAAATTATTCCTTTCAATTGGGTTTTTCGCTAATATGTCAGGAACAATGCATCTTTTGATGACGATTTGAAAAAAAATCACTTCTAATTTCATAGAATATAATAATAATTGATTATTACATATAATTCATAATTTACCTAATTCCTATAATCGTTCAATTCATTTCTAGAGCACTCTGAAAAACAGTCACTTGTTAAACTCAGGAAATGTCATAATGAAAGTGAGGCGGAGTTTCGATTCATTTGGTAAAATTTGTCAGATTTATGTTGAGTAATTAGAAAAAAATCCCCAGACTGCCCAAATATGATTTATCGCCCAGTCTTGATCTTCCTATCGTCGACCTTCTGAGACCAATTGTTTACTAGCCACGAACTTGAAACTGGTCTATTCTATCGACAGTGGTCATGAATATATAAAGAAGTACATTTCCTGGATCACCCTGTAGATAAAGGAATTAGGAGTGTTCTTATGGAATCCGACTCTTGGAACAATCATTACTTTTTCCACAAATAGAAAAATATTATCCTCTCGTGAACTGAAACGGGGAAACCACAAGGTACAATAGTTTTTATATCATTTTATGATGAACCGGCAAAAATTTTATGAAAACCTACAGACTTTTCCTTCTGGCAAAGGAATCTGCCAGTTTACATCAGATACGTTTGAAAGTTACCTCTTCTTATAGGACCCCTAAATGAGTCACTTTATTCACTTTATTCACGACCTGCGTCCTAGCGAAAATATTTACGAAACTTATGGAAATATAGATACTACCGAAACTTGTCGCTGAAAGTATGTACCTGAATCGTTCGTAGCATCATTTTCTGATTATACCCTCAACAACGTACCATTTGACATTATCTATCCCCCTCTATATATGTATTTGGAAAAGCTTCAACGGAGTTGCAGTCAGAATTGTTGGGACTAGGTCAAAGAAATATTTGTTTTCGTCAAGCTGTCAGTAGTTTATTGCTACCTTCCTCAGGACAATTGCAAAATATATTAAAGTTATGAACGACACTATGAACACTTACAAACGTGAGGTTATCTGATTTTGAAGTGAAATGTGGAAATGAATGACAGTGACAATTTTTGCTTTTTCATTTTTCTCAATGAGGAAATTTTTGATTACAGGGTAATGTTGATTTTGTATTTTGATATGTGAGGAGGAGGGAATATAACCTACTGAGATTATTAAAATCTTTTATGTTCTATAGACTTTTCTTCATTTGTTTTTATGATCCATCTCAAGGAAAACTCTTACTAGTATTGGTTTCTGAACATAATGTTTCTCTTGCAATCACTTTTGTGTGATATAATACGGCTATTTAGACTTCCTGATGCCTGACCAATATACGTTTTGTCACAACCCCTGCATGGAATTTTGTAAATGACGTAAGATTTCTGTTTTTTCGGAACTGTAGTTTTGATCTCACTATATAATATCAATATATTCAAAACATTTTTTCTTGCAATTTCACTATTATTAGTTTTTATTGTTACATTCATTAATATTGGAGTGAGTTCTTGAATATTGGGCAAGGATTTGAACAGAATCACACTGTTATCATCTGGCGAAGAATTTTCATTTGCAGATAAAGTAGACGTACAGCTTATCCAATCCATCTTGGCACAAACTCTATACTTTTCCAGTTGCACACTGGTAGTGTAGACCATGACGAAAGAAAAAACACCCTCTAGGAATAAATTTCAACACAGTGAACACATAATAGGTGTTTTTCATCTTAGTATACCTCACGGAGATTTCTAGCGGTATACGTTATGAGTTCTGTGCCAAGATGGATTGGATAAGCTGTACAAAACGGTTAAGCCTGAGACTAACACTTAGTCATCGGAATAATAGTCAAGATGAGTGAGCCTCTGAAGAAGCTAGCCACTCGCGCTAGTGAAACGTTAGGGGGAAATTCCAAAGAACGACGGCCTTCAAACCCGAAGAAAAGTAGTAATAATGTAGACGTAGTTCTCAAATGGGATGTATCACAAAATAATAATTTGTTGACCAAATTTCTTGGGTAGGTGTTCTCAAGTAATATATTTCTGAAATCAGTGAAATATTCATCTCGTGAATTTTGATTGGGAATTCTTTCCATTTTACTTTTCATTGATTTGATGATGGATGTCAAAATTTGATTTTGGTTGGATGATAAGAATGGAAATTGATGAGTCTATTAATACTTATTGATTTTTGTGATTCAGTTACGAAATATCATAATTTTGACACTCATTCTAGATACGAAATGTTGTTCATTTTGTCACTTGTTTTCATTTTGTCACTCATTTTATCAATGAGTGACAAAATGAAATCTCATTTTGTCACTTTTTGATGAAATCAGATTTCATTTTTAGATACCTATACATTTTTTTTGAGAAAATGAACACTTACCTACATATTACAACAAATCCATTTATTTAGGAATACTGACATGAATTAAACATGAGTACATTTTTCTTTAAAAATTACTGTAGATTACTACAAAGATTAAACGTACAGTTTTGAAACGTATTGCCACGGAATACTGGTGCCTTCCGTTCATTACTCGTATAGGATATGCCATCCCCATCTTTGTTAACAAACTGAGCCACGTTTGATTCCATTGTTATGCTTGTCGATGTACTTTGTTTGAAAACTGCGATATTGCCGATATTTGCCGATGTATTTTGTCTGAGAATCTTCACAGCTGTTTTTAGTTTATTATTGATAGATTCATCAATATAATTTTCAGCAACAACGTTGGACTTCCACCCACCATGTCTTTTCAACGTTTGTATATCAGCACCAGCATCTGACAGTAACGTTGCTGACGATCTGCGCAATGCACGGCTACTGTATAATTCAGGACTTTGACAGCTAATTAATGTCACAATTTTTTTTGGGATGTTAGGAAATGTGTTGATGCCAACAGGTTGGATGGTTCATGATCATGAGGAAAAATCGATTGTTTTTCACATGATTTGGACGCATTTGAATGTATTTTCCGAGGTAATTTCGGACTAGTACAATCAGATTAATTCCAGCAACATCACCTTCGGTTATTGTAAAAATTCTCTCAATCTTTGTCTATGTATCTGGAATGATTATTTTAATGAAAAAACCGCAGTCACTAACATCCTCGGGGCGCATATTTAGTAATTCATTTCTTCGGCAACCTCCTGCTATCTCAACTAAAAAAATTACTTTCAAGCCTTAATAAATATGATCATCAGCTTCTATCAAAAATCCTAATGAAAGTAGTTTCATCTTGATTACAGAATTCATTTATTCTGGGTCATTTTTTGTGAATACTTTTTTATACTAGAGGAAATTACGAATTGGTGAATAAAGTAACGACTTCGAGGCTAGTAACTAAATGATTCTCAGATATCTTGTAATTATTTATGAATTCACTGAATGAGAGAGAATCTTAAACAAAATATGAATTGTCTGTTTTATAGCCATTGGTATGTTAGTCAGAAATTTCGAATAAATGATTGATTGGAACCTTTGGTGTAAAAGATGAAATTCTTCCTTGAGATCAATTACCCACACAACAAAATGATATTTTTGCACTCGACGCACGTTTCGATAACAAGGTTAGCATCTTCAGGAGAAGGAAATTGATACTAAATCTAGAGTCTAGGGTTAGCTGTTTATATACCTGAAGTTTTTCGGCCCCATATGGACTTTGTTTGTTACTGCTACTTATTTTAATTAATTTCTCGACAATAAACTAGTGCAGCCACTACCTGCAAAGTTTTTGGTACCATTTTAACTTCGTCTGTTATTATTGATTATTCTGATTAATTTCTGAACAGAAGATCAAAAAGCGGGCTGAAAGGGCCCCTATCACCATTCGTGCTGTTTTTAAATTTCGCTATTTCTAGACTCTCATATGCATCGAGTAGACTTGTGTCATGCACATGCTGAATCAGTTTCAAGTTGCTTCCACCAATTCTGTGGTCATCCTCTAAAGCGTGTTTTTTTCATCTGCAGATTCTTACGGAAGGGAAGCCCTGTAATGTTCGAAGAACACCGCGTGAATTGAGGGACAGGAGATGCGAATTAACATTCACCTTGAATTTTGAAGTTTGTAAGCCTCAGGAAAAACCTCTCTCGGCAAGGATGAGTTCCATTGCTCAGCTGTTCTATTGTTGAGCGACACTGGATTTTTTCACCCTTCCGTATTTCATGTGTGCAAAATGTTCCTTGAAACGGATTCTAATAACTCGTCGGCTCTGGCCGAAGTATTTGTTGTTGCCTCCTTGACAACTGATTTCGTAAATTCTCAACTTTTCTGTGTTTTCTGATTTATCTTCTGGGTTTCCAAGGAGCTGTTGTGATTTCTGAGAAGTTTTACATGCAACTTTCATATTCAGTGTATATATTTGTAATTATGTTTGTGCATTGAGCTCTATAGTTATCTTTTTCATTGTCAGTGAAACTATCTATTATATTCTCAAAATCTGCCAGAATGTTGGGAATATTTATATCACGATTCTCAGGAGAAACACTAAATTTTGGACCAAGTGATAAGAATTGTTTGATGTCATCAGGTATCAATATCTGTTGAATTTTTTAACAATTTTTCTTGGAGTTCTTCTATATTACTATATTATATCTGGTGAAAATGTTGATTGTATTTTAAACCTCAATATAAAAAAGGTCAGCTATCACCATTTCCACCAGACAAAATATAATAATAAAGGAAACCTCAGTAAATTGAAAGACGAAACGATCTCCAGAATAACGTTCCAAGAAAAGTGGTTGAAAAGTTCAACAGATATTGATATACCTAATGATATCAAACAATTCTTATAACTCGGTCCAAAATTTCGTGTTTCTCTTGAAATTCGTGATTCAAGGAGCAGAAGAAAAGTGACGGCAGAAGGAAAAACAAGATCGAGAAAAAGCACCTCCAAAGAACAAATAGAAGAACAAGTGTTATGGAGAAACGAAATACAAATGAATGAACTGAAGGAAGGACTAAAAGGAAGACTGAAGGAAGACGTCAATAATATCGACGATGAATTAAATAAGAAAGTGGATATAATGCGAGAGGAGATGAGAAATGAAAAGAGGGGAGATCAAAAAAAGAACCAAGATCGCCAAGACAGGGTGACCACGTCAGGAATTTCCGTGAAACTACCGACTTTTGATGGTCAGTTCTCTTGGTGCATGTATCGCCGACAATTAGAGGCTGCGGTAGCAACCAATAGATGGGGAAAAAAAAGTTACGGCGCTCATCGAACAACAAAAAAAATATCAGGATCTGATTTCTGCATTAGAGTTGCGGTATGGCGATCAACATCGAGAACAGATGTACCGGGCCCAAATGAAAAAACGCACACAAAAATCCGGTGAGAGTCCGCAAGAATTTGAAGCAGATCTGAGACGCCTTATGCAGAAGCACGTGAAGATTTCAAGGAACAGCTCTAGCGGTGTAGATGTTAATAGATGCACTGAGAGACCCAGAGATACAAAGAACTTTACCACTTATAAGTTCCAGAAGGAGTAGCGATGCCTTGCAATGTTCGCTAAAACTGGAGGCGGCCTTCAACACCTCGAGGCCAAAAGTGCGTGTGGTATCAAAAGAAGATCCCAAACAACGATCTCGCGCAGTGAATGATTCATTCGAGAAAGTTGTGGAAGAAATCAAATCAATGATGAACGGAATGAACACACAAAAGGGGACATGTAAGGGGTGTAGAAAACTTAGACATCTCATGAAGGAGTGCAGGATGAGAATGTCGCAGAGGATTTGCTACAGGTGTAGAAAGAAAACAAGGAAGAGAATGCCACAGAGGAAATGTTATAAATGTGGAAGATCAGGACATTTCATGGAAGATTTCAGGGTGAGAATGCTATCAAAACCCAACTCACTTGTCAACTTGCTAAGTTCGCAATCCCCTGCGAGGTCGAGTTCACCAAGGGTTATCTGTGTCAACCAGACTAAAAACAACAACCGATAGCCTAACATTTCCTGGAAAATTGAAAGAAATAGACCTTACACGCACCATAGACACCGGTACTACAATTTTTTTAGTACGCAGTGACATCCTTCGGCCAGAAAGCGTAGAGTCTGTTTCTTCCAACTCCAAGCTTCGAACAGACACTGGTGAAAATGCACCTATTCGAGGGAAGGCTGATATTACACCAATTCTTGGGCGACTCACAATCACAGATACACTGTATGTTGCAGACATAGAAGATGAATGATGTATACTCGGAACGGATTCGATCAGTGAATATGGGTTTTCATTCGACAACGAAAAAAAGATTATGAAGTTTGGAGGAGAATTCTTCCCTACAACTCCAGGACAGAGGAAGATATCTGCGAAACCGATATTTACGAAAATTGTGAGAATTCCTAATAATAAGTTGAAGAATATCAGAAGCAATAAAATCAATATTTGTGACTAAAAAATTCGCAATGATTACAATAAATAAACAACCCTGTAATAAACAAGACATGTTAAGATCAAATGTTTTTCAAAAAAATCGGTAAATAGTGATTTCGTTTTTGGAGAATTCAATGAAATAGTGTGCTTTCGACACAAGATGGTTTTTGAAACTAGTAAGCCTAAAACCAATGCAAGCAAGGGACGGATTTGATACTATCATCAACAGCGTTATAAAGCTTGACACCTGTCAGTTTTGCGGATACTACTTCAATATAAATAGAAATCTCGGCAAAATACACACCCCGCCTCTGATGAATTCATATTCACAAAAAGAATATTTTAGTTAATAAATGGATAATCTGAAATTATCAAAATCTGTTAATCTCAACCAGCTTCCAGTAACACAGAGAATATTTGGGAAAAAGTCATTTGAAATAATTTTCAGTTCCAGTTTCTAACTACCAAGTCCCTGAACATTAAAGTACGTAACATCAAGTTCCTCACTTGCTTGCATACTTTCCTCGTAAATCCATCTGGCTGATCCATTCTAGATTAATTCGCTTCGATTTCGATTTTTCTATCCGACCGAGGCTCTTCAGGTGAAATAATGGTAGAATGTGAGTCCCATTCATTGGATAATAATAATAATAATAATAATAAATCGGCTTTAATTTTTCACATGAAATTATTATATAATGGATAACAAAAATCAACTTGGAGGCGAGATTTAGCAGAAGCTATTCTTACATCTAACCCCCAGCTGATTGAGAAGAAAAATCCCATACAATGATATAATTAGTAATATAAAATGAGAAAAAAAATATGGAGACAGCGTGTAGCATATATAGGTGAAGGAACATTTTCGAGCTTCATTTGCGCGGTCAATAAATACAGGAAATAAAAAGTTTTAGAGGAGATGAATATTCAAGCACCGAACTGAGCACATAGCAGACTCTTTTTCACATTGAACTTGAAATGTTTACTATTCTTGTAATGGTCAGGTATACTATTGTATAGTTTGATGGAATTATAGGTGAAACTTCTTTGATAGAGTGCTGTGTTGTGACGTGGCACTGTTAAAATTTTTCCGTGTCTGACATTCACATCAAGCATTTGATTTCTTGAAATGAATTTGCTTTTCAGATTGTCTGGCCCATCGTGAATATTTTTATGGGTGAATGACAATAAATGTAATTTCCAACGGTTCTCCATGTTGAGCCATTTGAGCTCTTTCATCCTATCGGTTACGTAATCATATTTATCTACACCCGTACTTTAATAATACCCTTATATGCTCACCACCCGTTTTATAATGAAATCCATTACGATACAGATTTTCATTACGATACAGATTTTCAACCAATAGAAGCCCATTATTTTTCAATCAAGCATGATGTGCAAGCTTTGCATTTTGACGTTTGTCAAGTCAAAATCAGTAGGTATTGAATTTTTGAAGAATTTAGTCAATTTTCGATAATCGAATGAAAATGTCTTATAGCAGTGATATAGAAGAATTACCAGCGACTCCACAGATGTCTTAGACAAGAAAAAAATACAATCGAAAGGATTATATTTTTCATTTGACAAATGCAACACATATGTTGTTATTTTCGTTCAAGTCGAATGTGCTTACATGGCCGAATGGTCAGCGGCGCGGGCAGTGATTCCAAACGTCCCGGGTTCAATTCCAGACCTCGGCAAAGACTTTTTTTCATTTTTTTTTCTTCTCATTGTTGTATTTTCGGTGGTCATATCATTAATTATAATTCTGTAGAATTTTTCAAAGAAATACGATTGATTACCCACTATTATTGTGTTCAATATAAATACCTAATATTATAATATTTTTAGTTCTTCATTATTTATTGGGTGTAGATAAAATAGCGTATGCAACTCTCATGTAATGGTTATTAATACACTCGCATAAACCATACGAAACTCACCTTCGGCTCGTTTCGTATCCCGGTTTATGCTCATATATTAATAACCATCATTACACGATCGTTGCATAATATACTATTACGTAGGCCAAAGATAAACCTAACGCAATAGTTCTGAACTCTTTGAATTTTATATTTGAAAGTTGAATCCAAGCACGGTCCATAGAGGAAATCGCAATACGTAAGTTGAGATAAGACAAGAGTTTCAGTCAAAACTTACTTACGTCAATTCACATTAAGAAGAAATCTATTAGAATAAAGTATTTTTAATGCAGCAAAGGTTTTTTTAGAGCAGTTGTAACATGAGTTTCGAACCTTAGATCATTATCTATAATTAATACTAAGTTTTTTGCTGAGTTCACACATTTGAGGTACGATTTGAAACGATTCGTTGGTAGCAATTTTTGGGGGAAAACACTACCATTTTTTATTTGGATGAATAAGTGTCAGGTTATGCTCTTACTACAAATAACTTCAAGATCTTGATTCAGATAGTCTTGTGCTTGACGAATATCATCATCATTAGAGGAGGAACTGATCATTAATTGTGTGTCATCTGCATACGCGAACACATTACATCGAGTTATTGACTTGAGAATATCGGCTGTATGAATAATAAAAAGCAGAGGACCTAGAATACTTTCCTGTGGTACTCCACTGTTTATTTCAATATAATCAGAATGTTTATTGTTTGAGACTATTTTTTGCATTCTATTTGAGAGATATGCTTTCATCAAAATCAAAGAATCATTGGAAAAGCCATAATATTTCAGTTTACCAAGAAGTAGGTTATGATTGATGGTATCGAATGCCTTGGAAAAATCGAGAAGAGTCACTAACGTTATATTTTTCTTATCCAATTCTGTAAATATATTATTCAAGACATTCACAAGAGAGTTCAACGTACCAAGTTTTTTTAGAAATCCAGTTTGAGATGCAGGAATTATACTTTGTTCGTGTGCATAAGTGATAATTTGCGAGCAGAGCTCTTTTTCCAATATTTTTGATAGGCATGGTAATATACTTACGATTCTGAGGTCTGAGACCTCCTGTGGATTGGCTACTTTCGGGATTGGCTTGCCTAATGAGATTTTCAATAGGGACAATATTTAATTTTTTTCTATGCAATAATTCACAAGATGAGTTATGAATGGTTCAATAAATGGACTGCAGTATATTAACATCGTTACCGAAATATTGTCAATTCCATAAGCATTTGACTTTATATCGAATAAGTATTCATGAATTTTTTCAATGTTCGCCATCTTGAAATGAAAATTCCCATTACGGTCCTGCTTCTTTTCAGTGAGAATTTTAGAGAAGAAAGTATTGATTTTATTGGGATCCGCTATGGATTCAGGTAGAGAATTTTTATTCGGTTTGATAATTTTGAATTTCGTCAAGGTCTCCCATACTTTCCTGCTGATCCATGGCATAATTAAAATTGTGGTTGTGAATGCTGATTTTGAATGATACATAGATTTCAGGATCTTCAACTTCAATAGTACACACTTAACTTCAGGGAAATGAGATTTCATGTAGTCAGTCAAGTTTTCTGAGGTCATTGTTAGGTGAACTCTATAGACATGAATATTTTTGAGTTTTTGGAATCCCCTGAGTTGAATTCCATTGAAAGTGATGTCATCATTGTTACCAATGATAATTTGCCTCTTGGACCTTCCCCTGGAGACACTCCTCCATTCCTCTTTCTCTTTACTTTCCAGTGATTCCTTGCATTTATTTTAGTTTTCATCGTTTGCTAGGTTGATATATGTTGTACACTTCTTAACCGTTTCAACTCCCAACATTTCTCTGGACATCTGTTGAGTCGAGATTCCAGAATTACTACAGGATCCGAACATTGCTACAATTAGGTTCGTTTACTGACCCATCAATTCGAGCATGATCAGCATACGTTGTTGTTACCGTTTTTCCCTTAACGCATTTCTTGAAATCACTAATGGAATCATTTGTGACCTTGCCATGATTCACCTTTCTAGGGACCAGTTGCTCCTCTGACCCCTTATCAAAGGATTATCAAGAGATGATCAAGGGATGATCATTTTTCAAAAATCTTACTTAGGTCTTCTCTCAGACCCTCTTGGGATTTCATGAGTTGAAGAATGTTTCGAAAAATTATTTGAAATAATGAGTCTGAATTCATGAAAAAAGGATTTTAACGGGAGGTATGAAATATATTTGAATTTTTTGTTAAGAATTTCAAAGTTGTTTTTTGTTTTTCCATTATTTCTGGTATAAATTTATATCGAGTCGCTCGGTATATACCAATATACTGCCATATTTTTGGGAGTAATCCACAGATGAAAAACGATATAGTAAGGGTGTTCCAGTTGAGAAGTTCGAGAAAAAAATGATTTCAAATTGGTAAAGAGTTTTATAAAACTTTTCCTAGAGATAAAATTACCCTAACACCAAACTGATATTTTTGCACTCGACGCGCGTTTCGCTAACAAGGTTAGCATCTTCAGGAGAAGGGAATTGATACTAAATCTAGAACTAAGGTTAGTTATTTATATACCTAAAGTTTTCCGGTCCGATATGGAATTCGTTTGTTACTGTTAATTATTTTTTGGACTGAGGTGGCCTTTACTTGATGGAAATCCATAGTTATTACGCTATAAGGTAGACACGATTAAATTTCCACAAAATTTATTGTCTTCGCGACATGTTTCGGTACACTGTACCTTTATCAAGCGAATGTATTTAAACACTAAATTATTCTTCGCTAAAAGCTCCTTAAATATATCAGGGCCTACTCTAATTATCTATGATTCCTAGAATAATACCACTGACAATGATGATGATTCCTAACTGATGCTGATAACTGATACTGATTCCTAATAATAATTATGATATCGGACCATAGTTACTACTTATTGATTGAATAAGTTCAACAAAGGGGAACTATTGAGATCCAATTGATCATTCAGCAAACAATTTGAACTTTTTAATTTATTGATTTCCAAAAATTCTAAATAATTAAGTCTAATGCCCTTATTTTCAACATGCAGAATTTCGAAATTTTTATCGAAGTCATGGCCTTCCTCCAAAATATGATTGGCATATGATGAATGAGTTGTTTTCTTTTCATAATTCATACGATGTTCACGTATGCGGTTTTTGAATGGTCTACCTGTCTGGCCAATATATACTTTGGAGCAAGATCCACAATTCAATTTATAAACTCCTGATTTTTCATCTTTTATTGTTTTATCTTTGTTATTCTTGATAAACCTTCCCAACGTGTTATCTGTTCTATATGCTACTTTTAAATTTTGTTTATGCAAAAATGAAGCTACTTTTTCCGTAGCAGGTCCTGAATAAGTTAAGATTCTATAATTATTGTCATGGGTCCTCAAAGTGGGGTACACTTCTTGGATAGCTTTTCTATGTAGTTTTTTAGCAAGAATATTTTCTATTAATTTGACTTGATATCCATTGTTAACTGCTATTTGTTTTATGATATTTAATTCTTTGTTGAAATTGTCCACAGAAAGAGGAATGTTTACTTATCTGTGTATCATACTATGGTATGCTGATATTTTATGTTTATATGGATGTACCGAATTATTATGAATAGTGATATCAGTGTGGGAAGGTTTATGAAAAATAGCAAAGTGGTGTTTGCTGTTGGCTTTACCTATTGTCAAGTCTAAGAAATTAATTGAATTATCTGTTTCCATCTCTATTGTGAATTGAATATTTGGATGAATAGTGTTAATATATTTATGAAATGTATCTAATTGTCTGTTGGTGCCTTTAAAACAAACTATAACGTCATCTACATATCTGTACCAATACAAAAACTGTTGCGACAATGGATGTTTATGAATTATATTTTCCAGATTGTCCATGAAAATTTCTGCCAGTAGAGGACTTAGCGGATTTCCCATGATCAAACTGTCAGATGAAGAGTATACTTTATTGTCAAATTGAAAGTAATTTTGTTCAAGACATATCGACAAAAGGTCTAATATCTCTTGTTTAATGAGCGGATTAACATGATTTTTATCTAGTAAACCTTCGACTAAGATTATGGTATCTTGTGGAGGTATACTAGGGAAAAGACAATAAATTTTGTGGAAATTTAATCGTGTCTACCTTATAGCGTAACTGTTAATTATTCTAATTGATTTCTCGGTAATGAACTGACTACCTGCAAGTTCCGTCATCTGTTAGTATTGATTTCTGATTACTTCCTCAACAATAAATTGAAAAGCGGGCTAAAAGGGATAGGTCCCTTGTCACCATTCATGCTGTTTTTACATTCTGCTATTTCTAGACTCTCACATGCATCGAGTAGTCGTGTGTCATGCACATGCTTGATCAGTTTCAGATTGCTTTCACCAATTTTGTGATCATTGTGTAGAGCGTGTTGGGCGACACTGGATTTTTCTACCCTTCCGTATTTCATATGTGCAAAATGCTCTTTGAAACGGGGTTTAATATCTCGTCGGCCCTGGCCGCTGTATTTGTTGTTGCAATCTTGACAACTGATCTCGTAAATTCCCGACTTCTCTGAGTTTTCTAGTTTATCTTTTGGGTTACCATGAAGCTGCTGTAATTTGTGAGAAGTTTTATATGCAACTTTCATATTTACTTTGTCAAATATATGTTGGAGTCCTCTAGTGCATTGAGGTTCATATGGAATTACTATAAACTTTTCGTTTATCTCATCTTTTTTAAGTGTCGAAGATTTACGAAGTGTTTCCCTAAATTTACATTTTCTAATTATCTTATCAACTATCTCTGGGTTAAAACCGTTCACTTCAGCTACGTGCCTAATCACTCTCCTTTCATTGTCGTACTTATATTTTTTCAAAGGAAAAGTTATTAACCTATGGACAAGAAATTGCAGTGCCGCCATTTTTTGCTGTGGACAATGATTTGAGTCATTTGGAATGTATCTGAAGGTGTTCGTGTCTTTCCTGTAAATGTCAAATTCTATTTCATTCTGTTCGTTCCTTATAACCAATACATCTAAAAATGGCAACTTTCGTTTTTTTTCTACTTCGCACGTGAATTTTATACTATTACATCTGTTGTTTAGTGCCGAAAGGACATTTTCAATTTTGGCAATCCTTGTATCCACCACAGCGAATATGTCGTCAACATATCTAATCCAGACCCTAGGGAAGTAACTGAGTTCCTCCCTAGCATCCGTCTCAAACCTGCCCATGAACAGGTTCGCCACAAATGGAGACAATGGGTCACCCATGGCTGTCCCTTCGTGCTGTGCATAATATGAGCCATTATATTGAAAACAATTCTGATCCATGCAAAGCTTGGTGAGTTGAATATATTCTTGAATAGTGTCGTCTGCCAAGTTATTCGATTTGAGAAGATCTTTCAAATACTCTAGAGCTTGTGGTATCGGGACACTTGTTAACCATTTAGCAATATTATATGAGGGCGAATTCATTGCTGAGACTATTGGTCGCATCGATTTTCCAGGTTTGTGTATTTTTGGTAAACAATATATCTTTGGGACTGTGGGATTTGACAGCTGTAGTCTCCTGTTCAAAATCGGTGTGATCAGTGTCTTGCATTTTTTCAATGTTGTTTTTACGTTAGCGATCAACTTGGGCAACGGGTTTCGTGGTAACTCCTGATATGGACCATCTTTAATCAAGTTATTGACTCTTTCAAAGTAATCTTCTTTATCTAAAATCACCACTTTGTTACCTTTGTCCGCTTTTAGGTAAAAACAATCCTTCTTCTTCAATCTCTTGATAATTTTCTGTTCTTTCTTCGAAGAAATGTGTGACTTTTCAGTCATGTTCTTGGAAATTCGTTTCTTACATGCTTCTCGAACAAATCCTTTCTAAGTTTCCGGCAGATGCTGAATCGAGCTTTCGATTCGTACTACTACTTCTTCCAAATCATTCTGGGGCGATCTGATACCGTATTTCGAACCTTTATTCAATAAGGCTAGTTCCTCTTTATCAAAAGATCGAGAAGAATGGTTTTCTACAATGTTGATGGTTTTCGAAGACATACGCTTGTGCTTTGTTGAACTCAGTTTTTTCAATTTATTATTCAAAGAACGCATCTTCTTAACAAATTTACATTCAATCATCTTGAACATATTTCTTTGAAAGTCATCCCATTGCTCGTTTTCGCTTAATCTAAATGTTAGTTTCTTATACAAATCATATGCTTTTAGTTCTAGCATACTTCGTTTGCTGTACCGATATTTGATTTCTAGTTTCAAATACTTTTGTTTGGCAAAAAGTAGTACTTTTTCTGCAACTGGTGACTCGTTCCTAATGCTGACTTGAACAAATTTTGGAAATACTGACCTACTTAGACATGTTTTCAGAAACTAACAGATGACGGAACTTGCAGGTAGTCAGTTCATTACCGAGAAATTAAATAGAATAATTAACAGTAACAAACGAAGTCCATATCGGACCGGAAAACTTTAGGTATATAAATAACTAACCTTAGCTCTAGATTTAGTATCAATTTCCTTCTCCTGAAGATGCTAACCTTGTTAGCGAAACGCGCGTCGAGTGCAAAAATATCAGTTTGGTGTTAGGGTAATTGATCTCTAGGAAAAGTTTCAACTTTTACACCAAAGGTTCCAAAACTCATCGTTTATTAAGAGTTTTATAGCCAAATTATCATTCAACAACGGAAGAAGTAGATTTTCAAAACTTATCATGACAAACTGGCCTGAACGAATTGTTCAAAAGATGATTTGATTCAACGCCAGTCTTTAAGTATACCCATCGACTATGTCGAGTGTTTTTTTTTTCTTCAAATGACTTTCTGTTGGAATTGCGAACTGTTGAATATAATTCATTTTCTATATCTTTTGAGCGTATCTGCTGAATCGCTAGGTATATACTCATAAAGCCCTATTTTTAACGGTTATATATATATTCAGTATGCAGAGATTTTCGGGGGCCACAAATCGATGTAGCGTGGTTTCATCCATGTTAATAACTCTTTATGACTCACTCTGACATCTATTGGCGAATGGTAACACTATTTTTCTATTGGGAGCAACTAACTGCTTTACGGACACACCAACACTGAAGCTACTTCAAAAGACTGCTTTTTTGAGCAACACTAAGCCTGTTATTCGTTCGGGGTTAGAACAGGAAAATTATTTGTTGACTCATATAACTGTGTATTACGTGTTGAATTGAATTTATCTGATCTGATATATAATACCTCCAAACGAGCAATTTTTTTATTAATAATTCTATATATAATCTGTTTTTTGGAAATGGCTCAAATGATCTTCATGAAATTTGGTATGCAGGAGGTATCGGGGGCGATGAATCCATCTACCTAGTTTTTTTTTTCGTACCACTCCAAAAAATACGATTCATCAAAAAAATACTGATCGAAGCTCGGTCATCCAGGTACTGAGTATTTATTGAGTCAATTCTTGAGATTAATTTTTTGTGACGACCATATTGTATTTTTTTTATATTGTGAAAACTGTTAAGGAGTTTGAAACAATATTTCGTATGATGGAACCTCTTCAACAATGTGAAGAGAGGAGTTGATAACAGTCTTCACTTTTTTTTATCATAATTCCATTTATCTCCAAACGTTCGGATTTCATTGAGAGATTTATGCACTTACGTCATGAATACTTATCCATGCGACGATCTTATGACGGTAATTGCAGATATAGTTTTGACCATAATGACCACATAAAGAGTTTTTGAATTCATCACGAACTTGTAACAGAGAATGCATTTAATTTACTAATTATTTCAATGTAATGTATCAGTTGATGTCACCGTGGGTCCTTCTCATTTTTATGTATTGACAAGTCCAATAATTGTATGTATTGATTATATGCAATTGAGCGATGAATTATGAAGATAAATGATTTTGATGTATGCCGGGATTATATTATTGCTACTCTTTGTTATAAAGGCCATCGAAATATGCTCTACAACTCTCGGATATCTGAACACAGATTTGTATTTTTTCTTTTTACTGGATATTAATTCACCATTCTAGTGAATACGCAGTGATTCGAGAAGAATAATCACATGCTCTGCAATTGAAATGGCCAAATTGAGTCGCGAACCATAAATATTGATTTTCAACTTGATTCATCTCTAATTTGTTCATGACTGTAATTGACTTCTTGGGACTCTTGCGGTGAATTGTTGGTTTGCAATAATTCAATTCCGAGGTGAACTGGGCCCATAATCTGTTGTTGATTTAGTGTTTCAATGTTTTCTAATGTTGTATTAGCAGAAAAACTGATTTGAAGTGAAGTAAGACTTTTCATTTCAATTTTAATTATGAAACAACTACAGCGACAGTGAACATTCAGATATCCATTACATTGAATGAAGAATATGAGATTTCAATAATATTTCATTGTATTTCAAGAGATACCTCCTGTTGAGATATAACCAACTACTTCGAAACGGTAGGAATGATTAATCACTAATTGGAGTACCCTAGCCTATGAGGGTGCATCACTATGGACCCAATGGAACCTCAATCAGGGACAACACAACAAAGGGATGTGGAGAGATCGCTATGTACCTTGCGAGTGTGAGGGACTGGGTCCAGCCATACATCCAGTAATGAACGCATAAACACGTACAAGGACAAGATTCCTGGGGTGAGTATCATGAAAAATGTCGGAGTAGCTGAAGCACAATGAGCCTAAGATGTTGAAATACTTCCCGAGGACTTGGTAGAAAGGACAAATTAGATAACTCCCACGAAAGATACACAAACCAGATTTTCAACTATTTTTCAGTATTCTATATCCGGTTCATGAGGAAGGTATCAACAACAGAAAGAAATGCTTTCTGCCGAATGAAAGAAAAATCCTTGGAATACTTTCGAGAAACATCTTTCCAGGAATAGCAATGTTGCAATAATCCAAAAAATGAAGCAGAATCATTCATTATTTGAAAAATGGTTATTCTACAATGGATGTATCTTCCATGAATTGAAAAATGTTCTGACCCTCTCAACGGACTGTCCGTTCAAAAATACAAAGAATATTCAAAAATAATACTCACCTACATGAACGACTGGACGGCGATATCCTATTATTTTGGTATTCATAAGGTTGCCAAAGTAATGAATTCAAGGCCTCTTCAACATTTTGATGGAAGCTATCCCTATTTTTCTGTCGAACCCTATAATGCGAAGACGAAGCGTCGATTTCTTCACATTCGTTCGACTCTTTCCGTATTCTAGAGGCACTTTCGTCGCAGTCGGAACATTTATTATTATTATTGTGTGAATTCAAGTTGTCAGCCCTCAGAGTCTGCACGTTTAATGTTTTCAAAGTGTTCTTGGCTGCTTTGTTACAAGAGACGGTAGGAGACTTTCTGAGACAAAGCAGTTTGGGTAAACTTTGTTTCAAACTATTTCTTTCCATCTTGCTACTGATGTTAGGCACAGGAAGGTTTTTCCTCAGAGTTACTCGAACATTTTTGTTTAAATCTTCCATCAGTTTGGTTTCAACTTCAAAGAAGGCATTGTTGTTGAATTCTTCGGATTTGTTTCGTATTGAATCGAGGTTGGAAGGGATATAAGAGCGTCTATTAGGATTAGTGCGACGAGGAGAAATCGATGTTTTCGAGCATGATTTCCGATTTGAACGTTTTCTATCCGGTGAATCCGGAGGACGGCTTCCTTCTGATATTTGTTGATAAGTTGCCATTATTGCATCCTTTGAAGTCGGGCGTTCATTCTGGAAATAAACGACAATAATTACTTTTCGTTGCAATGTTTATAAATCTCCACTAATGATGAAATGAGAGTGATTTATGTTTATTCCACCTTTGATCATTCTCGTAAATACGTATTCAACGTGTTGATTTTGTGAACAAAAACCTGAAAATTTCAATTAGAACACATTGTCTCTTATATGAAGCAATTTTCGAAAAAAACATGGAAACACCTTCTTCGTGAGGGATTTCAAGCTCTATATGTTTGTTCCTATACATTTTATCGAAATTTTCGAACCCCTTTCAAGTAATTCATGCAATATTTTTCGAGTTTTTCCGGGAGTTTTCACCATTTTCCATAGGTGCTCGCGTGCAGAACATTCTTCTTTCTTGAATTGTTCCTAAAAGACTGCCCGTATGCCAGAAATCATTTTCATTTGATTTAGTGTCGGATTCAAACCCCTGGTTAATGGACTAAAAGGTGTAAATTATTCATATGGGAAAACTAATACACTGTGTGATTGAATTAGCGGAACAGGGAACCACAACATGAGTACTTTCCAGAGTTGTCTAGCGCATCGGAAATTCATTCTGCTTTTCGAAAAGAGGTACTGACAAAATGCTAAGATGTTGAAAAAATTAGTGAGAAGAATCTGAAGTAACTTTTTTAATAGTGCGAAAGTTATGTGTCCTTCATTATATTTTATATCGGATGTGTACAAGTGTATTGATATTCCACAGTTTTTCAATAACAGAACTGAAATCGGGGAACATGTGATACAAGCCCATTGTATATATAAATATATATATATATATATATATATATATATATATATATATATATATATATATATATATATATATATATATATACAGTGTGTCCCTAGACCAGTGGGACAGTTGAATATCTCTTGAACCAATAAGAATTTTAAAAATATTATAAGTTCACATTATATCGCATTATGAAAATAATAGTTATTCCTGAGGTTAGCTCTCATAATGCGATATAATGTGAACTTATAATATTTTGGAAATTCCTATTGGTTCAAGAGATATTCAACTGTCCCACTGGTCTAGGGACACACTGTATTAATATATATATATATATATATATATATATATATATATATATATATATATATATATATTGCAAGATGAATTTTTCTGGGTTTTTATCCGTTAGGTATCTTCTGATTTGTTCGACGTTTCGAATTCCATTTGAATTCATTCTCAAGAACTGTGAGACGAATATCTGTCCATACCGTCCTGGTCAATCACTCCCCTTACGAAGTAACCAAGCAAGAGTAAGCAAAGACTTCAATTGTCTGTTCTCCATGGAAACTGGTATTTATAATGATTCTCATCAGTTATTATCCGACTAGGTCCGATATTAAGGTTGTATCCTGCCCATTCAGGTATTATGTAGAAATTGATGTTTTCACGGATCTTCGATATGCAAGATGAATTTTTCTGGGTTTTTATCCGTTAGGTATCTTCTGATTTGTTCGACGTTTCGAATTCCATTTTGAATTCATTCTCAAGAACTGTGAGACGAATATCTGTCCATACCGTCCTGGTCAATCACTCCCCTTACGAAGTAACCAAGCAAGAGTGAGCAAAGACTTCAATTGTCTGTTCTCCATGGAAACTGGTAATTATAATGATTCTCATCAGTTATTATCCGACTAGGTCCGATATTAAGGTTGTATCCTGCCCATTCAGGTATTATGTAGAAATTGATGTTTTCACGGATCTTCGATATGCAAGATGAATTTTTCTGGGTTTTTATCCGTTAGGTATCTTCTGAATTGTTCGACGTTTCGAATTCCATTTTGAATTCATTCTCAAGAACAGTGAGACGAATATCTGTCCATACCGTACTGATCAATCACTCCCCTTACGAAGTAACCAAGCAAGAGTAAGCAAAGACTTCAATTGTCTGTTCTCCATGGAATTCGAAACGTCCAAATCAGAAGATACCTAACGGATAAAAACCCAGAAAAATTCATCTTGCATATCGAAGATCCGTGAAAACATCAATTTCTACATAATACCTGAATGGGCAGGATACAACCTTAATATCGGACCTAGTCGGATAATAACTGATGAGAATCATTATAAATACCAGTTTCCATGGAGAACAGACAATTAAAGTCTTTGCTTACTCTTGCTTGGTTACTTCGTAAGGGGAGTGATTGACCAGGACGGTATGGACAGATATTCGTCTCACAGTTCTTGAGAATGAATTCAAAATGGAATTCGAAACGTCGAACAAATCAGAAGATACCTAACGGATAAAAACCCAGAAAAATTCATCTTGCATATCGAAGATCCGTGAAAACATCAATTTCTACATATATATATATATATATATATATATATATATATATATATATATATATATATATATATATATATATATATATATATTTCTTTTTTGTTATATATCAAAACGTTATCCAGTAAATTAGCCACTACTGCGCCATTTGCGTTCTATTAGGCTTATGAGATATTCATTATTATTATTATTATTATTGTATAATACGGCCCAACAGAACACTCAGAAAATGCGCGCCTATCCTGAAACAGACAGTATCATACGAATCTCGTGACGGATACTACGTTAAATATCTCCTCTCATGTGTGCTCTATCGCTATCGCTGTTTTTACAGTTCAATTTTTCTCTCATTGAAAATAACGCTACTGTGTCATCCAATAACCACAACAAACTACAGTCCATTTTCCCCCGGGGAATATAAGAACGCCCAGAATTGGAAGGACCTGCAGCTATCGAGGACCCTAATTTATCCATCGCATATTCGAGTCATTCCTCTCAAATTCTAGAGTAAGTTGTTCTTAAAATCGAGATCCTTCGGCGGTATTCGACTGACGGAGATGTTAGATAGGGAAGGATTCCCATTCATTGTCAACTGGTCTTAGTGATTTCAAGATTGAAATCATCTACATCTACACCTGATAACCTGAGGAAGTCACCATATTCGACGATGCTTTGGTTTGAAGGTGCGATTTGGTACTGAGGCCAGTTGATAATGAATGAGTACCCCTTCCTGTTCGAGAAGAATGACTTCTGAATATAAGATGGAGATCTCTTGGTCCACTATAGCTCAGCGGTAAGAGCATCCATCTAGTTCATGGAAGACGTGGGTTGGAATCCCTGTCGAGGAAGCCTATTTTTCTTGAATTCCTAGTTGTCTGAATGCCGCTACAAATTCATTCCATTTTTCAATTATGCGGACACCAAACATCCGGCTTGGAATCATCTGGTTGGTATCTACACCTGATACCATGCTAAAGTCGACATATTCGACAACGCTTCAGTTGAAAGGTACGATTTGGTAGTAACGCCAGATAAAAATGAAAGGGTATCTTTCCCTTTCTAACACCTCCGAAGGTTCTCGATTTGAATAACAACTGATACTAGAATTTTAGAGGAATGACTTCCGAATATGCGATGGAGAACTCAGGGTCCTCGATAGCTCAGTGGTGAGAGCATCCATCTAATTAATGAAAGACGTGGGTTCGAAAGACGTGGGTTCGAATCCCGCTTGGGGGAATTTATATTTCATGAATTCCTAATTGTCTGAATGACACGAGAAATTAATTCAATTTGTACAGTTCATTGTTTGAAAATGGTTCAAAATGTTTTTCCGTTAATTAGCTAACGAACGTTAAATGTCAGAATTCGAAATATATGCGTGCAACTTATTAACGTGGCCTTATCTTCTAACGTGTGAATCCCACCCTGTTTATTCCTGCGAAGAATTGATCGCCTGCCTTCCGCTTGATTGGCTGACTTGCTTTCCTCTACTCAACTGTGAAACTACTATTTATTTTTATTTCATTTGATATACAGATTCAAAGGAGAAGAAACCCTGTAATGTTAACATATTATCACAGATCGTTATTTTTTATTTACTTAGCAAGAAAACTCCAACGTCTTGGGACAATAAATAATTTTCGGGAAATAAAAACAAACATGGTGTCGAGTAGCATTTCGATATATTTCGTCATAATTATCTAACTTTGCCAGTTCTCGTCTTCTAATGATCTACAAGGCTCAGATACGACCTGTCTTAGAATATAGTTTTCATGTATGGAGCTCGGCACAAAAACGTTCATTGAAGCTTCTTGATTCTATTCAGAGAAGGCAATCCATCTTCTGGTGATTCTTCGCTCACAGACTCGCTCACTTCGTTGGAGAATTTGAGAAGGGTCGGTGACTTGTCTCTCTTCTAAGGATATTTTCACGGTCGGTGCTCTCCTGAATTGTCACCAATCGTTCCACCGCTGGCAGTATCTACACGGATGATCCGACGAGTACAGAATTCCAACCCCTTGTTATGATCTTGTAGACCTGTCGAACCTAACTTGCTCAGGCATATTTTTTCAGTAGAACAGCTGAACTTTGGAACTCTTTGTCTAGAGAGATTTTTCTTGAGAATTACAAACTTCAAAAATTCAAAGTGAAAACTAATTCGTATCTACTGTTCCTTGATTCACGTGGTATTCCTTGCATATTACAGGACTTACCTTTCGTGTGAATCTGCTTACAAAAACAAAGTTGGATTGACTAATAATTGAGCAATATAGATGGAAGATTTTTATATTGATAATGACTACTCGCCTGGCAAATACAACGGATGGCATTGATTTATATCTTACAAACCTGCTTCGAGCTTATTGTTCCGTCATCAATGTCCCAACAGACAAGTCGAAAGTCGTCGCTTTCCCATAATTCAAAATTTCTTCGGCACCTACATTAAACCACGAAGAAGCATGATAGTTCAATGAAAGCATAATAATTGCTCGTTGTCAGCTTTAGCCCCTTCAGAGATTTGATATAGATTCCGAACAAATTTCGAACTATGGGAAACCAACGAATTTCGAGTTGTTGATTGGAATCTACCTTGAACTAATGATGGGCCAATGCGTCTGCGAGTGTGCCCATTCCAATGATTGAAAAATCAATTCTGTCATTTGTATCACTGGAAACAATTACGGAAAACTCACTGTATGGGTATTTGGTTGGGCTTGAACATATCCAAATTCCTTAGTTTCTACGTCAAGTTGCTGTTGATGAAGAACTTTGTTTATTATTTTTGTTCTTGTGATATTACGATGTATGGTAATTGTTGTGTTCGAGTGATATAATTGAATGATTATATATTGAAAAAAGCTTTTGAAAGTGTGAAGTTCATAACTTTTTTATTTCAAGATTGATTGACAAGTATTGAGTCACTTGTTTCCCTATGAACAATAAACATATAGAGTGTATGAAAAATATACACGACTATAAAACACTACAGTAATGGAAGAGGATTTTTCAAAATAGTAACGTAATTTTTTTAATTGTTCACCACCCGTATATGCTTGGAGAATTACATGGCGAAATGTATTTTTCGGAAAGGATGCTGAATATTTACCTATATTTAGAAAATATTGAAATGAACCTCAATATCATCGATATATTCTCCGCTCACCTGAAAATCTTAAAGTAATCAATAAACATGCGAAAAATATAATTCAAATGAGATAGCATATCAGATTTCATTTTTGGAAATATTGCAAACTCATACGATTGCAAATTCATCAACTCGTATTTTCGAAAAAGTCATCTTTCTCAAAGTTCACTTTGGTATTTATCTTCGAACGTCTTTTGTCTAGCTCGGGCTGAGTTGGGAAAGTAGATACTTATATTCTACTCATGTCTCATATATTTTTGCATGGTGTTTTCTGAATAACATTGAACAAAAATAAATATTTTTTCCTTCTTCAAATCTGAACCATCATCACTAAGGTGAATACTTTTTCTGTCCAAACAAAAAAAGTAGTTTTTGTCTAATCTTATTTTAATTCTAAATAAAACAATATTGACTTTGAAGAAAAATAGCATGTATAGTAATTTGTGTAGCCAATTTTCACGCTCGTCACATAAAACATAATATCTTCCCCAATAACAAAATATGCTATTTTGTTACAAAAGTTCTACAAATGAAAGTATTTTCTATTATTATTTTGATAATCTTTAAAACTGTACTGTTAGAATTTGTTATGTTAGCGGTTCCCACGAGTGCTCGTGTATGCAACACAAAATACAATTTGTAAAGCATAGTAGTAGTCGCTCTTAAGCGAAATCTATTGGAATAATATATATTCTTACTTCGAAAAGAAGTACGAAATCTCCGAAATCGTATAGCGGACATACAATATTTTTCCTTACTTTCGAGTTACAAATAGTAATTAAGCTGTCTTCGAGTTGTAACTTTGCGTATTGTTTTGTGAGGGATGCTCTTTCGAGTAGAAAATATAATAGGAGTCAACATAAATAAAAACTGGTCAACTAACTCATTATGACCGAACATTTTTATTAAGAGAATTTCTTTGACTACTTGAGAATAATTGCGGTGAGTCAAGTTAAAAATCGTCTAAGGAGTGTATGTATAACTTTTTGGATTAGTCCTTCTACTTTGAGGTGGAGAAAAATTGCTTCAGGTGGTACCAAAATGGGGGTCTATTCCTGAATCTGTAAAATTCTAAATATAAGTTATAGCTATACTTAAAAAATGGGTTTTCCTTTCAACTTGTAGCTGACATCTCCCCACGAACGTCAACTCTCAGAAAGTCGATACTTTTCGCGGGTTAGGGTGTAATTACGTCTTTAACGTGTGATTCCTAGAATAGAAGGAGTGAAAGTCTGTCTTCATCGGTCTGCCATTCAAGACCATGTTCATGGGGAAGTTTGCTTGTCCTCAGATAATAATCGACGGAACTCGACTGAAACCACTGCCATCTCTCTGAATTTAATTTTTTCGATTTCAATCTTATTTGAAAAAAAAAACAATGAATGTTGCTAGGTACCACGTACGCCACATAGGAAAAATATTGAAAACAGGAATAGAGAACGGAACCCTTCAAGAAAATATGCATTTGGGGAGTCATCCACTTCATCATTGAACGAGACTACATATTTGTAATCTGGAATACGTGGAAACCCTTATGTCTAGTGATTTCCGATCCGCGTAGAGTGAGACCACCCATACAGAAAATTCAAATTGAAAGACGTATGTATTCAATTTATGCGAAATTAATAGGATTTCAATTCCCTATGTAGTTGATCATTACATTCTCCATCAGATGACTAACTTGAAAATCAACATATTGTCGCGAACCCAAAAGGCTCGCGGTTTGGGGGTTAACTCAGATGGTAGAATTTATATAGCAATAATAATCATTAGTAGAAAATAGTCTGGTTTATTGGAATGGAGATGAAACATAGCCTTCAACAATGTTATAAATAAAGTTCAGTAATATGAAAATACAAAGATATGGTACACTTACTAGAGGTACATTTTCAGGGGCGATGGATCTGTTCTCTTCGGAAGGTGGCAACTAATGCATCTCTCTGATTTGTCGCGATTTTTCGGTCGAAGTCTAATATCGCTATTCAGCATTATTGCATTATTTCTAATTGCCGAATATCATAACACTTAGGTAAATGAACTTTTACTAACTCGACCGTTACAGTGCGGTGCACTGAGGTTATACATTTGGAAAATTAAATATTTTCAGAAATTGGTATTTCTGAAAATTTGGCTTTTGACAATATGCTCAAAAATTTTTGGCCTGACGAAACTGAAGATGATTAAATAATCATGCTGGCTGTAGAACAAGTAATTACGAATAATATTCAACATGGGATATGAAACACTACATCTTTCCGAATAAATGATCTAACATGAATCATATCCAAAAAAGTTATTTCATTACTAAAATTTACCCAACCTACACATGGAAAAATATATTTGAATAAAATAGTCTTTCTCATCGTTTCTGCCGCGTGCATCTGACATCTCGTATTCTACGGCGACCGGATTGTTGATCTCCTTTCAGAACTACGAAACTGCTCATCTCTCCTCACAAAGCTTGTCGGCGAAAGAATAGGCCTAGATCATCTTTGAAGTAGTCGATCCTATCTGGAATTCCGCGGGGAACAGTTCTGGAATAGGTTTTTATTTCCTGAGAGTTCAAATTCTCGAGATCATAGCAAAAATGATCATGGGGGTTGAAATGTGCCACAGATAAAGAAGCACAAGGATTTGGGGGGGTGGGAATTTTAATAGGTTATTTCTGACACCTACCCCAACAATTTCCACCACCACCATTTTCTCCCCTGAGATGCATAGAATAACATTTTTAGTATAATATTCTCCTAAACTGAATCGAATTATCAGCAATTATATTTATTCCATTTCAAAAATGATTAACAGCTCTCAATTCATTATACACCACATGTTTTGACCCTAGTATCACATTTGAAGAGGAGAGGGCGTACACAGAGCACACCGAGATCGCAATGGTAGCGGGGAAGAAATCCCACTATCCACTATCGAAGTGACATAGGCAGAGGACAAAATCAGGTGAAAAAGGATGATGAGGTACGAGTTATCTCTCCCCCAAAAAACTTGGTCTGTTTTACAGACGGGTCCAAACTGAAGGAAGAAAAAGCCGGGGTAGGAGTTCACTTGGCAAAGGGAGAGAAGAGCTATGCCTACGCGCTAGGTTCCCCAACAACAGTTTTCCAAGCAGAGGTGTGTGCCATCCTGGAGGCGATCAGAATGGAAGAAGTGAGGATAGGCCTAGAGAGATGTGTATATGTCTGCTCTGACAGCCAGGCCGCAATAAGCGCTCTGAACGCAATCGGAACCAGATCTAGACTGGTTCAGGAGTGCAGGGTCGCCCTGGAGGGTCTTGCGACAGAAAAGGAAATTACGCTGATGTGGGTCCCGGGCCACGCAGATATCGAAAGCAACGAGCGGGCGAACCATCTAGCCAAGCAAGGAGCCAGGCAACCCTACCATGGACCCGAACCTGCACCCGGCATAACAAGGAGACTAGTACTACGGCATTGAATGAGTGAACCGTCGAAACATAAGGAAAAGAGTGGAGATGGATAGACAGCTGCAGGCAGTCAAAGCAGATGATATCGGGGCCCGACAGGGCAAGAACGGCCAAGATATTGAAGCTAAGCCGCAAAGAACTCCGACTCTTAGTGGGAGTTTAAAGAAGACATTGCGGCCTCAGGAGACATCTGACTTTCATAAGTCGAGGCAGACCTACTATGTGCGGAATGTGGGGAGGAGAAAGACTCCTTCCACTTCCTTTGCGAATGTAGAATATATAGTAGGCTCAGACAAAAGTCTTCGGAGCCGCCACTATTAATGAAGAGGAATTGCAATATTTGCAATGGAAGGATATTTCGTCATTCATAAAGAGGTCGAAGAGGTTCGAACGATATCTCCGTGGGGTGAGTGAGTGAAGATGCCGAGTTTGCGAATAGGACCCACTGGGGCCTAGCTGACGCTTGCGTCCCCCACTCTTTACCATAACCATCACATTTGAACATTGCAACTCCTATAATCACGGGCCATACCCGGAAGAAGGTGCGGGAGGGGAGAGGAGGGAGCACAAGAGGTCCGGGGTCAAACTATTCAGCTCCTGAATATTTCAACGGCTTCAAACAAATCTACCATAGTCAGGATATATTTCACAATACGATTTCGAATTTGAAAAAAAAAGGTTTATATCTGAACAAGATATTCCTCGAGAGTATTCAAATCACTACAAGAGATAATATTCTTAAATTCTTCTGAATCATTCAAACTGCTTCAAACAAAACTAGGACATTTTCGAATAACCTCAAGTGGAAAATATATTTTTTTACCACACCCCGAAGCACGCCTTTCTGCGAAGTTTTGAGTTCGCAAACATGATTATTCCTCACAATATTTGAAATTTGACGTTAGTGCGCCGCAAAACCCACACACATACCATCCATTGGTAGGCAACGGTGCAACATCTATCGAATCATTTGAATGTCAACAAACGCCAAGCATAAAATATTCGTAAAATATTCTTGTCCAATAATTTTTAAATGAGATTGAACTAAAATGGAAAGCGACAGTTCTTAAATCAAAAACACTCCGCCAGAACTAAGAGAACAAGTTGATTCATTGTCATTGAATTTTGGCTTGCGTAAATAATATCGAAATGAAAATGACGAAATGTTGTTTCACAAAATATGGAGAATATATTCTGAATGAAATGAAAAATATCGAAAGGTAAATCGATTTGGAAAATATCGAAAAAGAAATTTCATAGAAGGAAAAAATATCGAGAACAAAGTTACGGTAACCAAATAACATTTAATACACAATTCAGTTTTTACGAAATGTCAGATAACAAAACCTTCGACTATGTTCCTGGACAAAGAAGAAATCAAAAACATTCTTTGAATGGATATATATTCACACGAAAGAAAAAGAAAGTGGACGAACTACCTTTTGGAAATACAGGGATTGGAAATCGAACCCCTGTAAAGGAAGAGCCATCATTGTAAATGAAGGGGTGACAGAGAAAATGAACACAATCATTCTGGATCCGGGGCAAAGCTGGAGATAGCGGAAAAGCCTTATGAAATGAAAAAGCAAGCAAGAGAAAGCAATAACTTTTTACATGTACTCGTGTCGAATATGTAGAATGATTTGAGTGAAGCTGCATGCTAAAAAGTTCCCTCCTCGAGCAGTCTAAAACAAACAATTGGAAAAGAAGGCAGTATTTCGTGCAGAAAATTATTTATTAAATTCGTAGCAGAGCGCTTTCGAAAAAAAAAGTTATCATCAGTGCTTATTTGTAAGCAAATAACGCTTGAAATTGTTGATATATAAATAGAAAATTGTTTATAATTAATTAGCCAAATGGTCGAAATGAAAATTTGAGGTTACTTACTCGTCAGGTGTACAAGAGCTGTAGCCATAAAAATAAAAATGTTTCCAAGGAACATAGATCTGTTCAGTACAACTTGGACGTGTAAAAACATTGAAATATTCAGTCCTGAACAGGATTGTTCTTGATAATAAAAATGGTATCAATGGAGTCCATCGAAACGTTGTTTCGTGAAATAAAATTATTTGAAAAACAGACATTGTCATAAAACCAATAAAAAGTTCTAAATTGAGGATTGTTTCCTAATCCTGTCAAACGACTTAAAGGTCCGAATATTAAATCGAGGTCAGGAGATTGTTCTGATGAGAACCCTCCCATGGACTGTAATAAGTGAGGGTTAACTCGAACGAAAGTAAACATCGAGAAGTTTCCTAAGAATACTCGAAAATACCCTTGAAGGTATGTCCGTCGTAGGTCGAGAGATTAGGATTAGGAAGTCTGATGAGAACTTCATTCAGTGTCCATGAAATCCCAGCCACTGAGACAGTCAGTACCTTATTGTCGAGTTAAATTATTTGGATGGGTCATAACAATTGTTAGAATTCAAAACCTGTTCTCAGAATTGATTTCTGCATTAGTGTTGAGGTATGGCGATAAACACTGAGAACAGCTGTATCCGGCTCAAATAAAGACTCGCACACAAAAATCAGGTGACAGTCTGCAAGAATGCAGATGTGAGGCGACTCATTCAGTTGTCTTATCCACAAGCACCTGGAGATTTTAAGGAGCAACTAGCAGTGCAGATATTCATAGACGAATTAGGGGACCCAAAGAACTCTGCGATTGACAAAATTCAAGAAAAGTAGCGATGCTTTGGTTCGCTCTTTGGAAGTGGAGGCGGCCTTCAACACGTCGAGGCCGTAAGTGCGTGCAGTTTAAATAGAAGAACCGGAGCAAAGATTTGGCACAGCGACTAGTTCAGTCGGGAAGGTTCTGGGGGTAATCGAATAAATGATAAGTGGATTAAGCACCCAGAAGAAGAGGACATGCTATAGTTTGGAAAACCCGGACATCTTATCAAAGACTGCAGAGTGGGAATGCCACCAAGGTCTAGCTCACCTGCAAGGGTGCCATCTCGCA
This sequence comes from Zygogramma bicolorata, assembly GCA_032362365.1. Lineage (NCBI taxonomy): Eukaryota > Metazoa > Arthropoda > Insecta > Coleoptera > Chrysomelidae > Zygogramma > Zygogramma bicolorata. The sequence continues at coordinate 593,458 of JAVJAQ010004531.1, read as the reverse complement.
CGCAATCACCTGTGACGACAAGGTCATCCAGCGTGTCTTCAAATTGCAGGCAGGAAAACTAGAATCAGCCAACATATCGGGCGCATGCTGGCTAACAATAACAGAGCCCAGAGAGTCATTCAGGTTAACAGGCTGAGAAGAACAACTGATAGCCTAATCATTGCAGGAAAATTGAATAAGATAGATGTTACATGTACCATAGACATAGGTGCTGCAGTTTCCTTGGTACGAAGCGACATCCTTCGTCCTGGGAGCATGAAACCTGTCGTGCTTCGAACAGTCACTGGTGAAAACGCACCTATTCGAGAAGAGGCTGCAATTAAATTGATTTTTGGGCGACTCACCATCATAGATACAGTTTATGTCGCAGATATAGAAGATGAATTTATACTCGGAATGGACTTGATCAATGACTATGGGCTCTCATTCGACAACAAAGAGAAGATTATGAAGTTTGGAGGAGAGAGATTTATCCTTACCGCTCCAGCAGAAAGGGCAATACCTGTGAAACTGCGTTCAATGAAAACTGCTAGAATTTCTAGATTTTCGGAGAAAATGAGTTACATTAGATGAAGACTCTGGCTGCTGCGTTGGAGTAGCCCAGCCATGTGGTGAATCCCCCAGCAATTTGGTATTCGCAGGAGCCTTAATTGAAACGAATCAAACGATTCCTGTGAGAGTTGCCAACGTGTTTCCTAGGGAAATAACTGTTGAGACAGGCGATGTCATTGGAACATGTGAACCTGTTACTTGGGTAGCGAACTGTAATTCAAATGAACATCAAGAAATGAAGACTCTGAGAGTGTTATATCAACTATTGAAAGATCATTTCAACACTTATCAACAGAGGAACTGAAAGCTGCCAAAAATTTCATCGGGAGTGATAGTGACATTTTTGATTCGACAACAACACGAAGAAATAACTTGATTTCAAACACAGAATCGATAATGGCCAAGCTCATCGGATTCGGCAACCAACAAGAAGAATTCCATTCGCCGAGCAACAGTAGGTGAAAGAGCTTGTCGACAATATGGCGAAGGACTGTGTGATTGAAGAATCATCGAGCCCTTGGTCTGCACCTGTGTTGGTTTCCGAAAAGGATGGATCTACGAGATTCTGTGTCGATTACAGGAAATCAAATGATGTCACCAGGAAAGACAGCTACCCTCTACCAAGAATAGATAACACATTGACAACTTTGGCAGGTTCCCGTTGGTTCTCAACATTCGATCTGAAGAGCGGATACTGGCAAGTGGGCATACATGAAGACGATACGGAGAAGATTGCATTCTCGACCGGGAGTGGACTTTACCAGTTTACTGTTATGCCGTTTGGATTCTGCAATGCTCCAGCAACATTTGAGAGTCTAATGGAGCTGGTCTTCCAAGGGCTCAATTGGAAAACTCATCTTGTTTACGACGACGTTTTGGTCATGGGAAAGACATTCGAAGAACATCTGCACAATCTGCGAGAAGTCTTTCAACGATTCAAGGACACCAACCTCAAACTGAATCTTCAGAAATGTTCATTGTTCCACAAAGAAGTGGATTTTCTGGGTCACATAGTTTCATCAGACGGTATCCGAACAGACGAAAAGAAGATACAGGCGATAAGAGACTGGCCGAGACCAAGAGAGAAACATGAGGTGAGGAGTTTTTCAGGACTCTGCACCTACTACCATCGGTTCGTAGAAAGATTTGCAAATGAAGATTTCTAGAACTGCCTTCCTTGATCGGAAGTAATTCTAGAAGGTACCTACTCTTAATCTTGTGATATTACCATCATAGATATGCTTTTGTTCCCAGAGAAATTGAGTCATACAAATAAGACAGAAGAACCATTCGATGGAGGTAGGGGTTCTACTATGTCAATATGTATATGTTCGAATCTTGATTATCGAATCTTATATTTTCCTATAAGAGCAACAGCATGTTTGTTGATCTCATATTTCAGAAAACGAATGCATTTTTGAACCCATATGGCGGATAAAAATTTTGATGAGTTCATTTGTAGCTTCAGTACCAGCTTGGGATAAGGCGGGAAAATAATTGATCATATACTTTCTTGATATCACGGGAATATATGGCCTGATATATTTGGTTGAAACATTGCTGAATATCTTTGAATTTATAACAGGTAATTTTTTTTTCAAAATGAGAGATGTTTTTCCTGATGTAGTTTTATCACTTCATCATATTGAAGTTGTTCTTTCAATTGGCTGTGTTCTGTGTTGTTTTGAAGTGATATATTGGCGACTCGAGGTAATGCATCTGAAACAATATTCTGCAAACTGGAAATATGACCAATGTAGTCTAGGTACCAAGTTCGGCAGGAAAATATTGTTACTGGTTTCTTATTCGAAGCATACTTCAAAGGCTTGTTATCAGAATAAAATTGTCATATAGTTTCACGACCATAAGAACTTTATTCCATTTGAGCCTTGACGAGAGTGCCGAAGGGAAAATCTCAATGGTTTTCAAGTTCTTCTTAGACGTTACTGTACTGCCGCACCAATACTTGTATTCGGGGCATCAACCGTGAGTGACAGTGGCGATGCTAGAGAAGAATTAACCAATATTTTTTGTATTCAATAGAATTCGTTGAAACTGTTTCACATGTTTTAAGTGAGTCACAAGAACGACGAATGTATTTACAATCAACCCTTCGATTCCTCATGGTTTCACCATAAAACCTACTGGCTATCTGGCGAAACCGAGTGACATTACGTGATGTACCATGCTTCCTTTGAATGGCAATGATAATCATTTCACTCCAACATGTGTGTGTGTATTCAGGAGCAGTACTGATTATTTTTTTATTGTTTGATAAAGATGTATCTACATAAGTACATAACTATTATCTCGATAGTTAATAATTGTCAGTTATTATTATGACAAGACAGTTTTCGGTGTTAAATTGTCTTTTTCACGAAAACATTTTGTTGGGGAACCACTGGGCAAGACTGATATTTTTGTCAGGAAAAATGTTTTTTTTCTATCCAAGATGAGAATGTTTTGTGTTCGCAAGTCCAGCCGAGTGTCACTGTGAAGAACTATGGCTACAACTATCTGGCATTGGATTTGTGATCTTTTCGAAAATAAAAATTCTGATTTTTTTTTCGGAATTTGCAGCTTTCTCTGCAAGTGAACAGAAGATAATTCTTGTTCGCGTTGGGTCATTTGTTACGGCTTTGCCGTAGGATGTGTCCGATGTAGGAGTTTTCCCTAAATGGTGTAGTGGGAGTTTGTGCCTTTGGTAATCCAGCAGATGGCGTTTTGCCTTGGAGGTATACACCATCTGCAATGGATTCAGACAGTGGTTTATGTTTGAACGACAAAAAAAAGATTTTAAAGTTTTCATAAAAAATAATTCACCTAATTGCTAGAATTTGAATAAATTTTGATATGTTTCTATTAGAATTCAGCAAAGAAATGCGATTCATTTAATTATTGCAGCGTTAGAGGGTTGAAAAACAAAGTTGAATTCGAAATATGGAAAATACAAAATATAAATAGAAAGCAATGACTGAAAAAATTAACAATATATAATATAGAGTTCAACGAAGTTAGCTTTGATTCAATAAACTCCTCGATACTGTGAAAACAATGTTTCATGAGTAGATTTTCCACAGCTAATTTAAAATTTTCGTCATTCAGCGAACACACCTCTGAACTGAACTTATTGAAAAGTTTCGAATTGATGGAATTCGTTATTGTTTTACTAAGCCCAAAGTGGGGTGATTCCAAATGATCTGCAGATGTAGTGTCATATTTATGTATGTTGGGAGCAGAAGTATACTTCCCTATGTTCGAATGGATTCCAAATACAAAAATATATTACAGTTTCCTGTATGATTTTCACTTACAATGGGTTTACAAAACCGCGACACGTGTTTCGCTATTACAATAGCTTCTTCAAGCAAGTTAATTTATCTTGCTTGAAGAAGCTATTGTAATAGCGAAACACGTGTCGCGGTTTTGTAAACCCATTGTAAGTGAAAATCATGCAGGAAACTGTAATATATTTTTGTTAATATGGATTTTCATCAAGTATCGGCCAGTTCAATTCAAGATTCCAAATACAGTCTGAGATATGAAGATCTACAATGCATGGTAGGAGTCCCCCATAAAATGGTGCCATAACATATTCTTGAGTGAAATATACCGAAGTAATTGTTCCTCAACACTTCAGAGCTGACAACATAAAGTGATCTCCGAATAAGGAACAAATGCTTGACAGGTTATAATTTCATTTTTTGTGACTATAATGATAACAAGTAGCTTGCATTCTGAGCCAGTGGTAATTCTGTTATCCCTAGGAATTATCAGTTTATGTGTCTTGTCAGCAGTGAGTTGCAAAAAATTGGCCGTAATAATTGGCAAATATCGTTTATAAAAATAATGAACAATAAAGTTCCTTGAGGTACTCCAAATTTGGTATTTTTGAGCTTCGAAGCATCACCGATGTTCACAAGCTGTTGTCTGTTCTTCGACTAATATAAAATGAGATTGAAAGATATGTCCCCAATGCCATAGTGATCCAGTTTTAGTGATGAAAGGTCATTTCAGTAATCAGTTCAATGCCTTGGACAAGTCGCACATCTTGGAATATTGCTTACTTTCAAGGACCTCGATAATGTCTTGAACGGCCATCAATAATGCCTTGGTAGATTTGGTACAACCTTGGGAATTAAAAATGGGTTAAAAAAAATCACTCAGAGAAAAAATGGTTTCATCAAAGCAGTTGAAGGTTAGAGCACTATGTCCGATGTCTCCTCGATATATAAAGCATTGAGATCATACCCATTCTCCGATCTAGAATTTTTCAATTCATGTATAGCTGAAAGCACTTCAGATCGAGTGGGTGGAGCTAGAAAAAAAATTATGTGAGAGAAGTATCTTTGGGAGATTCACATTATCGAGGAGAGTTTGGTACTTTTAATGATAAATTCGTCAGCGCGAGGTATCATTATTTTTATAATGCCTCTGGAATCAAAAATTCCAAGTTTCCGGCTGTATTTGGATACGTTCATGGATTTCAACAGATTATTTTCACAGACGACACTATTTTTCGCTTATTGGCCTATGTACATTTTTTCAATGTAAAACATACCTGTGCCAATCTAGCGTATGTGTCAATAAGCCACCCACATAGCCGATTGATCGATACCGTCCAAGGACTCACAGAACGCATACCAGTTACCCTGGTTTGATGATATAAAAGAAAAAAATCGATTTTTAAATTTTCATCTTCTCCTTGAGTTGTATCGATCGATCAATATTTTTGACGATCGAAAAAAAATGTTCCCGTACATCAAAAATTCTCAAAATCCTCAAAAAAGTTTCCGAGGGAGGACAAGCCCCAAAGGTCATGTGAAAATATTTGAAAAAATACGAAAAAATATGCAAAAATTAAGTTTTTCTATTTCAAATATATTCTGAAAGAATGAAGAAAAAGTGTGGATCAACATGCTTGAAGAATGTTTCTTAATTTTTTTCAAAATCGAGGTGAATTTTCACGTATAAAAATAGGGTTTTAATGAAGGATACATTTTCCTCTATCGCCCCCACAAAGATGAAGAAGTGGGTGACCACAGGATTCCTCTACAAGCAAAAATAAAAAAAAAATCAAAATATTCATGTCATCAATATGCACACTTGAGAAATCTTCCCGTAACATTTTTTCGAAAAGCGACTCCTGACAAAAAATCCAAAAGAATCTAAAATAGGACGCCAACAACATATGTCTCATATAGCCAATGTGAGCTGAGTTGAAAAATCCTCAAAATCCTTCAAATTATGTATCATCGTGTGCAGATTATAAGTATAATAACCAACATACTGTTAGGAAATCTCCTAGCGCTAGCCCTGATGCTGGTAAACGCAAAATAATAAGAGGGGTCGGAGAAAGTATGTAGCCTTCCAAGAAATCCAAACTCGCGAAGAAAATTTGATACACATCATCGAGACATCGTTTCAGATGACTTCACCTAAATTGTATGATAATACAACCAATTGTAATACCTCCAACATGAATATAATCGATTTGTAGTTCCCTGATGATGAAATAAGAGTTTTTCATTCGTGACATTGCTGCATTGAAAAAAAATTAAAAACCTTATTCACCAATCATGTTCGAGCTTACACTATCAGTCCAACGTTGAAGCAACTTTTTTGAGTGCTTGTAATGACCTCTTCATCATCTTCAGAATCGAAAAAATAGTTGTTGTTGTGATGCGGTTTCTTCATTTAACTACATAAATATTTGATATACTACGTTAATGACTCATTCCAGTTGCTTATTTAATTTCCTCAGAAAGAGGAACCTCTCCGTTTAACTCGTGTGTACTGTCTGAAGCCACTAAAATGCAATATCATCAGCAATTGATTAATTGTGGAAAAACGGTTCATTTTTCATATAGACCAGGACCAAACCATTTTAAGTACTGCAACAGACGATTAATTCTTATCATTATACGAATGGTCGGAAAATGCTGTTGAAGGTGTCAGTAATTGAGGAAAAATCGACCCTAGTGGGGTGGATATCGGATTTTTGAGGTTTTCAGTTAAATTATGCTTCCTATTGAACAAGAATCTAATACTTGCCTATCGAACATTATTGAATATAACCACAAAATTATCAAGAAAAATTATGTTCTCATTTGGTTTTCAATTTTGACCTCTGGCAATTTTTTTATATTTTCATGAAAATAGGTGAAAATGTCCAACGAGTACAAACTTTTTGAAGAAGAGTATTTGATTTTCGATGTTATATGAAAAAAACTTCGAAAAAATAAAATTTTGATAAAGAATAGGAATATAAAATCATTTATATCAAAAAAAAGAAAAGCGAAAAACCAAAAAGCTTCTTTGTGAAAATCGATTTCATTAGGTTTGTTCTAGCAACAAATTTGACCGTTTGAAAATTGGTCTGGAGCAGTCAGAGGCATGCGCAAGATGAATATTGGCGAGCGAAATTCATTTTGCGCATGACTGACTGTTTCAGACCAATTTCCAAACGGTCAAATGTGTTGCTAGAACAAACCTAATAATCACGAATTTTTTCCTTTTTATTGTAAATCGACGTTTGCATTCACAAAAAGCGTAAATTCTCAAACAAGTATTCACGAATTATTTATATTTGTGCAATCACGCAATAGTGTTTCATTTGAGTATGAATAAAATGCAAGAATGAAAAGTAAATTTCTTTCATTGCAGATTTTTTTCGTCGTGGGCAATTCTTCGCAGTATTTCCTATATCTCCTGTGGAGTTTTTCTGGATTGTCTGGTTCAGTATCATTCCTTTTATTAATTTTCATTGGACAGTGGGTAGTGTCTTCGTATTCGATGTCCCGAGATTATAAATTCGTTTTTCACCACGATTTTTTGGCTTCAGAACACATATTAGAACCGTTCGAGCATAAATTTGTGAACTTCAAGGTTTGCTTGCGACACCCACATTCGTTATTACCGCAGCCTGTTTCGCAGCTGCGGCAGGTAATGTTCAATGGATTTTTGGGATTCAATCCTTTTTCGATAAATTTACGTACGATGGATAACATTAACGTGATGTTTCCATCCCCATTCTGTAGCTGTTGATTGATGACCAAGCCAACTAGTATTTGAAAATACACCCACCCTATAACAATGTTGTTTAGCTGCTCTTTCAATTGGAGGTAATTTTTTTCCGAAATAAATGAGAATTTAACAGTAACCGCAGCGAGAAAAACAAGCGAAAAAGGCTACAATATGTATATTCATGTTTTGAACTATCAGGTGTTATTAGTATCTCTAATATTTCCCGCATCAGGTTTGTGGAAATATATTTTCAATTCATTTGAATGAATTAAAAAGAACTGATGGCCTGTGGCTGAGCAACGAAGTTTATTTCGGGTCGTCTTGCTACGTCGAATTCTTCCTACGGCGAATTCTTGCTACGTCGAATTCTTCCTACGGCGAATGTCATCCCCTCCACTGACGTCATTGAAACACGAACGTTTCCGATGATGGTCCATACACCCCATTGTGGAAAGTTCGCCGTAGGAAGAATTCGACGTAGGGAGAATTCGACGTAGGAAGAATTCGGCGTAGTAAGAATTTGCCGTAGGAAGAATTCGACGTAGGGAGAATTCGACGTTGCAAGAATTCGACGTAGCAAGAATTCGACGTAGGAAGAATTCGCCGTAGGAAGAATTCGACGTAGGGAGAATTCGACGTAGCAAGAATTCGACGTTGCAAGAATTCGACGTAGCAAGAATTCGACGTAGGAAGAATTCGACGTAGCAAGAATCCGACGTAGCAAGAATTCGACGTAGCAAGAATTCGACGTATCAAGAATTCGACGTAGCAAGAATTCGACGTAGCAAGAATTCGACGTAGGAAGAATTCGCCGTAGGAAGAATTTGACGCAAGAAAAAATCGGTGTAAATACACGCCCTCCTCTCTCGAAATATATCACATCGCAGACAGAACATCTCGACAACGACGTCATCAGATGAACGATTTGCACCGAAGAATTCCTTTTTCGCATTCACAGTGGGATTCATTCATTAATACTCGAGATTGTATAACTTTCTGAAAGGCATTCTGTTGGCCACATAAATGTGCAACTTTGCCCCAAATAAACCGTCTTCGTATTTATTATATTATTTGAAAACATAATAGTGAGAGTTAAAGTTGAAATACCCGATATAGTCTAATACAAAATGTAATATTCATAACAATGGGCTATTTTCGACCTTGGATTTGAATTTGGAAGACAATAGGGGTCCGAAACATTTGCGTTCGATATCCTTTGAAGTAGTGAACTGAAATGAAAGGAAAAGGCTACAAGCCAATAACACTTTTTGGGGGGGGTCAAATGACCCATCATGAAACATATTCAGGACGATGTTGCTACATGAAACAATAACTTGTAGCACTATGTCGTCAGTTTTCACTGATACAATCGATTATTAACAAGGGATAACTGATTCTCAGCAAAAAAAAAAGTTACTATCGAATTTTCTCGTACGTCTTTCTTCAATATGATTGATCCAGAAAACTCATTGAAAACCCAGTCCCATATGATAATAACGGTACCAGGAGATATAATTCATCTGAAACAAAAATTATCGGCTTCCAATCACATCATGTTTTTCAGAATCTAACGTCTTGAAAAAAGCCATATGAAAATTTTCAGTCCGTAACTCCCCATTGTTTGTTGGAAATTTCAGTCCGTTGAACCTCTAAAAAGTGACAAGCATAGTGCTGGAATTTATAGTTTCATATAGCAGCAACGTCTTGAACACGATTCATGCTGCATCATATGTCTTCCCAAAAAGTGTTACGGACTTGAAGTCTACAACCCTTTTTTCAACACCTTAATACGGTGTCGAATCCAGAAGCGTCACATTTTCCACCTATCTAGTCAGAGATGAAACCGTTAACAATGATGAGACGTGTATCAAGTTTGTAGAAAAGAATAAAAAAAGCAATAATTTTTGTTGATGAATGTTATCGATGTTGATCACTTCATATATCATAATTTAATATTTTTATTTCGTTAATAATATCAATCAATATAAATGAATTTCACCGTAAATGTGAAAAAGAAATCCCTCGGTGCATCCCGTTTTATTGATGGAGTCATTGACGAGATAATTTGGCGGCGATGTTAACTAATTCTGAGGAGCAGGGACTGTTACTATGGCGAATTCTTCCTATGTCGAATTCTTCCTACGGCGAATTCTTCCTACGAAGAATTCTTGATACGTCGAATTCTTGCTACGTCGAATTCTTGCTAGTTCAGGAGTGCCACAAGGCTCAAACTTGGGGCCTCTTTTATTTCTGCTTTTCATTGATGGCTTGGCGAAAATGATAAACTGCCCAAAACTTCTTTACGCTGATGATCTGAAGCTATACAAAGTAATTGACAACTATGAAGACTGCTTAGATTTACAAATTGAAATCGATTTAGTATTCGACTGGTGCTCCAAGAACCATTTACGTTTGAACATATCAAAATGTTACATCTTATCATTTTCTAGAAAAAAGAATATAACAGAATTTCCCTATGTTATTGATAACATTCCAATAAGTCGAGTAAATGAGATGACAGATCTTGGAATCATTTTTGATTATAAATTAACTTTCACTTCCCACATGGATCGGACTATTTCGTCAGCGAATCGAATGTTGGGCTTCATTATAAGGAGTACAAGAGAGTTCAAGAATATTAATACAATTATAACACTGTTTAACGCCTATGTGAGGTCTAAACTAGAATATGGCGTGTTAATTCTACCACAATGGCAGCAAGTAGTAAGACGTGCGATGATACCGCTCTGAATGAATCCTGTAAAAAATGTAAAAGTGTTGCCCTAACGGGTAAAAAGCGTTTGAAATGTGATACTATCATCCACAATAGTTGCGTCAAGCTTTTGAAAAACATAGTTTTCATTGATAATGATCGAATCATTTGTTGTGATAATCTACAAAGTGAGGTGCCGGATATTGGCAGCATTCCGTCTCTTGGTGCTTCGGACGAATTCATTTGTTCGGAAAAGAAGATGGATGTTAGCATTGTTAATTACATGCTGAAGCAGAAGGACATTATTATTCACGAATTGGGCAGCAAGATAGATTTATTGCTAAAACATATACAATTACTGAATGAAATGGTTTCGTTAAAATCGAACTCGCTAGTGAAAGGGGGGGGGGGGGGGGAGGGGGGGGCCAAAAAGGGGAGGAGGGAGACCCGCACCGAAAAGGCCGATCCGGCCGTCCAAACGGTGGTGGAGAAACTCCAATACCCGTACCAACAAAATCTGATTGTGCGGAAAAAACAGAACCAAATATTCATGCTAACAAAAAAGTTGTGGAACAGTCGATAAACTCGAAAAGTAAAAAAGGGAACCCCAAAATAATAAAAATCGCTGATGTCTCATCAGGAAGCATACAGGAAGAAAGCAAAATGAAATTGAATAAAATCATAAATATTAATAGTGATTTACAAACAAATGATTCTAATCCTCAGGAAGGCGAATGCAGCAATAATATATCGGGTGAGACAATGGAGAATAATTGGAAGCTGGTTCAAAGAAAACAATATAGGAAACGTAATCTGGTATGTGGAAACAATACAGAAAATGTTTCAGCAAAAGGAGTCCCAAAATTTGTTACTTCACATGTGAGTCGGGTACAAACAGATACAACTGAAGAATCATTGAGGAGTATGTTGATTAGTCATTTTCCGGAAGTATTATGTGAATCCATGAGTTCCAGATTTCCGGAAATTTATTCATCATTCAAAGTTAAAATCTTCGAAGACAATTTCAAAAAGGCCATGAACCCCAGAATATGGCCATTTGGCTCATGTATAAATCGTTTTTTAGAGAAGAGGTACAAGAAGATAGAGGAAATGTGATGTTCAATCCTCAAGTGCTCTTACTAAATGTTCAATGTCTAAATCAGAGTAAACTGGATGAAATTTACTCAGATATTACCAGATTTGATGTAAGTGTGATTTGTTTAACGGAAACCTGGTGTAGGATTGACTCAGTAAACTCATTCCATTATAATGATTTTTTTCTACAAAGCAACTTCTGTCGAAAAGAAAAGAAAGGTGGAGGAGTGTCAATTCTGACTAAGAATAATTTAATACTTAGTTGAGTGTTTGGATTTGAGTAGATTTTGTTCGGAACAAGAATTCGAAATATGTGGTATTACATTTAAATCAGATGTGGGTCCAATAATGATTTTGTGTTGCTACAGGTCTCCATCTTCAGATGTAAATATTTTTTTAGAAAAGTTAGATGAGGTTCTTAGTGTCACTTTCAGACCAAAGTATAAAATGTTGGTTTGTGGCGATTTTAATATCAATTGTTATGACAGTTTTAATAATGATTTTAAGAAGCTGTGTAATGTCTTCAGTTGTTATAACATGAGACATATGGTGGGTTGGCCAACCAGAGTAACACCAAGTACAGCTTCAGCAATTGATCAAATATTTTCAAATTTCACTGACATTAGTACATGCGGTGTATTCGACAATAATGTTTCGGATCATAAATCAATATTTTTTGATTATGGAATAGAGCGAGTTCATTCGAAGGTGGATGGCGAATTCAGACGTTCATTCGGTGAAACTGCAATTTCATCTTTTGTGACGGCCATTCGGGAGGAATCCTGGGAAGATTTGCTCAATGTATTTGATTTGAATTTAGCTTATCACTACTTTCGAGAGAGATTTTCTTATTACTTCGAAATTAATTTCCCAAAACGTAAAAGATATAATAGAACTGTTCAAAGCAATAAATGGGTAAATGAGGAAGTCAAAATTTCAAGTAGAACCTTGAAGGACCTATATAATCTTAAAAAAGTGCGAAAGGATCTTGAGATTTGTTATAAAATGGAAAAGCAAAAACATTTTAAGTTAGTAAAATCAACAAAGAAAGAATATATTCGAAAACAAATTGATGAGTCTGATAATCCTTCAAAAACAGCTTGGAGAATTGTTTCAGAATTATCCAATAAACCAAAATGTAACACTGAAAAGATTTCAATAGAGCTTAGTGACACTGTTGTCGATTCACTCATAGAAGTCGCTAACAAGTTTAATGATTATTTCATAGAGGTAACCAAGGTATTGACTGGTCAAATTGATAAGAGGAATATGGACTTTCAATGTTTTGCGAGAAAAACTCCATCCCCTAGTAATTCGTTATTTTTAAACCCCTATACCGAATCTGAATTGTATGAATTACTGAATAGCAAACTAAAAAAATAAAAGTTCTTCAGGTTATGACGAACTCCCTATGTTTCTTTTGAAAAAGAGTCTGAATGTTTTAATAAAACCTTTAGTTCATTTGGTGAATCTGTCATTCAGTGAAGGCTCATTTCCCGATCAAATGAAAATAGGTAAAATCGTACCAGTGTATAAAAAGAATAATCGAAAATTGCTGGAAAATTACAGGCCAATAACAATCCCATCAAGTATGTCGAAAATATTCGAATGTGCTTTTCTTAATAGACTTCTATCATTTTCTCATCACAATAACATCTTCACAAAAAAAACAACAAGGTTTTCTGAATAATAAATCCACTACTACAGCTATATATTCATATCATAGGGAGATTGTGAATTGTATCGAGGCAGGCGAGTGCCCTGTTGGGATATTCTGCGATCTCAGCAGGGCCTTCGACTGTGTCGATCATAACATCCTCTTGAGTAAACTTTATAGTTATGGCATAAGGGGTAAACCGTTGGCATGGTTGACGGATTATCTGTCTCATAGGAAACAATATGTTGCTATTAACAATGCAACCTCCAGTATGGTCGTCTCCGAATTAGGAGTACCTCAGGGGTCGATATTAGGACCTATCTTGTTTGTTCTGTACATAAATGATTTGGAGTATTCAACGCCTGGAACATTCATAACAATGTATGCAGATGACACGTCAATTATAATCTCTGACAAATCAGATTCAGTATTGGAAGAAAAATGTAACCAAGTTTTTGGGAGTATTAATAAATGGTTTTCTGCGAACAATTTATTTTTGAACGCGAAGAAAACAGAATCAATAAGATTTCATCATCGTCAACGGGAATGTAATATCAAAAGTTTCAGAACAAATGAATGTTCCGATACTGTAACAACAGAATGTGTGAGATTGAAATTTTTAGGTCTTCACGTTGATGAACACTTGAATTGGCAGAACCACTGTGAGTTCCTTATCAAAACTATCAACTCTATCTCATATCAGTTTCGAAATATTAAGCAGGTTTTGAATGTTGATCAACTGCTGAGGCTGTACTACGCTCAGGTTGATTCTAGACTGAGATATGGAGTGTGCTTCTGAGGTCTTTCCTCCCGCTGCTCTGATGTCTTTATAGCACAAAAAAACTCATACGAATCATTAGTGGCTTAAGTCATCGTGATTCATGCAGAAATGCTTTTAAAAATTTAAGAATTTTAACTGTTCCCAGTCTTTTAATTTTTGACTTGTGCTTGTCTGTTTTTGAGTATAGAAATAAATTGTTCGTACCGTATAAATGTAAGCACAATATTGATACAAGACAAAAAAATAATGTTTTTGTACCATTTGCCAAAACCAAATTAGCTTTCGAATCACCCGATCAAATGGCTCCACGTGCATATAATTTGCTGCCAGATAGCTTGAAAGAATCTAAAACAATGCATATCTTCAAAAGAAAACTCAAAGATTTCCTTGTTGATAACTGTTATTATCGTTTTGAATAATTTATGTGTATAAATAGGTAGTTTTCTTTATCTTTTTTTCCGGAACTTTCATTATCCGATCTATTTTTTTTTTGACGATTCCTATACGAATTTTATAACTTTGTCTAAAAGGAAAATAAATATTTATTATTATTATTATTATTATTATATGGTATCCAATTTACAATTGCCATATACATCATATTGAAGCTGTTCAAAAGAGATTTTTAAAATATCTGTCATTCAAGGTCACAGGAATATATCCTCAGAGGGGAACCGATTATTCTATCCTTCTTAATCAATTTAGTCAATCTAATGTTATAACTCTGAGTACCCGGCGGCTTTTTGTCACAATCTCCTTTCTTCACAAACTGCTGAATAATGAGATCTCGTATGCCCCCCTTTTAAAAATGATAAACTTAGACACTCCACGCCTGAGTTCCAGATATCAGACGACATTTTACTGTGATCTTGGAAGAACAAATAACAGTCTCAAAGCACCAGTGTCAATAATTTGTAACAACTACAACTTAATTTGTGATATGTGCGATATTAATGATAGTTCTCTAAGTTATATTCTGAAATGTATTCTCACTAAAACCTTTCAACTGTGATCTTTTTTACACTTTTTCTCATTCATGTTATATCTTCATTTTTTATTTATTGTCGTTTAGCTGTAGCTTAATATTTCATTATCCTGTTAACATTTATTTTTTTAACCAACACCTTTGTACATTTCCTGTAATTGGGTGAATACCTGTAGGAAATAAAGTGCTATCTATCTATCTATGCAAATTAGTTATATAACATAGTATTGTATGAGAATCACTGCTCTTTATGAATGTAAACGTATTATTATTTTATTCGCGAAAACATTCAAATTAATGATTTTCACTGAAAAATCGGTTTTTAAAACGTAGTTTTTTGTTTCACGCTTTTTTACGATATTTCTGTACAGAAGCAATATTTTGGGTTCGTCGATTAACACTCGAAACAACACTGAACTACTTTTATTATAACCCTTTGTCACAGCACAATACAATACGATCACTAAAACTACTCCACTAACTTTTCAACGCTCTATACTAAACACTGTGATAAACTCTCTCTAATACGAACTCTCTATTATTCAAATTCTGCCGTCGCGGTGAGCGACTCCCGTTTATATAGGCGCTCATACAGTGAAGAATCATCCAGACAAATCCTGACAAGCGAATATTCTGGGTGAGCCGCGTTCACGCAAGTACAATTTTTCCCGCCAATTTGCATCCATAGTCAGCAGGGCCGGCGCCAGCACATTTCGTTTCCATTTTTTTTGCTATAGTTATAAAGTGAAATACCAAAAAACCGTTTTTTGTGGTGATGGTCAATAATGTAAAGTCATGATTCTTTTATAGGTTCCTATAATCTACATCTTCTACATCGAACTATTCGCGATAGGATTTATAGTTCAGTCGCAAATCGCAAAAAAAGAATATCGACCCCTAAACTTGTATATATTACCACCCTCACCGTCTTTAGGGTATTATTACTAGATTTGGTCGATTTTTCTTCAATTACTCACACCATTACCGACATTTTACGACCAATCGTATACTGCTGAAACGTTTCGTTGCCCTGGTCAATCAATAATAATGATTATTAAATGAAATAACACACAGGAAAGTATCACACAATAATAAATGAAATTGAAACCTCACGGTGCAAAATGTCATAATATTCAAAAATGCTCATTTTGAACAAATAGCGCGCTGCAGTCGATTTCATTACCCCTACCACAGACTACGCACGGTCCCAATACCTACACGGTAGGTTGATGGATCACCACCTGTCAGAAAACCGCCACTTACTTGCCTTGGCCAATACCACGAAGGGCATTGAATTAAAACCAACCGGTGCCTATGCAGCGTGCTTCACAACAAATTCCTGCATCGGAAAGGCTACAGTTAACGAAGAGCAAAGTGAGCCGTTATTGTGCCAACTACCCATAGACGAGGCAACTCAAACGATAAGATGAAAACGCTTATATAATCATACCATACTCAAAAAATTATGCGGACAATGGTCGTCTTTTCTGAATGTATGGTAGAAACTACGGATTTTCACCAAACGTCACATATAGATGACGTTTCGTACTGACACTGAAGATTCATGTTGACGTTCATATTGTTCTTTAGTGCAAGCGCTGCGAAACATTCCGTATGCAAAAACCGATGACCTCATTCTGATTGATGATTTGAGTTGAGAAAGACTTAATTAATGATATTGTGGAGGTTGCCAAACGGAATTATGGTCCAGTTTTTTTTGGGTCCTATAATAGTTTTCGCTTCCATCGCTGTAGCTGCGAAAAAATAATTGTTATTGACTATTAACACCTGGTTTAGGTGAGGTATGGAGAAAAACGGCATGATCTAATTTAATACAGATTTAATGAAAAAAGTGGTTTACCTATTAATAAGTAGTGAAAAATTCATTCAGGTAAGTTTTGACAATTATTGCCTATGCATTTGCAAAGAGAAATACAATCGATATCGCAATTTCTACAAGTGCAAAACATTATCAGGCATTCAGCAACATATTTGCAAAGCCTGATCAAAAAATTTGGCATAGGTGGTTTTGCCATTAGCACAACTTTCCATCTCGTCTTTCATAACCGAATTGGAGTAAGTTTGGAGGCCCATGTATTGCAGCCCTTAAGCAATGTAAATACAAAACATCAAAAGTTCTAATAATTTCAGATACATTTGAATTGAATCCCAGCTCAAAAGAGTTTTTCTGGCCGATCCTTCAAACCAAATCCCTCAAAAACAACTATTCGATAGCTTATGCCAGAAGTGGATGTTCAGTACGAAAACATCGGAATCTGCACAATTTATAAAAACTTGTTCAATTCCTCCACGAACAGCAACAAAAATATGGCTGAAAATCCTTCAATCTGCTTCTAGGTGATTGGACTTCAAATCTAACAATTCAGAAGACCTATTACCTTGGAGCTTGAAGATTTTTTGGAGTCTTCATATCCACCGGTAACGGCCAGCTGGGATTTTGGTTGAAGGACTTGATATAAATATTTGTAGTCAGTTTCAGTTTGTTTCGGTTTAGCAGTGTTTGAGGTGTTCTTTTTTTAAAATGATTTATTCACCGTCGGCCTCTTTCCCCTACCAAGGCCAATCATCGACTCCGGCGACCACATTTTCCCCAACCGGAAATTTTGCCGCACACTCTGGTATTCCAACCAGAGGTAGGGATCCTTCACGAGTCCAACAACCATGGACTCAGGACCGCCGGCTTTACGTCTCCTCCGAAGGACAGCAATTCCTCAATATATTTCGTGTTCATTGATATATTGCCTGCGAGCTATGATATAATACTTTGTTGCAGTTTTATGAGCTTTCGACGCGGTCTTTCCCTGCTGCTTAGCTTCAGATATCGAATGACTAGTCAACCCGAAGAGCTAGGCCATGCCCGTGAGGTATTCTTTTCATCATCCTTTCGTTGATTAACTATCATGATTGTAACGTGCATAGAATCTTCGCCACTTAATTTTCCCTTGAAAGTCATTGTCACAGTGTCTGAGATTGTTCAACAGTGTAGAATATGTTTCGATTTAGTTAGGTAGGTGGTGAATGAATTCGGCTAGAGCTGTATGTTGCGGTGTCTTTCTGTTCTTTACACTGATATATATCACTAAACACCGCTGATGCTTCATGGAGTGTATTGCCTGACAATTTTAGATTTTGACTGCTAAATGAGGCTTGTATGAAAGTCTTCCATTTCGGCGTGAATGTGCATTTCTTCGCGGCACCTTCTATAAGAATTTCATCACACAACTTGTCCTTTGGTATAAGTTCAGTAGTGGATAGTTCCTTCCGTAATTTCTTAGCACACATGACGATTTTGCTGCAGTCTATCCGAGGTACACGTTCAGCTATTTCCTCAATGAACTTCCTGCCATGAAAACCAAAGAAGATTGCTTCCTCTCAGTAAGATATGAGAATGAAACCTTGTCACCAAATGTATCGATCAGCATCACTTTGAGATCACGATTAGAACTACACCCTCTACTTCAGCGAGTACAGTCATGCGTTGAGCCAAGTATATCCGCCATTAATTTGTCAAAAGCAGCCAGTAACTGTTTTTGTGATATTTGTTGTTGGTCGACCTCTTTCGTTACTAGAAGATATTGGTAATGAAACGTAATTTCTTTAACACAACGTATGATATTGGAAGTTTCTGCAAACAAATCTTCCGGTGTTTCGTATAACAAATATTTGTGAAAATTTCATAGTATTATCGACGCATTGAAAAACAGCAAAGCTGCTGAAATTTCAGTTGAAAGATGACTTTTTGTATTTTGGTTTTCGTCGTATACCACAAATGGAACATCATGAGTCACTCGACGAGTCGCTGTTGCTTCTTTTTGATTTGCAGGTCAGTTGATGATCCAGCTACGCCCTGTGTTGTTGATGAAGCTCTTTCTTCCAGCACTCTATGTAGTGACGACGACGAATTTTTTCTTCGCTGATATAGCTGGCCATGCAACTTTTATACCACGAGAAGTGTTCTTTATCAGCATTCGGATCAAACAACTTCTCAAATTTGTCTGAAATTTCGTCTTTGCGTCGACTTGCTGCTTTTGAAAAGTTTCTTTCGGTTCATTCACCAGTTCAGCATGATTTTTCGTTCGCCTTTTTTTAAATTTAATAATTGTAGCGATATTTAATCACTTTAAAGAAAGTAATCACAAAATTCGGAGCACTGCTATTTTAAATATTGGAAAATGTATCTGTTATAATAATATATGAAGTTCAGCTGTAACTGAAGTCACAAAAACTGTTGAGAAAAGCGTGGCCCGCTCCAAAACTCGAGAGAAGGTATGTGACGCTGGGAAGGAGATTTATAATAAAACTGACAACGGAATTTTTTGGCAACTTTCAGCTCCAGGTTTGAAAAGATCTTGCAAAAACATTCCAGTCGAGAAATTGCGGTCAATGGTTTTTGCATTCTATACAACATTTTTTTTCACAACTACAGCGATGGAATCGAAAACTCCTATTATAGGGTCGAAAAAAAAAACTGGACCATAATTCCGTCCGGCAACCTCCAAATTATTATTCATCAAGTCTTCCTCAACTCAAATCATCAATCAGAATGAGGTCATCGGTTTTTTCAAACGGATGGTTTCGCAGCGCCCGCTCTACTTAAAAAATTGTACTAAAATTGTTCGTTTTCGTTAACCATGCAGATGACGAACGTCAACCCTCAGGAGTCGAAACTTGTGCGAGCAATGGATCAACGAGGCCCTACCTTTTAACGTGCGATTACCCACCATTACCTATGGAATTTCGATATTCGGTATTGTCTACGTTTAACGGAAAAATAACGTTATTCGAAAATAAAAGTGCTGGCCCGCATAGTTGTTGGACTATGGAGGTTCATCAATTTCCACACTCGCCACACAAAGAATCACTTTTTCTCATAACCCACTATACTACTTTCTTCGTCGTTTTCTGGGTTTCTAACCTACCAAAATCTGAAAATATAAGTATCAAGTGTAAAAGGGTAGGCCCCGACAAGTTGATGGGTAAATCAAAAACGGTTCCTTTTGGATGGAACAAAATCAATGAGTCAGAAATTTCTCATATAACTAAATTTTGCCTAGCAAAAAAAATGCAAGATATTCATTATAGTGTGACCCATTTGAAATGGAAGCACCGCCGATTCGAATGAATTATTCGTCATTTTCATGGCCAACTGATCTCATTTTTCAATTCCAAAAATTAGGAAAAATTACTAGCGATTCTTTTACAAAAAATCTGACTTCATCACTGGATTCGTGACATTGTCAAATGGTTTATGTCGAAGTTACGTAGAAATGCATCCAATAATAAAAAAGTTATCAGTGAATAGAATTTGAAAAATATGCTGTTTAATCAACCCACCGATTCAATGATTTCAGAAGTTTCATCTAAGTTCTGACTACACCACTGGATTCAGGAGAGCTCGAAATATCACTAGAAAATTTAAACAAAATCTGTTCATCAATGAAAAAGTTATGAGGGAGTAAAATTTGAGGAATTTGTCGTTTGATGGAATTTTGACTACACCACTGGATTTGGAATGATATTTGACTAAATATAATTCAGATTCCTATAATAATGAAAAATGTAGAGATGTATGAATCATATGAATGAATCCGATCATGAAACGAACTTTAATGTCAATAATTTCAAATCAATCATCGAAAACCCCTGTATTTATTTCGAATTGCTACAAACTAGTGAAAAACAATCTCTTATCAACAAGCAATACAGACAATAGGATTGGAGATGATAACAAGCTGAAACTTGTATGAGTGCAATTCAAAGTTTTCCAGCCTCCACCAAATAATATCCATTCAAGACAATGTATTTATCATATCGCTTGCGAATATTATTTTAACTTTTTCGTAATTGTTGCGGAGTAATAGCAGCACACGCTTGCTGAATTCTTATGCACAGTTCCGTTCGATGCCATGGTCGTGAATGTAGACATTTTGTGTTACATAACCCCATAGGAAAAGAATGGTCTAATTATTCTCTCCCATACCAAACATTTACTTTTTCTGAATATTGCCTTTTACAGATGATCACCCTCATGATATTTTCAGTGGCCCAATATCGAATATTTTGTGATGAAACCACTCCATTTGTTGTGAAACTAGCTTCATCACTCAATAAAATATTCTTTAAAAAATGTCTGTCGTTAAGGTACTCGCCCTGGGCCCATAAGAAAAATTCCAAACGTTTTTCTTGATCACCTGGTTCTAGAGTGTGCCTAATATCCTCCCTAGGTAAGTTTAAATCTAAGCTGGCCACCCTCAAACTATTATTTGGATTATTCCTGAAATAATCTAATATACTCTTGATCATTTCCACTCCTTCGCATATTATACTCCAAAATATACGTGGATACAGCTACAAGTTTGATTGAACAGTTATAGAATCTTTATTTCCTAACCGATCGTCATTCTCAGGGCCAACTAATCTTATTCATTGTGCTGTTATTTATCGCTGGACGATTTGGGTGTCTTTCATTGAATATTCCAGTTACTTCTCTGTCACTTCGGTAATTATCTCCAGAAATACGTATTATTTCGATTTTTTCATGAATTGACAACTATAATGTGGTATCCTAGTAGACTTCTTGAATGTCTACCCAATGAAAAAAAATCAAAGCGGCTGGGAAATAGATTTTATAAGTGTGCTTCCATCATATATATATATATATATATATATATGCGAAATTGGTATTCTGGGAGTTCATCCGTTGATTTGTCGGTATTGACTTTCGACGTTTCGCCAACATCTCAGTTGGCATTTTCAAAAATGTTACTGCTCCTACTTGGTGCTAGCAACTGTTGTTTGAAAAACTTCTGCCAGTTTTTAAATGATTTCTCGGTCGTAAATTGTAGCCGATATGATCTGCTCCCTCAGCCGTCGGATTGATTATGGTTGTCGGACTTTTGGCTAATGACTGTTCAAAAGTCCAAAAGTCCGACAACCATAATCAATCCGACGGCTGAGGGAGCAGATCATATCGGCTACAATTTGCGACCGAGAAATCATTTAAAAACTGGCAGAAGTTTTTCAAACAACAGTTGCTAGCACCAAGTAGGAGCAGTAACATTCTTGAAAATGCCAACTGAGATGTTGGCGAAACGTCGAAAGTCAATACCGACAAATCAACGGATAAACTCCCAGAATACCAATTTCGCATACTCAAGTATCCGTGAAAACCTTCACTGTAACATATATATATATATATATATATATATATTCCTACTCCTCAGGTGTTGTCACAGGGGGCAAAAGTTTGTGACTTGACGCCGGGGCCCCAATCTGCCTACTCCTTAGATCGAACTGAGGTATCGAGGGATGTTGGGTGGTATTTATAGCTGCTAAAGCACCGTCGGATGTCTTGGTGGGGACTGGGCATCTGGAAATTAGGGGTTTCCATGCAGTTGGAAGTCTCTGACCGTCGTCACGTTCATTTAAGCAGGAAGGTCGCTTTTCGATTTCGATGGCGAATTATACGAGCTTGTAGATTTTTTGCTGTGGCGAAGGTTATAGTGTTCTCAAAGTCTATATTGTGTCCTGTCTCTTGATGATGTTTGGACAGAGCTGAAGATGGGTCTGATTTTCGGACAGCAAGTTGATGTTCGTATACTCTACTTGTCACACGTCTGTTGGTCTGGCCTACATATGTTCTATGGCAATCAGAACATGGTATTTCATATATACCCTGTGATTCGTCGACAATTTTGTCCTTGGGGGAGCGGAGGAATGTGGAGATTTTATTGTTGGCTGTAAATATCGTTTTTATGTCCTGTTTTTTGAGAATTCGGCTGATTTTGTCAGTAACCCCTTTAATGTAGGAAAGGAAAGCTTTGTGGGGAACGTTTTTGTCTGTTGGGTCTCTGGGAATGGAAGGAGAAGTTTGATGGCGGCGGATGGATCTGTCAATTTGATGGTCTGTGAATCCATTTTGAAGAAGGGCTGATTTGAGTTGGGCTAGTTCCTGTGGTTTGTCATGGAGGTCTGTGAGAATGATAGATCTGTGGATGAGGGAATTTGCAACGGAATTGGTTTGTGCTGGATGATGGTGGGAGTTTGCATCAAGGTATCGGTGTGTGTGTGTGTGTGTGTGTTGGTTTCCTGTAGACCGTGTGGGTGAAGGAGTCATTGGTAATAAGGACATCTAAGAATGGATGCTTTCGATTTCCATGGTGAACTTTATATTTGGGTGGAGTTCGTTGAGGTGATCAAGGAAATTATGGAGATTTTCGGAGCCGTGAGGCCATATGACGAAAACGTCATCTACGTATCTGAACCAGCAAGAGGGTTTGTGGTCGAACGTGTCAATGGCTTTAGTTTCGCAGTCTTCCATGAAAAGGTTTGCAAGGACTGGTGAGAGGGGAGAACCCATGGGGGCGCGTTTCACTTGTTTGTAAAAGGTACCTTGGAATAGGAAGTATGTACTGGACATACAGTGACTGATGAGGTTGAGGGTGCCTTTGAAAATTTGGTTAGTTTCGAGAATGTTTAATGCATCTGATACAGGGATATTTGTGAATAAGGACACTACGTCGAAACTCACAAGGACGTCAGTCTGTTGGATAATGAGGTTGAGGATTACAATGAAGTGGAATGAATTTCGTACATATGACGAGGACTGTTCTGCAAGGGGTTAAAGAGTATTTGAAAAGTGTTTAGCAAGGTTTTGTGTTGGAGAACCGAAAGCACTGACATAAATACCACCCAACATCCTTCGATACCTCTGTTCGATCTAAGGAGTAGGCAGATTGAGACCTTAGAAAGAACTCGTGACGAGACCTGGGGAGTAGGCAGATTGAGCCCCGGCGTCAAGTCACAAACCCTTGCCCCCTGTGATAACACCTGAGGAGTAGGCAGATTGAGTGAAGTCACATTTACCTCTTGGAAATGTCTCCAAAATCGGAGCCGAAACGTCGAGAACAAAACTCCAGACGCGGTTCAACCCGAACTCAACAACAACATACGCGGAAACCTATCCGAACACATATATACAGTGTGTTCATTAAACATGCGGCAAAAATTCAAGGGATTATTCCTTGGACTATTCTAAGGATATTTCGTCCTTCTATGATTTTTGATAGGGTGCTTTGTTTCGAAGATACGGGGCGAAAAATATTTCGACAATAACAATTTTGGTTATTTCAAAATTATCAACGTAGCCGAAATCATAGTATAGCGCCCTACACTGTTTCCTGCTTTAATTTCCGTTTCCTGCTTTTACTCTTGTTTGCCATCATTTAAGTGTCATTCCATTCTGATGTGTAATCTTCATCGTCAGTAAGAGTGTGTTCTGATAATTTAGAACGACCTATCTATCTGTTCCTGATGTACATCTTGTGTTAACTTTTTCGCACTTTCAAAGGTCGTGACATTTCACCAATATATTTTTGACCGCAGGAATAAGGAATTTGATAAATACAATTTTTGTGTTTCATATTGTGTTGTTTGGTTTAGTATGCGTCAGTATTGAACGTGAAGTATTTGTCTGTTGCCCATCTGTATTATTTTTCTAAGACAAATGAGAGACATAGGCTATAACGTTTGATACAGGTTGTGTATTTTGTGTGAGTTGTATGTCTTCATTGGTATATATGTTTGAATTTTCAATTTCAGTCAATGTTTTTTTTTATAAATTTTTCTGGATATCCTTTTTTTTTCAAACTGAATTTATGAAGTTGATCTCTTCATCGATTTTCTCGATGAGTTATTCAATTTTCGTTCTATCACAAAGGTATTTCACTATACCTTTCTTGACACTTGGGTGGTGGTTTGAGATATATGAAGACATGTTGGCGAGTTTCGATGTAGAAAGTATGCCAACGTTCCTCTGAACAAAACTTCAGAACTTGTGAAAACAAAATTAGAGAATGATGGAACAATGATTAATGAAAAGAAATTGAATGTAGATTCGATCATGGATATCTTATAACGATGTACAGAAAAAACATATTTTCGATTCAAAAATGATTTATAGCAAAAAGAATTCAGGATGGCTATGGGTTCACCACTTTCTTCGATTCTTAGTAATATGTATATGGAGTATTTTTTGAGGATTCTCCCATCCAAATGGTCTTAAGGTATGGTGGAGATATGTTGATGATGTTTTTGGAGTCATAGTCAAAATGAACTTAACACATTTTTGGAACATATGAACAAACGAGAACCAACAATAAAGTTCACGTTGGAAACAGGAAATAACAATAAACTTCCATGTCTAGATGTTATGATAAAGAAATCGACACATCATGTAGACAGACAAGTGTATATCGGAAGAAAACACATACATACCAACAGATAATAATAATAATAATGTTTATTTCCAGGTAAAATGCCTGACAAAGTACATGAAACTATAAATAGTATACATAGAAAATACAGAACATGCATGAAAAGATATATCTATATTTATTGAAATAAAAGAGAAATCACTTTAGATCTTCGATTGATTGTTTGTGATTGATTGAAAATTGCGTTTCATATTCTTGTAATAATATTGCGTAGGGTCTAGGAGTAACAGTTGTGCCGACCGTTTCCGCATCAAAATTGAGAAAAACTTCGTAACATCGATTTCATAAAATTCATGTGAAGCAATTGATGATTCCAATTGATTTTCAATTTCGTGCTGTTTCAGTTGTAGTAATTGTTCTTGATAGCTTTTTTTCTGTGAGGAAATGTCTAGTTCTATACTTAAATATTACATATTCAATGTCACAACTTTTTTTTTGTTTCAGCATTAGGATACTCAAGAATATTCGTTTCACATCTGAGACGTTCGCTAACTTGTAGCTAGAATCGCTAGGGTACGATCTAATTTTTGAATGAATAATTCTCAGAATCTATTCTCAGTTTCAATTCCTTTTATTTGGTTATTATACGAAACGCTTCATGCAATTATGCCATATCTGAGTCGTGTCGGAGCGCAAAATATAATGTTGTCAGGTCTTTTATTTCGAGGACCTTTTTCATTTGTTTGAAGTAAAGTACGGGATTTCTGAGTTTTTGCAGGAGTTTGCTCTTGTGAATATTCCATTCCATTGGACTGTCCAAGTGGACACCTACATATTTGTAATGAAGCACTCCTTGTATGCTCCATGTTATTTGTAAGAAAGAGACGCTCTTGCAATATTTTTTTTTCGCTTCTTTGTGCATGGGCTTTAGATATATTCTTTCCATTTAGATAATTGCAGTTTTTCGAAACCTCTTTTTTTCTGAGGGTTGAAACGAATTCAATTTTTTTCCAGCACATTTTCTTTATTGGTTTCACGTTATGGTATTCTTCTGAATATTCGAGTGCATCAAGTATAACGTCCCTTAATTGATGCCTCAAAAAGTGATGGGGTAAAACAACGCACCAACGGTCTTAATGTCTTCGAAACCCATTCCAAAAGATGCCGTAAGGATAATGTGCCAGAGATTAGAAATAGCAAGGGTATAAGGATGTAATATATACCAGCAGGTGTACGAAATTAACTAACGGAATTGCCTCACCGCTAGGATTAAAGAGGACTGCTATAAATGAGCTGAGTAATTCTGTATCTCAAGCAGTAGGAGTCTGGGTAAACATTTCTTTATCATGGTGTGGAATTGTGTATCGGAAAGAAACGACTCTGGTTTGAGAATTCAGAATATACCAAGTCTCGTTTGACTAGAGAGAGTATTGAAATTGATATTCTTTCATTTGTTTCTTTTCATAGTATTGAAAAATTAATCATTAGTTTGAGGTGCTAGTGAATATATTTGGTAAAATCCCAAAGTGTACAAAAGTTACAATAATTTTCAAAATGCAATTTCTGCGCCACCTGGAATGAAATCAGTTTTCATCTTTGATGAATTTGGGCCTTAGTCGACATAGGAAAGACACCTTGATCTAATTTCATCATCATTTGCACCAGATCGGGACAAAATTAGCAATGTATCGGCAGAAGAATTGGTAGACGAAGCTCTCAAGAAGCAGGTGCGAGCGCAGAGACATGAACTTACTGAAATCATCTTTGAAACAATCTGTTCAGGCCAGTCTCAAATTACCTACACAGTAGGTTTCGGCTGGCACCTGTCAGAAAACAACTACTCCCCTGGCTAATACCACGAAGGGCATTGAATTATATCCGACCAGGTGCCAGTGCAGGTTTCTTCACAGAAGTAAATCCTGCATTTGCTTTCGTCGATACAAATGAAAGAATTGATTTTCAATTATAGGGACGGACACACTTGCAGACCGGTTTCGGGCTATTTGGCCACTCATCAGTGCAAGGCAGTGCCATCATCAACATAAAAGTCGATGATTTCCCATAATTAAAAATCAAACTCCCACAAGAGTATCAAGCCCCGGCCAAAGTTGATGCAAACAACGAACAACGACTTTTATGTTGATGATGGCACTGCCTTGCACTGATGAGTGGCCAAATAGCCCGAAACCGGTCTGCAAGTGTGTCCGTCCCTATAATTGAAAATCAATTCTTTCATTTGTATCGACGAAAGCAAATGCAGGATTTACTTCTGTGAAGAAACCTGCACTGGCACCTGGTCGGATATAATTCAATGCCCTTCGTGGTATTAGCCAGGGGAGTAGTTGTTTTCTGACAGGTGCCAGCCGAAACCTACTGTGTAGGTAATTTGAGACTGGCCTGAACAGATTGTTTCAAAGATGATTTGATTTAACGCCAGTCTTCAAGTATGCCCACTGACTATGTCAAGTGTTTTTACATTTTCCTCGCAGGAGGAATGGGCGAATTCGGTTTGCTTTTGGAATACCTCGTCCATTGGTAGATGGCGTAACAACTTCGTTGTTTGCATCAACTTTGGCCGGGGCTTGATACTCTTGTGGGAGTTTGATTTTTAATTATGGGAAATCATCGACTTTTATGTTGATGATGGCACTGCCTTGCACTGATGAGTGGCCAAATAGCCCGAAACCGGTCTGCAAGTGTGTCCGTCCCTATAATTGAAAATCAATTCTTTCATTTGTATCGACGAAAGCAAATGCAGGATTTACTTCTGTGAAGAAACCTGCACT
The DNA here is from genome assembly GCA_032362365.1 of Zygogramma bicolorata. Taxonomy (NCBI): domain Eukaryota; kingdom Metazoa; phylum Arthropoda; class Insecta; order Coleoptera; family Chrysomelidae; genus Zygogramma; species Zygogramma bicolorata. Next base: position 565,628 of record JAVJAQ010004531.1, on the reverse strand, counting down.
GGCACCTGGTCGGATATAATTCAATGCCCTTCGTGGTATTAGCCAGGGGAGTAGTTGTTTTCTGACAGGTGCCAGCCGAAACCTACTGTGTAGGTAATTTGAGACTGGCCTGAACAGATTGTTTCAAAGATGATTTGATTTAACGCCAGTCTTCAAGTATGCCCACTGACTATGTCAAGTGTTTTTACATTTTCCTCGCAGGAGGAATGGGCGAATTCGGTTTGCTTTTGGAATACCTCGTCCATTGGTAGATGGCGTAACAACTTCGTGGTTTGCATCAACTTTGGCCGGGGCTTGATACTCTTGTGGGAGTTTGATTTTTAATTATGGGAAATCATCGACTTTTATGTTGATGATGGCACTGCCTTGCACTGATGAGTGGCCAAATAGCCCGAAACCGGTCTGCAAGTGTGTCCGTCCCTATAATTGAAAATCAATTCTTTCATTTGTATCGACGAAAGCAAATGCAGGATTTACTTCTGTGAAGAAACCTGCACTGGCACCTGGTCGGATATAATTCAATGCCCTTCGTGGTATTAGCCAGGGGAGTAGTTGTTTTCTGACAGGTGCCAGCCGAAACCTACTGTGTAGGTAATTTGAGACTGGCCTGAACAGATTGTTTCAAAGATGATTTGATTTAACGCCAGTCTTCAAGTATGCCCACTGACTATGTCAAGTGTTTGAACTTACTGAGTTGAAATTTTACAATGAATCTACATCTCAACCCAACATATAAATGGCCACTGTTGAATTCCTTGAAGAATTTTGAGGAGCACTTCTTACAATGAGACGGTCTCTTCCAGCAACTCTAACAAAATAATATAATTATCCAAATCTATTCATTGATACTGTGGTCTCGGTAGTGTAGTGGTTAGCATATCTGCCTATCAAGCGGAAGGCCGGGGTTCGAATCCTCGCCGGGCACCGTGCTGGGTAATCGCACGTTAAAAGGTAAGGCCTCGTTGATCCATTGCTCGCACAAGTTTCGACTTCTGAGGGTTGACGTTCGTCAGCTGGTTAACGGAACGAACGATTTTAGGACGACGACGAATATCCTTCTACTGTTATCATTATCAATGAGATTATTTCAAAAAGACTGACCTTTGAAATTTTATCTGATAAATCTATGTTAATCGTCGTCTTCTCGGCTTTGATGTGCTTTTGGCGTGAATTTGTCGTGAATGCCTACCATTTTGCAAATAGGTAATCACTACGAAAGTTTGGTAGAATGCATTTCTTTTCATACGCAAGCAAATATATGCATTTTCGGAACTTCAAACTGATTTATTTCGACGTATCCTACGTATAATTTATTGAGGTTTCATTTGTATACACCTATATCACCTGAAACACCTATCAGATTGTTGTATGAGTCTTGACTAAAACTCATTTCCCAGGTCTGATGTGCTCATCCTCAAATATTTCTAGATCTAGTTAAATAAAATTCATTATGTTTTGGTAGATGAAAATCGATGATTTCAAAACAAAAAATCGAACAAAGACTTGTAGTATTACTTAAAAAAAAAGATTATAATTCGGAAAAAAACTGTTGAAGAAGGTGGAATGGGGTGTAGGTGAAGGGCACCTGACGAATGAAGAGTATGCAGACGTGTCTCGATAGAGTTCCACAAATTCTGTATCTTTTCGGGGTACCTATCAATTTCGTTTTACAACACCAAAGCAAAAAATCATTGTCAATTATACCTCTTACACAAGATCAACTGTGCGAATTTAGCAATGCGAACAAATCTGTAGGTAATATAAAAAACTATTTCAAGACCCAAGCTTCCTCCAAGGTGTTGCCAACAGTTATTCAAATGAGAATGAAAAAATCATTAGTGAAATACCGAGAGAGACCCATAAAGAAGATCTGATTTATTTATTTGTAATACATCCATATAGATTGGAAATCCATTCGTTGAAGTGGATAACAATTACAGTTATAAATTGTAACATATACATTATGAAGCTATAGTAGCAGCAGAAAAAATGTATCTAGATTATTTAGACTAATGACGAACCTGAACAGTTGCAGAAGGAGATTCTTTAGATGATTGTACGTGTTCGGTGAATTTATATGAAAAGTGACCTGTGATCTAATTGAGAAGCATGGAACATTGTGAAGTAGTAGGGACAACAACTGAATAGTATCTGAGGGGTATCGGTTCGGACTTCCATTATCCGAACTCTATTGCAACTTGTTGCTAAGAACAATGCCAACCACATCCAAGCAAACGTTGAACATTAGATATGGACCCGGTACCAGCGACAAATTTGGAGGATATAAGAATGTTATGTACAAGCTACATTGAGGAAACACGTCCCAAATTTCCACTAGAAGCCAGGAACAACAACATCATTCCCAAAGGTTTCAAGCTGAAATCACCCAATACAAGAGAGAGAGAGAGAGAGAGAGAGAGAGAGAGAAAGCAACACGCTTAATGGAAAGAACCAGTCAAGCACTCTATTACAGGACGCTAACGAACGATTCGAAGAATTCAGAAGACACACCGCTGAGAAAGACACGAACCAATATATTTAAATAAACGGCAGGTGTGCGAAAATTTGTTAGGATATAAAATTTACCCATAATCGCAAATGGAAGTCTCTGGTCAGGAAACAACACTCGGAGAAATCCCAGAAGCCGGACAGCCACAAGGTATTCAACGTCTACAAAGTTTAAAAGTTCGCAACTGCATCAAAAACACTACTCCCATTGGAGATAATCAGCGCCGTGGAATCAATAAATTGCCTTATCGACCAAGTTCAGGTGGAGGAGTTCAGATGAAAGAGCTGATTGAAGGTGACCCACACCCGACATTCAGCATCAGGCGAGCAGACCATCAAGCATTGATCAGGTTACGAAGCGATGACATGATCAAAATCCTACCCGCAGATAAAGGAAACGCCACAGTAGTGAATTACACTGACCAGTATGAGAGGAAGCGCTGCAGAAAGGAGAATACAATACGGTATCCAGAGACCCCACGTTATCGATAGAGAGAAAGATATACGTAACACTGCAGGAGTATCAAGTTTATCTTTCACACAAAGGAGATATTCTCACTAACGGCTCATCACATCGAGCAACCTCACCTCTACGGGCTTACGAGAATCCACAAAACAGATCATCAGCTCTAGGTATTCGGCAACCCACAGACCACAGAGAACAATAACTACCGCAGCGCTAAATAGTCTGGAGCCGAGGTCATACACAAGGAGGAGGACTGATTCAAGAGAAAATTTAAGGAAGCCGCCTACTTTCTTTACAAAGATGCATTCAGTCACCCCAGCATAGAAATTCGGAGTGTTGAGGATATTCAGTATCACCTGATTGGATTTCTTTGTTCTCCCTTGTCCTCTACCAGACAGGCAGAACCTTGAGAGAACAAGTGATGGCAATTGTCTTTGGGTGCTCTAACGCTCCAGACCTACTTACTGATTTTCTGATAGAACATTTGCTGTTTCAACTGTAGAGAAACCAAAACATCCTACAGTACTACCGAATCAGTTAAGGTATTCGATACGAACATTGTGTTATTTATCGGGCTCAGAGACGCCCAGGCAAATTCGCGCCTTGACCCGGGCTCGAGCAGGTGGTGAGGACTGTGTAACTACTACAATGATTTGCTCACACGGCCACCAACCAAAACACCGACCAATGGTTGGTTGTCGAGGTAATTTTATTACAATTCCACTTTGTCGAGGTAATTTTATTACAATTCCACTTTCATCATTCTCTGGCGTCATCATAAACCAATAGTTCTACATTCTACGGCTTATCATAAATTCTTGACGCATGATGTAAGATACTTGAGGTTTTATAATCAGACACATGGCTTTAGACCAAGCAAGTTAATTTTGAATGACAATTCGTATGGAGATAGTTCAATATTTTTATCACTTCAGTTTGAATATGTTCTATTACAATCTGTTGACGGCTAAGTGCAATGTATCAACACAATGCTTGGACGCTGTAATTCTTCAACATCACGTTTTGTGAACGACGCTTCGCAAATATTTTACAATTGTCAAAATGAGGATCAAATGGAGACTAGCAAGCTCGAAGAGAAATGAAGGGTTCACTTCATTCCTTTACATATTGCAATTTGCAACAACTAATTCAATACATGCGTTGCAGTGAACAGTGTTATGTACCCTATTAAAGAACATTAGAATTACGAACATTCAGTATATATAAATAATTATTCTGCAATGTTATTTCAAAGGAAATCTTTTCGAGCGAATTAGAGTAACATTCACGTATACGATAAATAGACATTCTTACGCCCACATACGTGTTTCTTAGTAGAAGTGCATTTTGCTGAAATGACATTAATAATCCTTTGTTTCAAAACGAAATGAAATGGGCAGAAGAGATTCGATTCCCAACTCTGCTATGCAACAGTTGTAAAAATATTCCATTTTTGCTTTTGTGTGGGAATGATATTTCTGAGCTAATAAAGTAAAATAGTAAGGTCAAGTGAAGTTATTTGGAATTCTCCCTGGTACACAACATCAATTTGGCGCAGTCGTAGTAGGATTTTTCGTCACGAATCAGGAAGAAGCAGCTGAAAAAATCCACCGAAGATTGAAAGCGGTTCTTCTAACGACATTCGGCAAGTACCAACTTCTTGGACGAAAACGAGCAACGGAAGTTCCAGATACTGGCAAACAGCTGGCAAACAGGTTAGTTCTCTGGTCAACTGGTCAATCACTTGATAAGAAAAATTACTTTTGTTCAAAAACTCAGTTTTTGTTGTGCTCAGTCAGTCCCTCACATTCAATTAAGCTTTTTCTCTGTGCTAAAATCAAGCCACAATGGCAACTCAAAATAATCCAACGACAACAACAAACCCTCCTAACTCTACGGATTACAAGATGTCTTTTCTATGCTCATTAATTCCACGATCATTTGATGGAAATAGAATAGAACTACACGAATTCATCAGTAATTGCGACAATGCTAACTCATTTGCAAGTGATCCTCAGAAATCTGCTCTCTTAGCTTTCATAATTTCAAGACTTACGGGTAGTGCTAAAGCTCAACTTTCAGGCAAAGAATATAACAATTGGGGAGAGTTGAAAGATATTTTGAACAAGTTGTACGCTGATAAGAAACATTACAGCCAATTAATGGAAGAATTGAATACGACTAGGCAAAATTTCAATGAACCAGTCGTTAGTTTTCATGCGAGATTAGATAAACTTGTAACGCGAATAATCAATGTAATAAATGGTCAAAATTATACTGAAAAAACAGGTCGTATCGAAACAGTCCGAGAAATCGCTTTAAATCGATTCATTTACCACTCTCTTCCAGATATTTCTAGATTTTTACGCTCACAAGGTAGTGATGACTTCAGTGAAGTATTAAATGTCGCTCTAGAAGAAGAAAAAGCACTTCAAATGAATAATCGATTGATAAAACCTCTTACTTCAAAATTTTGCACATTTTGTAAGCGTGATAATCATTCAACTCGGGATTGTAGAAAGAAAAAAAACATCACCCCCACTCAGAATAATGTTCAATATGCAAGTCCAACTCATAACAATCCACAGAATTCAACATTTTCTCAAAAGTTTTGCCGTTATTGCAAGAAAAACGGACATTTAATACAAGAATGTCGAAAACGAGCATTCAATAATAGAAATCGAGATCAAAATATAAATAATTCCAATAAGATTGAATCAAATCAGATCCATTTAAACTCGAATCTGTCCCAGATCAGCGTCGTACCTGCGGACTCCTAAATCAAACCGACGTGAAAGGTACCGAGTCCAACTCTGAAACAAATCAAAATACAAACTCAATAATGAATCCTAACCATACCTCAGACTCGAATCAAGATCAAATCCGAAACCCAATAACAAACTTCGAATCCATTCCAGTTCCATTGAAAACCCCTGTTAGTGTATTGGTAACAAACAGTAACAACTCGTATATAAAAATCAGATGTCAAAATATACAATTTGAATTTCTTATTGATACTGGTGCTAATGTGTCCTTGCTGAAAAGCGATAGGTTGAGGCGAATTAAATACTCCTTCAACCCCAACGAAAAATTGCAATTAAGTGGTCTTAACACAAATTCCCCTATTTCAACAGAAGGAACTGTCAAACTCGATTTTCAAGTAAACGAATACAATCTTCCTATAAAATTTCATATTATTAAACAAGATTCAAATATTCCATTTGATGGAATTATTGGAAATGATTTTCTTCTCCAGGAATCAGCTGAAATAAATTTAGCAAACCTCCAATTGAAAATGAAATCAGTACCTTCTCCAATTCGAATGCATGTTGAAATAAACGAAACATCTGAGAATGAACAGAATCCTTTGATTTTACCCCCTCGATCAGAAACCTTGATACAAATTGATATAATGAATGAAAATATCACTGAAGGTATTTGTCCAGAATTAAAACTTTATGATGGTGTATATCTAGCAAAATCCATCGTTAAGGTAGAAAATAAAAAAGCTTTCACAACTATATTAAATACTTTAGATAAATCTATGGTAGTGTGCGATACTAAGATATACTTAGAACCATTTTATGAAACCGAATCTTTTATTTTTAACGTCACAGAATCGACAGAGTCCCATGATAGACTTAAAGTATTACAGGAAAATTTGAGACTCGACCATCTCAACTCCGAAGAAAAAGAATCAGTATTAGAATTATGTAAAAAATATAATGACATATTTTATTTACCGAATGATACTCTTTCTTGTACAGATGCTATAGAATTTGAGATTAATACCTCTGATCCAACACCAATTTCTACAAAAATCTATCGTTTTCCTGAAATTCACAAAAAAGAACTAGATAAACAAATCGATAAAATGTTGAAACAAGGGATAATTCGTCCCTCAGTTTCACCTTATAACAGTCCACTTTGGATTGTTCCAAAAAAAACCGATGCCTCGAATGAGAAAAAATGGCGAATCGTAGTCGATTACCGCAAATTGAATAATGTAACTATTGGCGAATCATACCCATTACCAAATATCGAAGAAATATTGGATCAATTGGGTCATGCAAAATATTTCACAACACTCGACCTTGCATCGGGTTTCCACCAGGTGAAAATAAAAGAATCAGATATTCCCAAAACAGCTTTTTCGACACCCACAGGTCACTACGAATGGACGAGAATGCCATTCGGGATGAAAGCGGCTCCTCAGGTTTTTCAGAGGCTCCTTAATACTATTCTAACAGGACTCCAAGGTTTACAATGTTTTGTTTACCTTGACGACATCGTGATACATGCTAGTTCAATCCAAGAACACACTTTGAAATTGACCTCAGTATTCGATAGATTACGACAGAACACCCTCTTACTTCAGCCGGATAAATGCGAGTTTATGCGTCGTGAGGTAGCATATCTAGGTCACATTATCAATGGAACCGGAGTATCACCAAATCCCGATAAAGTAAGGGCGATATCTGACTATCCTACTCCTAAGAACCCTAAGAACATCAAACAGTTTTTGGGCCTTATAGGATATTACAGACGGTTCATTAAAGATTTTGCAAAACACGCAAAACCACTCACAATTCTTCTGAAAAAAGACATGCCATTCGTATGGAACACAGAACAGAAATTAGCATTTGAATATTTTAAAACAATTCTAACGACTCATCCCATACTACAATTTCCAGATTTCTCTAAAGAATTCATATTAACCACAGATTCTTCAAATTTCGCTTTAGGGGCGATTCTCTCACAAGGCGAAGTGAATAAAGATCTCCCAATTGCATACGCGTCCAGGACTTCAAATCAAGCCGAAATAAATTATTCTACCACTGAAAAGGAACTTCTTGCCATTTTATGGGCTACCAATCATTTTCGACCTTATTTATATGGACGTAAGTTCACCATATATAGCGATCACAGACCCCTGACTTTTCTATTCGATTGTAAAGATCCTAGTTCTCGTCTGATAAGATGGAGATTGAAATTAGATGAATATCAATATGAAATAAAATATAAACCAGGTAGAGTAAACTCAAACGTCGACGCACTTTCTCGAAACCCCGTATACCTCATTGAACCAACAGAATCAGAAACTTATGACGACTTCATAAAATTTCATTATACTAATACCAAACTTCCTAATATAAAAAGTATCAATGAAAATATTCTGAAATGTTCTCCAAATATGATTATTTTTTCCAAGGATCTTGATGAAAATAATGATAACTATGAAAACTTAACAGCTCTATTCGATTTCAGTGAATTACCAGAAGATATCACACTTCATGATTTCGTGAAATTAACAAACCCCAAGAATCAGATAACATATTTATTGATCGCAAAACTATATCATTTCGAAAAACTTACATATAAAGATATTTTTATCTCATTGAAACATATTAGAAAACACCTATTAGAAAATAATATCTATAAAATATATATGAAAAACCCGACAGAAAATAACATAAATTTGAAACAAGATTTGATGAACGAAATGCTAGAATTTCTATTTTCAAAATTTGATATAGAAGTGATTTTTGTGAATAAACCAAAATTACAACCAGAAACCAAGTCTGAAATAAAAAAAATTTTCGACGAAAGTCATGTATCATCTGTATCAGGACATTCAGGCTATCTAAGAACATATAAACGAATAAAAGAAAATTACAAATGGCCAGGCATGAAAAAGGACATAAAAAAATTAGTGAAAACATGTCAATCCTGTCAAATGAATAAAACAAATCATAAACCAGGAAAAGCAGCTATGGAAATCACAACAACTTCGGAAAAACCTTTTCGAAGATTAGCTATCGATGTAGTGGGTCCTCTACCCATGACATTCAACGGTAATAAATTCATCATCACCATGCAAGATGATTTGACGAAATTCTCATTTGCCAAAGCCACCCCGAATCACGAAGCGGAAACTGTAGCGAATAGCTTACTCGAGTTTATAACAATTTTCGGAATCCCCGAAAGCATCCTTTCTGATCAAGGAAGTGACTTTACCTCCGACCTAATAAAAGAACTAAACAAACTATTCAAAATCAAACATATTATCTCAAGTCCCTATCATCCTCAGACAAACGGAGCATTGGAAAGAAGCCATTTAACTCTGAAAGAGTATTTAAAACACTATATTAATCGTACACAGTCCGATTGGGATGAATATGTATCCTTAGCAATGTTCACATATAATGGACATATTCACGCTAGTACAAAATTCACACCATATGAATTGATATTCGGTCATAAAGTCTCAGTACCTAATTCTTTGACAGCCAAACCCGAATTCCGATATACATACGATGATTATTTATCAAATCTAAAACTCAAATTTAAAAAGTCTTACGAGCTCGCAAGAGAAAATTTACAACAATCCAAAGAAAAGTCAAAGAAGTATTATGATCGTAATGTTCGTGAAACAAACTATAAACCGAACGATTTAGTTACCATACTCGACAAAAGTACCAAAACCGGTTTGAGTAAAAAATTATCCCCGAATTATAAAGGTCCTTATAAAATAATAAGAATAAATGATAACAAAACTGTAGATGTGCAGATAAAACCAAACAAAATAGCCACATACCATGAAAACTTATTGAAACCTTTCTTTTCAGATGAAGATGGACACGAAACCAACGAAAATAGTCCTAGTACTTCTTATTAGTTTCCTTCCTTTAACTTTTTCCAAAGAAAATAATTCCTATAAAATAGAAAATATTAATAATAAGGCAGGTATATTTTACCATAATTTAGGGTTAGCTTTGATTTCCAATGACAAATTTACTTTATTAACTTATATCAATATATCCTTTTACCAAAAAAAATTGCACTTCATAGGAAATAGCTATGAAAAATCAGTGAATCTGTGTTCAAACTTTCACGATACAGACAAAATCTATGTTCACTTATTTCATTGTACCGAATCTCTCAAATTGTTGAAAACCCAAATTTCGAAATTGAAAGATAAATTCGAATCAATAAATCACTTGACTGGACACTCTTTCCAGAAAAAAGATAACCGAAGGAGACGAGGTCTCATAAACGGTGTCTCATACGCATTTAAATGGTTGTTTGGAATACCAGATGCAGACGATGCACAATTTTACACAGATGCTATCAATTCTGTTATAGAACAAAATCACGATACCGAAATGCTAATGAACAACAAATTCACATAATGACAGAAGCGATTTCCAGTTATAATCGTTCAGCATTAACGCTGAAAAGTAACGAAGAAAAATTGAACAACAATATTAAAGCGTTCAATAACTTTTCGAAAAACACTGTCAACTCTCTTCACTTAATTTCTCAAACCCAATCAATGACCGATCACATTGATTTGCTTAATCAGATGATAACTGAATTCAATGAAGAATATGATGTAGTCATTCAATCTATTCTATTTTCAAAACAAAATATTTTACATCCTTCAGTAATCACTCCGAAACATTTTAGCATTGAAATGCAAAAAGTACGATTACCATCCGGTGTAGAATTTCCATTACCGATCAATGATTACAATTTTGTTTACAAGTACTTTTCAATTTGTTCATTATCAGTAGTTTATAACAGCGAAATTTTAATTTTTGCCATTAAAATACCTTTAGTACATGAGCAAACTTACAATCTGTATAAATTAATACCATTACCAGCACAGTTCAATGGAAGCAATATTTATTCATATATTGACCCTACCTATCCCTACTTACTGTTGAGTACAACCAGAACTCATTATTCAAGGCTAAAAGATTTAACATCTTGTCAGGAATAACTTGAAAATGATTTCATTTGTAAAGATCCTATAACCTATTTGACCGTTGAACAACCAGTCTGCGAAGTTTCCATGAGAGTCCAACCAACAAAAGGAATCCCTTCTGATTGTCCTACCAGATCAATAAAATCTGATATGGAAATTTGGCATCCCCTCAGTCAAAATCAATGGCTTTTCGTAATGACGAAACGCACCACAGGTTCAATTACTTGTCAACCATCCAACGGACAGATCATTGATGTCGACCTGGAAGGCGCAGGGATATTTTCATTGAAACCAAATTGCAAGTGTTATACCTTCTCGACACTCCTAGTAGCCACTTCTAACCAATCTTCAAACTACACAAATTTCATCCCGGAAATTAACATAAACCAAGATCATTGCTGCATTGAAAAATTAGATTTCCTCAGGAGCGAGGAAATGGAACCATTGAAATTGAGTAATCTTAATTTGGACGAGTTACGCCATGCCCAACTCAAATTGAACCAATTTGATGAAATTCTTCAACAGAACCTTAACAAACCGTTCATCATCCAATATGCAAAGTGGTACAATATTTTATTTGGAGTTGTAACTACAATTGCAATTCTAGTATTTGCATACTGCTGCTGCTGTCGCTGCTGTGATTTTCGATGGCTACCTATCGTAGGAAGATTTTGCCCAAAACCAGTGAAATTAGCGGAGATTTGTATCAATAGCCATAATACAGTCTCCAATAGTCAAATATTTCCAACATCATTGCAGTTGTCGAATCTGAAGAGAAACGACACCCTCGAAGACATCTCAGCAACACCGTACCAAGACGAACCAGAGCCGAATCTGTTTCCAAGATCCCGCAACACCTTGACGAGTTCAAGAAAATCACTAAAAGTTTAAGTGAAGTGTTACGCATTTAGAGTTTCGATACATTCATTAAAAAACTCTATCAAAACTCTTGTTCGCGGAGGTGTTATGTACCCTATTAAAGGACATTAGAATTCAGTATATATAAATAATTATTCTGCAATGTTATTTCAAAGGAAATCTTTTCGAGCGAATTAGAGTAACATTCACGTATACGATAAATAGACATTCTTACGCCCACATACGTGTTTCTTAGTAGAAGTGCATTTTGCTGAAATGACATTAATAATCCTTTGTTTCAAAACGAAATGAAATGGGCAGAAGAGATTCGATTCCCAACTCTGCTATGCAACAGTTGTAAAAATATTCCATTTTTGCTTTTGTGTGGGAATGATATTTCTGAGCTAATAAAGTAAAATAGTAAGGTCAAGTGAAGTTATTTGGAATTCTCCCTGGTACACAACAACAGCTCTTTCAAGATTCGTTTTGAATAAAAACTCAATTTCCACCACCACCAAAGTCATATACTATACAATACAAAAATTGAATTAAACGAGATGAATTGTTCACCAGGGGAGAGAATAACATGATGGAAAACGTGTTCGTGTTACGATGTAAACAGCTATGAAACATTTTTACATCCAATAGAGGAATCATTAAAATTTGAATTTGATCAACTTGCTTTCAAAAAATTATAGCGAATTTCCTCTGGGTGCATTTTGTGTACCGACATTTCACTGCATTCATAATGTTTTATACGGACCAATTCATTTAAACCAATTTGTTATGGAAGCGTTCCTGCATTTAATTTGATGCAAATTCAAATTCAGTTAATTTAACATAAACTGGTGACCGATATTTCGGAGCACTTTTCTACAGCTTCTGCATTTGAAAGATAAAAACTCGTAGCTAAAACGAATCTTAATCTGTAAAAAAGTACGCGCTGCAAGATTCATGTAAGATCAAGAATTTGCGTTCATTGAATTCAAAACTGATTTCGATGGACGAATTTTCACAGGATGACTTTTTCTAGAGATCAATTACCCTTACACCAAACTAATGTTAGTTGCAATTTACTCGCCTTTAGCATCTTCGGAAGAAGAACATTGATATCAATGTTCATCTCTTGTAGTGTTTCAATCACCTAACACCTACTAGCATATTACACGTCAAAATTCTATAGGAAATCATCACAGTACACAAGTCGGACCGTCTCCAGAGCACAGCTGTACCTCTCCTACTTCAGAATTATGTACTTCGGTAGTGCGGGGGTTTCCTACAGTTGAAATAGCAAATGCACTTCCAGAAAATCGGTAGTCGCCCCAAAGCGCTCAAGAAAGGCCCTTGTCAGTACAAGGCTTTACCTTTTGGACACACTCATGAAAGTGTTTCACATGAAAAAGTATTGAAACAAGATATACCCTTGTATTGATAGTATTATGTTATTCCTTCATTACTCATTCATGACCTTCTTATTTCAATTTCTCAGTCCATCGGATATTCCAAGTAGTAGTCTTTTCGAATCTTCACTACTTACAAATTTTAATTGACACAAATAACCCAATCACATACAGTCACACTCCTATGTAGATGATTCACAACTATACCTAGCGTTCGAAGAAGAAAATACGATCACAGCCCAGAAGAATGTAGACCTTGAAATTGAGTTTGCAACAATAGGGCAGTCAGTCTGAAAGTATCGGTAGAAAATTGTACAATATATAGGAGAATCTCTGAAGAATGGAATAACAATGGTCTAGGCCGTTAACTTTGGTAATATTTATTATGCGTTGCTTTATAAAAACCACTTTACAATTTAGCTGTGAATAAAAGAGTCCTTTCCTGTAAAAATGTTCCCACATCAAGTTGCTGGATTTGATATAGCAGATCATCCTTTTTTGAAAATACTACACCTACATGTTCTATTACTCTTTTGGAATGTCGCAAAAAAGTCGGCGATATTTGTGCGGCCAACCAATTGCAATATGACATAGTTTTCGTTATTTGTTTATACAATAACACGTGCAAATAAACAATTATACTGGAACCTTTGGTGTAAAAGTTTCATCAACACGTGCGACAATTGATTGAGCTATCAATTATCTAATATGAGTAGGAGGTTTATCACTCATCGACCTTGATTGTTTAGTTGAACCCTGTTAGTAGTGCGGAAGAAACGATCGGTTGAATAATTCATCATTTATAAACATTTCTATTCGAGTTGAGTTCACGAGCAAAAAGATAGCTGAAATATATCTACAGGTGAGTCGCATACCGTTATTCCTAATGGTTGATAATATACAATATCAATTTTCATCAAGCACCTTTCTACAAATAAGGAGATGATTGAAACTGAATTTGAGAATTATTGCATTACCGAAGTCTCTCAATAATATAAGTGATGAAAAATAAGTAAGCTTCAGACAAAGTTTTCAAATATCTGAAAATTATGAGAAAGTACTATTACCACTTTCAGTTCCACCTAACTAACAGATATTGGTACTCAATCTGAGATTCGGTTCATTGCACCCAGAAAACCAATAATTATACATTGAGCTGTTAATTATAACTACAGAAAATATTAAGGATTCTATTTATACGAATAGATCGGAATGGAGAGCATATGACAACAAATAACAGAGGTCAACAGAAAATACTCCTTTTGGGTATCAATCCGAGTGGAGAATGTTGAATATTCGACTTTTAGGAATGCTGCTAAGAAACATGAAGACGAACTGTGACTGATTTTTCTGTAGCGGTTTCCTTTTCACTTGCATAATACTACCAAATGGGTCAAATATATAATCACAAGCCTTCATACTCCAAGCGGGGCTACAGGTCAGAACCCAAATAGAAACGGGATACACATATTCAATCGTTTCTTGAGGACATAAAAATATAACAGAAAACAAGAATGGATCTCTGGAAAGATGGAACGAAAATGGAAGAAGATATGAGCGAAAGTCTGAAGAAAGTGCAGTTATTTTTGGGTTTCTCAAGATGATTGCATTCTTGATAACATAACAAAAATTAAGATTCATCAGACTTTTTCAAAGTAAGGTCTCATTTATTTACTGGTCTATTCTGAGGATCCGCCCGATTCAATACTAAATGAGTCCATGGAAAAATTATTCCTTGTCGTTTGAGACGTATTACTTTCACGTTTCTGGCCAATTTCTCAATCTTCTGTTAGGAAACAAACTCAACTGTCAGTTGAGTCATCATCGTCCTATCGAATATCTCTGTCAGGCACTTCTAGCTGAGGATCAACTAATGCTTGATAAACCGAACTTTATAGTCCCACAAAAAAAGGTTTCAGTTATCGATGATACACATCTTCTATCTCCATCAAAATAAAACATCTAAATATCTTTTCCCTCCCCTTTTGGACAACTCCTTCAACAGCCATTGAACGATGGTGTCCAGCATGGCTCACTTATTATGTCTTATAAGTGTCACTATTATTTACAGTTTGACGGATCATATTACCGATGTAGATCTGTACAAAAATCGAAAGTGATATTCAGCAAGGAACAGTTTTATTACCATACACCGTCAGTCATTTTTCACTTGAAGATATCTACATCAGAGATTGGCCAACACAATAACCTTATCAACCTACCTGCTTATCCGAATCTAGAATGGTACGAGTATGTTCTATCTCAACAGAACTAACGTTATTTTTCGTAATTCAAAACCCTACATTCCTAAAGTATAAATAAAACAGTATTATAATTGTAGTTTGAAAAATCTGCAAAATTTGAAATATTTCGATTCATCCAACCGGAGGTATAAAACTCAGCATATTCTCGATGGATTATCTGGAATTCAATAAGACCGTTGCGGCTCTATGAAACAAGACACTAGTATAAGAAACTCAGATAATAACTACTTCAGGACATTCGAGACAAGATGACCTCTTGGGACAATTTCTCGATTACACCCCTTTTTATTCTATCGCTCAGTTTCCGGGCTTCATTCATTTAGGATATTACTTATACCAGAGAAGCTCTCAGCTAAAATGAGTTGTATTAATCACAACAAAAGTCATGTCCCAACAAATTCTGTTTCTTCAACCAATAATTTCATCAATATATACAAATTATTCAGTATTCCAAATGAGGTGAATTGATTGAAGGAAGTTTGACTATAAATGGAGTTTTTATATTGCGGCCATGATTATCATTTCAAAAAAAGGATTTTTGACTATTATTTCTCCAACTCAATGCAGAAAGAATACGAAACTTCTCTAAGAGAAGTGACACCAAATATTCAGCAATGTGAATCATTCATAGAGGTTGGAACCATTTACAGAAAGGAAAAGGAGTCTATTCAAATCAGCTACGCCCCTGCCAATTTGTGTAAAATCCCAAGAATGTTATCTTTGTGATTCTAGTTTCGAGTGATTGCTCTATCAATAGAGCCATACTACTCCCCCATATATGCCGGGGGGAAGGTGTTTCAGATGGACTTTTTTTTCCTTTTTCTGAATGAATCAAACGTCTATGCATTATTCATACATTTCAACAGAGAGTGTTTGCTGGATATTGGATGTTACTTTGTTTGAAATTGACTAGGAGGAGAAAAAAAAAGAAAACTTACTTCCTCAAAACTTCTTTCCACAAAAATAATCGTGTTCCCTAACACCAGCGTACCTCGTCCTTTCAACCCAAAACATTCGGGATGGTGAATGATTAGTAAATCCGGCTGTGGAATGTTGACACTATGATATAATTTTATTTTTTTTGTTTTATTACAGGAATTCTACCTAGCAGATTCTTGATCACAATCATTTTTTAGTATTTCTCGAATTCGTTCATTGAACAAAAGTATACGGTGATGCATCAACTATTTCAGACATTGCTTGCCGCTCAAGCAAATCTTCCATGCTCCTTTCTTCAAGTATGACATTTGTGTCAAGTCGTGGCTCCATTCAGGCCTGAGAATTTATAACAAACTTCCTACGGAAGTAAAGAACATTCCGACACTGAGCAGTTTTAAACACTATTTAAAAATGTTTTTAATCGACAAAAACGTATATACATTGCATGAATACTTTTCATCGTGAGATGAATCATTTTGTATTTTGTAACACCATGACTTTTTCTATTCGTACCATTGTGCATCCTGGAAATAAATTATTATTATTACAGTAACGATTTCGGAGGAAGTTTCTTATTTTCATTCATCTCTGGAATATCAAAAATGGAAAGTTTAACTGAGTTCTGTGTCATCAGTAGGACACAGTTACTGTTTGAAAGTCACTATTTTTTGGTGGAATTCATTCTTCGCAGTTTTTGGGTTCTTAACACAGCACAATCTGAAAAAATAAGAATTTATATTGGAATCTATACAAGTGTTGAATGGCAGATTTCTAATCTACCCAGAAACGATTCTGTGTTAATCAAAAACAATTCCGTCTGAATGAAATACGTCATATTAGTCAGCGACTTCTCGTATAACTCGAATTTGCCTATCAAAAAATTCAAGAACTAATATTTAGTAAAATACTCATAGTCTTTTACGTTTCGAAAACCCAATCTGCTTCCGTTTTCAAACCTTGTTCACAAATATTCCCTTCTAGGTTTGCTATAGGAAATCTGTCAAAGATCTGAGAATTAAAATATTATTTTGTCTTTCGGAAGAAATAGCCAGGTGTGATTTATATCAAGTTAACCCGTTGACATGCAAATATCCTCAGAGAACATGATAAAAGCAAATTCCTTCAATTCTCGTTTTCTGTCATTGGAGTATCATACCATTCTTTTGTGTGATCTCCATCGACATGCGACAGTGTGAATACGTTCAGGTAATTTAGAACCACCAACATGTTTGTTCTTGATGTAGATCTTGTATTCACTCCTTTGCACTTCCAGATATCACGACGTTTCACCGATATATTTCTGACTCCACGAAGATTTGATGAATGCAATTCTTTGTGTTTCAGTATTCAACGTGAAGTATGTTTTGCTTTGAATGTTCATCTATCGCTAAACCTGTTTTCGATTTGTTTCATTATTTCAGTCAGTCTATGAACATAAGGTATAATGTTTGTTACAAGATGTGAATTGTGCAGGTTGTATGTCTTCACTGCGAGGTGTGTTACGATTTTGAATTTCAGTCAATGTATTCTCTATCAGATTATCCTGTCGTTTTCTTTCAATATTTATTTCGTGAAGTTAATCACATCATTGATTTTTTTAATGAATTGCATACTATGTATTTTTGTTCTATCAAAAAGACCTTTTCTGACACTTTTATGGTGATTTGAGTATAGATATTCTGGAAAGTGAAGAGCACAAGCTTAGCCAGCACTTAGACCTCATCGTGTCCATTTCACATCCTTCCAAAAGAAGAGAAAAGATTCCAGCCTGAGGTCGTTTTCAGGTCGGTCGTTTTCAGGCCGGCCGTTTTGACGACGTTGCTGAGGGGGGACTTTGCGTCGGCTTGTGTCAGCCAGTACTCGCTGAACATATGGATCCACGGATTTGAGAGAATGCGGGGCAGTCGCAGAGTGGATATTCCACTGTCTCATCTTCACATCCCCGTCGTAGGGGCATGTCAACTTGTTTCATTATGAAAAGTTGTTAGCGTATTTTGCAGTGTCCAGTTGCGATCCCCACCACTTTGCAGGGGTCTTGTCTGGTCATTGCTTGTTTTTTTTTTTGCATTTTTCTTGTTGGGATTTGGCAGAAGCTCCCTGGCAAGTCTGCAGCCCGATGTTCCATCTCAACTTGCAATGAATTTCCGGTGAGAGTGGTTATTAATGAGGTCAGTCTCCGTAGATAGAGTTAGGCTGTTGGAAGGACAAGGTCTGGTGTACCGAAGACTCACCGCTTTCTTGGATAGTCAATCCGCAATACATGTTCCTTCTGAATTTCCATGGCATTTGATCCAGTTGGAGGTGACCACGTTCCTTTATGCAGCTTCCGCAAGGGCCTGATGGCATACCAGTATCAAACTTGGAGCGATTCTTAGTATGTCCAAGGCTAATGATGCTTGTTGTCACTCTGTATAGATACGTACATTCCAGTCTGTGATGTTTCTGTTGGTTTATTTTTTCGCAGCTATGGTTATGACGGTAAGTTAGTAGGATTCGGTTTGGCTTTCTTTGTTTTGATGAATTTCAGGCCAGCAAATAACAGCGCTATAGCCAAGTCGAGACTAACACAGAGGTATTTGACCTCTTCAGTGAAGCTTAGTTTGAAATGTGAGAGTCTTCTTCTTCGTGAAAAGTACCACCTCTGTTTCATATTGGATAGGTAGAGAGTGACTGTTCTATGCACCACGTTCAAATAGTACTGAGAGCGATTTGCATTTTGTCACAGAGCACGTTCTCGTACAAAGCCGCTTATTCTGACGTCATTTACACTGATTTCGGCCCCTTCTGTGTCTATTAATACAATGAATACAACTGAGGTGGACTTTTATTGGACAAGTAATTTTTGTATCCTGCCAAAGATCAAGTGGAATGCTGTGTCGGTGTATTCCCCTGTGGTATATATACATATATATCACCAATCTGTTTTTAATTGATGCAATTAGGGCCATAGTTCTCATCCCAGAAGAAGACAGTAAAATGGAATGACCACTTGATGATGGCAACGGAGAGCAATGACAGGAAACGAAAATGATAAAAATTTGCTTTTATCATGCTGTCTAAGGATAGTTCCATCTGAAGGAATTCAGTTGATATAAACGCACCTGGCCACCCTTCTTGAAAGATGAAATGATATGCTAAATCTCATATCTTTGACAAATCTTCGGAAAAGTACCTAGAAGAGGAATATTTGTGAACAAGTTCTGAAAACGGAAGCCGATTTGATTTCGGAAACGTTAACAACGATAGGTATTTTAATAAATATTTGGAAGTTGCTGACGTGTTTCATTCAACTTTTCGTGGTAGATTAGAAATCTGCTTTTCTATCCCTCCACAGATTCCAATATTTTTCTTTATTTTAGTAGATTAGGAACCAAAAAAACTGCGAAGAATAAATGACACAGTTGATTATACTATGTGTTTTACTTTCAGGTTTCCTGGCCGCAAATTATGATTCCATATTCTCTCGTTCTGATTTTCATTGCGGTGAGTCTCGAACCCACAAGACAAGAACCGAGGGGAGCTGTTGTGACTAGTGGATATGGATGCTCTGATATTGGAGCGTGAGTAGAATCAACAGATTATTAATTATCCTTCAATGCTTATTGAACATTTTCGGTTGCAAGGAAGTTCGAAAGATGGTAAAAAGAGTGAAAGATTCCACTTCATTTATATATCTATCTATTCACTTTGTAACACTAATAATTAATCAATCAAGATAATTTTACAAATAAGATGGATTTTTTTTGTAATTGGCAAGTTTTGGCCTTCGACTATTAGTTGGCTTGTCGAACAAAGTTTCGTTACAAAAAAAAGTATTTAAAGTGCCCCTCTCAGATTACCGTAGGAGATAAGACACTAACTAGCTCAGTGGACGGTGGGGTGAGTAAGGTTGGCTAGTAAATAAAATATTTCATAGTCACTTGGTAGCCTGGTACAATCAATGAGGTAGAAACAATTATGGATTTCAGGAATATCCTTCACACACACAACACTAAATTTGATTACATGAAGTTGAATCAAGTTGAATTAAATATTACTGAAATATATTTAATATTCATTAAATCTTACTACTGAATGTGGTATTTTGCTCTTTGTCAGCAAATAAGGAAGAAAAGAAAGTATGTATCAGCGAATAGCTCTCTCTCTCAAAAACTTGTGAGATGCATTTATCTAATTTGAAAGACGGTGATCCTTCCTTAGATGGTGTGTGGGCTATCTTGAGTAGTAACAAGAAAAGGAGTGACTGGAGTCCTAAGAAATGATCCCTCTTTGGAGGAGTACTTTTGCTCACCAACTACAGAGCCAAAGATATAATCGAACCAGCATCCAAATAATCCCAACAGAGTTAGAAAATAGCCAAAATTCTGCCAAATATCGAATTAGGTTCGTCTTGAACTTCTCAGAGCACGCCGAATTCTCTCTATTTTTTTTACTTCCTCAAAAAAACTTGCCTTTTGAAAGGATGAGTTTAACGTCACTTCCTGGCGCGGGGAAAACAATAGATATTTGGATTATCAACATTATACCTGAAACTTTCCATCTTTCCATCACATCGTCTAATTATTTTACGTTTCAATCGAATAGGTTGGGTTCACCACGAGAGCGGCATAAAACGTTTTCGTGGAAAGCGATCATTTACCACATTTACATTATTTACACCTTACATCTTCAGGATTCAACATTTCAATAACAAGGAGCATGCGCATTACGATTGCGAAGCGGTTACAACAGATGTTTCACTCAGAGTTGTGTCTACCAATTAAGACGCTTGAAGAGAACGTAATTGACAGCCGTTATCAACGATCAAACGACCGGTCATCCGAGCGTTTTCAGCTCACAGATAATCATGCCTTCAACTATGTTAGCGGAACCGTCATTCTACAATCAGCTGTTTATAGGTTGAAAAATAAACATTACCTCTAGGTGGAGAGGTACAATAATTGATGAATGATTTATTTTCCAGGTTATTCTGTCATGAGTGATAAATAGATGTCAAATAGGTAAATAACGACGAGTGGAGTTATGATTGGACATTTTCGGGTTTCGTGAAGGAACGACTGAACAATCTTTACAAGACGGCAATAAGTTCGAATAAGTTCGCAAAACAAGTATTAGATTGTAACTGATACCAGGCGGGCGGGTATTACAAATATCTAGATTCTTTTCGTGAAATAAAAATGAAGTGTAACAGCTTGTCAACGTCAACCTCAGTTTGTATGAGAATGATATGTATAGAATTCACTGAACTACAAGCCAGATTCATTGAATGGGCCACTTGCAGATTCTCGAGAGACCTCAAAGCTAGAAGGTCAGTTGAATGAGAAAATAGTTGCGCATTTCAATGGTCAATTGAAAGATGTACTGATATCGAAAAAACTCTTCAAAATATTTGAAAAAACATTTTTTTCATTTTCCTAACATCAAAAGATGAAAGAGGATTTTTTTGTGTTCCATATACACTTCAATTTTTTTCAAATAAGGACCTGTATTTTTCTTTGTTATATTTCAAAGCCTTTCCTATTTCTCACTCAGCTATGCATCGCACTCAATGTATATCCACCATTTCGGTCCATGATGACCATAGACATTTCAACTAATGTACTGGCCTTTATGGCAGTTTTCCATATAACATGATGCGGAATACAATAGAGAGAGAAAGGGTATGCACATTGAAGGGATATTGTGAAGGACAGAAAGATAATTCTATAATTGAATAACTCTATCCTTCTGAACCTCTATCTGATACATTGAGGAAGGAATTCGGTAAGAGGTTATACTTAAAGTATTCCATCTTACTCACTCCGCAGTCCTCTCTCTCTCTTAGGCCAGAAGGCGGGACAACACCACCAATAGTAAGTGGTAATCATGGGTAGAATCCGTCCTGTTTTATGGTACATACAGTGCTTCTCATTGATGAACCCCCCTTTAATTTTTTGGACAAGTTAACTCAAAAAAATTGAAACTTGGGATGATACAATTGATGCATGAATACTATACTTTGGAGTAAAATTGACAAATGAGAATTTCAAGATGGCGACTGGGCGCTACTGGGAAAAATCAAATGGAAACGGGGTTTGTGATACATAATTTTGAAACTCATGACAAATACTTTATAGCCTAGAATATTAGGTCAATTTCTTCACATACTACAAAATGGCAGAACATTTAGTAATCGCCTGAATAAATTGACGTTCAACTTCATGCTTTGAGGAGATAATCTGAATTCAATTCAGACCTAATTCTGAAGGTGTAAAAAGTGGTGCATATCACCCCAGCCGAGTGGAGTTGGCGAACAACCCCCAACCGCCTAAGCGAAGGGGATCCAATGCTGGAGCGGGCAGAGAAGAAGCGGCTAATGATAGCAGCGATGATTTTGTCGAACGCAAACCTAGCAGAGGGAAATGGACATCTAAGAAGGTGGGGGCCACCAAGAAGCCGACGACTTCCAGAAAGCCGAAGTCCGAGTTGCAGAAAGCTATGGAGAGGTGGGATGGAAATAACCCCTTTCGCATAAGCAGCTGTACGTCATAGAAATATACAACTGCTGAGCCGGCCCCGTCCAAGAGAAAACCACCCACCGAGGTCGGTCACCAGGAAGCCGAGCAACAAGGCACCTCCAAAGATCGTCACTGAAATGCGAGACCCGCCACCAATTTCCGAGCAGCCAACTACTTCAGTCACTACTGAGCCAGCCTTCACGATACCTCCGCCACCAGCCACTCCCTAGAAGACGGCCGATACCGTGAGAAGGAAACGAAGTTGAAGGTGATTGAAGGCAGCGACTCCAGAAAAGATGAGATCATTGCGCGCAAACGGCGGTTGGAAGTTAAGCGCGCGCAGATGGCCGACAGGAAAATGCGGCTGGCGGCTGAAATGGCGGAGTTGAAGCAGAGCCTCGTCGGTGGTTGTGACGAGGATTGTCGGCTGGCGGTGAGCAGGGTTGATGACCGTGTCCTAATTCTGCGGGAGCGGCTGGAAAATGGGGTGGGCTAATTGTCAGCTTGATTCACCTCTTTCCCCACATTCTCCACTTCCTTTTTTCTATCTCGGAGTACACATACGTTGGTTAGTGTGCACTGGGTACTGCGTGGTTGGGACAGTGCCTTCCTTCCTCTCTCTCCATTCTAGAGATAATAATTGATGAACGATCGTACCACCCAGAAATTTTATTAGGGTTTAAATTCGGAAAATGCAAAGGTTGTCTTTTTTCCCCATTCCTTCAGCACTCCTCTTCGAGAGTTTAAAATTGGGATATCTTTGCTATGATAACCACTAGAGCAGCTGTCACATCCATGGTAACTACGTATCACGTTCAGCCCGAGTCCGAAGGCCAATATGATCCAAGCGTACAAGTGCCTCATATAACAAGCACAGTGACTTGGATGAAGCAGATCAAGAAATTGATGACTTTTTCAATGCCTCCTAGGTGACAAGCCTGCTGACTACTTGAATGACGCCGCTCGCTTGAGAGATAAGCTCATAGATACCATCTATGGTGAAGATGGGCCGCCATTCTTCGAAGATGATTCGGTGTTCTGGGGCCTGATTCTCAAATGTCTATTACCCACTGTCGCATGCGACAAGATATCCCCATCTCTTTTCGAAGCAAGAGTAATAAAAGCAATGCACTGAGTTTGTTGCATGCGACA
Source organism: Zygogramma bicolorata (assembly GCA_032362365.1). Lineage (NCBI taxonomy): Eukaryota > Metazoa > Arthropoda > Insecta > Coleoptera > Chrysomelidae > Zygogramma > Zygogramma bicolorata. The sequence continues at coordinate 541,773 of JAVJAQ010004531.1, read as the reverse complement.
TTGGATGTGGACATTTGAGAAACAGGCCCCTGGGACCTCTTCCTCAGACGAATGGATGTGGATTCTGACGATGATGTTTCTCCATCGTCACCACTCATTGTTGAGGATAGCCCGCTAACATCTTCGATCCTCATTGACTATTCCTATTCATGATCCCATCCTTCCTCGGAGTACCCATACTTTGGTTGGTGTACACTGGACACTGCGTGATTGGGGCAGTGCCTTCTTCCCCTTCCCTCCTCTTCTTTCCGGAAAGAATGATTAATGAATCTATGTATTAATCTAAGGCGTCTACAATCTAGCGGTTGACCTACATCATGTAAATAATCGTTTGAGGAGGAAATAAAAAAGAGTTGCTTCACAATGAATTCAACAAGTATACTTTCTAGAATGTATGCTGTCTTTTTCCATTAATTTCTTTCCTCCATTTATGTTGAATCAACATGAATAATTAAATATAAATGTGTCTCTTCTCTCCCCTCTATTCTCCCAACCCATTTTTTCGTATAAATACGGTGTGACCCCAGAGTTCTATATCATTCTCTCCACGATGTCGATGAGTCCTGATTCAACAACAGAGCCCAGGAGTCAACCATCTTCGGAACTAGCGACGGGTCCCATCCAAGTTGTAGAAGTTAGTTGAACCGATTCAACAGATGGTCTGAATACTCGGAGAAACCTCGGTAACTTTGAGTTTATACACCAACATTTTGGTTTACTGGAAGGATACCATAACAGGATGCTAGTGGATGATTCTGAAAATGATTCAATCAGTTTAACATCCACTATCAGTTAACCGTCATTCATCGATATACCATCACCCATCCGTATATCATCTGATACGGATGATGATGACGACTACTCTACAAAGTGTGGACAGACAAATAGAAAAAAACAGCCCCTCCCAGGGCTACCATTAAGAAGTCGAACACAGTAGCTATCTCACAGTGAGATTTACTAGGCGTTCGAAATAGAAGGAGACCCCGATGCCAAACTTGATCAAACGCTCTTGGAAATATCAAGTGCAACAGCTATCTTTTTCCTGAATATTTCGATTGAATGCTACCAAATACGAGAAAGATAATAATACCACTTCCAAAAATTGGCGGAATTCCACCACATATACCAATTTTTGCCGGGTTATCAGCGCTGAGTACTTTAACTGGCGCCACAGCTGGTATCTCGAGAGCAGTACAAGCGGCAAAGGCAAGTAGGCAAAAATTGATCAAAGAAACCAGACACAAGAAACATATGGAGGCTTTCGCTTTAGGTGAAAGCGGTAAGGGGTGAATTCGTATCGCAAAGGACTGGGATTATCAGCCATAGTTGATATGGACAATTAACGCTGCTTGGGGCGCATTAGATAGCATATGAGAAGAGCAATGACTTAGTAAACTGTTTCGACAGTTTCGGAGAATTTACCTCCTCCCAAAGAATTTACTACTTTAGTACGACCCTGAAAAGAAACGTTCTATAGCTATGAGCGTCAGCAGGAATTCAACACAGTTTGATGTGGTCATTTGAGTCTGAAGTTTATCCGCGGTAATGCACCATGAGTACTATTCCTTTCCAGGATCGGGAAAGTATCAGTAGGATTGATCATTCAACAGATTGCGGATAAGCCAAAAGAAGTATCAATCGAGAATGTTGGTCATGAAATTGCATCAGTGTGGGATAAGCTACCCGCACATCATCACAATGATATCGATGGATTGAAGTAACAGCATTGTGGAGAAGATTATAATGATGGTGATAGCAGTCATTTTTACGTTAATGATATGTTGGTGATAATGAACTTTAGGGTGATCGAAGTGAATGTAGCAAGAAATAACGAAGTAGATATGACTTCGTCATCTCCATCAAAAAAACTGCGAGTGCTTCAGCATCACCACTTATGTAATCAGCAATAAAAAAATGTAAACCCCCGAATTTTCATCAGTCATATCACGCACGGTCACACTGTCAGGGGACTCAAGCGAGTTGAGTGCCAACTTTTATCCCTTTTTCGAATTGTATACAGTAAGTCGCTATGGTCTGGGTTCACACGGCTTCTTCTCCTACAACTGAATATTTGATTCGGATGTGAGAAGTAATGTCATGAGTTATTCGAAGGGAGTTAATTCACCCACTATCATTATCAAAATTCCACCAAGAGCCTATGAGATCGATGAAATTAAGAGGGTCATTCAGAAATCTATAAAATCCAGAGAGCCGCAACCTGTAAATGACTTTGAGAAGGATATCGATGAATTATTCCTTTAAGTCGCGAAAAACACTATCATAAGTGAAATTCGATCAAAATATAACATCAATCTCACGTGAAAACTCAATCGCTAGTCTCTTAGAATTCGAAAAGAGTGTACTCGAAACTGGAAAGATTTACGAATCAACATTGCCTGTAGATATCAATCACGTGAGAATCCTCCGTGTCGATTGCAACGTCACTTCTGGGGCATATTCCAATGGTGATGAAGTTCATAGCATTTTTGAATTCGATATCGATATGGCGCCTGACTATAGATATGCAGCCTTTGAAAACAACCAACAGTCTAGAAAGTCATCATAATTGGCTTTCAGCACATCAAACAATACTACGCTATATCAAAGATTACAACGGAATTCAAAGATGCGGATATAAGTAATATCCGAGTACACTTGAAGTCTGAAGTCTTTCCATATGAACGTTGGAATTTGGATTTTGACAAGAAGTTAGCCTCATCTGCATACTCTGCATATGAGAATTATCATTGTAGCTACAATGATTGAGCTATGAGTGAACCGATGATGAATATTGGCAGCTTCCGCAGTAACCATCTATTTGTGATTGACTGCTCACACCAACCAGACTCCATGAAGTCATAAAAATGCTAAAACAAGACTTATTTCGATTCACGTCACAGGTTGAACAAAGAAAACAACAATTGGCTATTACCAGAGGTCTCACTTAGCAGGAAATTCGAATAGTCGTGTATTGCTTGTATTGCCGGGATCACTGAATCGACCAACAAATTATTATTATAGTATTATATCGTTTGGAACCGTCAGGCCAGCGTCCAAACTTTGCGTTGGACTACAGCGATCATATTCTGTGTGGACTACGTTAACGATTAGACGCTGGCTCGATCGTATGTCTGACTATATGCTGATCGTGCCGTACCAATAAATTTGCCGTTGGCTCGTGTTAACTGGGAATGATCAATATGTGAACAGAAAGTAAAGATTTTTGTTGAGCATAACTTTCACCAACGTCTCTTTTACAATAGTCTCACTCTCCATCACTCTCCCTATTACTCTTCAACCTCACTTGAACTTAGAAAAGGGTCAAGAGTTCAATATTTACAACTGAGGGACTGGCAACACAATGATATTCCTACGACGAATGCTAGTTTGTGTGACAATAGCCGCCATTTGTTTGTCACGTGATAAAGATTGCCTGATACAAAAACGAAAGAGTAACCTAACATAATCGTGTCAAAAATCTTGGCCTTGGTTATTATACATGTGAGCGGGGACGTGTAAAAAACACACGGCGCGCCTGGACTTCTGCAAATTGTTCGAGAACGCTGGGCGAAACATAACGTATAGATAAAGATTTTGACGTGATGTGGTTTAAGTTTGTCAATCGTAAACATTCTAAATTTGTCTGTGTTTGTAAGGCTTGCGGATCTAATGGAATTCTAGCAATTGTTCTTTAAGTATTTGTCCCCGAATTGACACCAGTACTTCGAAATTATTCAACTTTTCTTATTACTTGTTTTTTTTCTGAGCCCTAGAGATCAGCAAGAGTTCAGAAAAAAGGAAAGAAATATTTGCCTTGTAGTTATAGACCAACTCGACATGAAGTAAAAATATCTGGAGAAATCAGGAATAATTAATGATCGATAATACGGATTTTGCCATCAAAGATCTACTAGTGACTTATTGGCGTATAACCTGTGGTAAAAGTCCATTGTATCTCAAAGTGGAGTGTGAGATTCACGATGCAGAAGAACTCTAAATCGTCTCCACAATTTAATATTTGAAAGATGTCAGGACGGTGATTCAGTACATGTTTCGAACCTACATAGGTTCATCATCAGCTGAATTAACATTCAATTATGGAGATGAAAAAATCACATGGTGAAATTTAAATAGTCATCAGGAAAAATTATACATGGAAAGGAATAACGAAAAAATTTTTGTGATGACTGACGATGCAGAAAAACTCTAAGTTGAATCTCCTCCATTCCCAAATCAAGTCAATTTGTGAACTGTAGCAGTTTTTCAAGTTTTCTTCCATGTGGCTTTTTCTTACTTTACATATTGGGCACAAGGGCTTCGAGCCCCCCAATTTTAATACCTTTTTTCTGTTAGGGATGTCTTAAATTCCCCTAATCACAAAAATTTTTTCTGATGACTATTTGAATTCCACCATGTAATTTTTTCATCTCCATAATTGAATGTTAATTCAGCTGATAATGAACCTATGTAGGTTCGAAACATGTACTGAATCACCGTCCTGACAACTTTTGAATATTAAATTGTGGAGTCGACTCAGAGTTTTTCTGCATCGTTATTGGCGTATGTTTCTTATATCTGGCAGCATTTCATCGAAAAATTCGGAGAAACGTAAGCTGTTGCACTCGATATTTCAAAGGCGTTTGATCGAGTTTGGCATAGGGGTCTCCTTTCTGAACTGCCGTCTTATGGTTTGCTTCCTCAGTTGTGTGCTTCATTGAAGAATTTCTTGTGATAGGTCTCTGTATGTGGTTGTTGATGGAGTATCGTCTGATATTACCCCAATAAATGCAGGTGTTCCACAGGGTTCAGTTCTGGCGCCAACTTTGTTTCTGCTTCATATCAATAATCTGCTGAAGAAAACATCTTGCTCAGTGCATAGTTTTGCGGACGACAGTTCTCTTCATAATCGTTTCTCTTCCAGAGTCCCCATACCAGCACGAAAAAAAAATCAGAGAAACATTCACGCTAATAGAATTAACGGTGAATGGGCTAACATCAATTTGTGTAAACCGAGGCATGTCTCTTCTCAAAGAGAGCCTATCTATCATTATTTAGTATTAGATATATATACGATAAAGCTATTCAAAGACAAATATCTGGGTGCTAGGAATTACGATCAGTAATAATCTCTCACGGGCAAACCATGTGAGATCGATCGCTAAAGGTGCTTCTCAGCTTCTCTTCGCGCGAAGAAATTCTTCACTTCTAGTGAATCGAATGATCTACAAGGCTCAGATACGACATATCTTGGAATATAGTTCTCATGTATGGAGCTCGGCACAAAAACGTTCATTGAAGCTTCTTTATTCTATTCAGAGAAAGGCAATCCGTCTTATTGGTTTTTCTTCGCTCACAGACTCGCTCACTTCGTTGAAGCATCGTGTAGAATTCCCATTCCTTCGTTTTGTGCCTGGAGACATTTCGAACCTCTCTTGCTCAGAGATCTTTTTTCAATAGAACAGCTGAACTTTGGAACTCATTATCGAAGGAGGTTTTCCTGAGGCTTACAGACTTTGAAGTGAATGTTAATTCATATCTCCTGTATTTTGATTCACGCGATTATCTTTCAACATTACGGGGCTTCCCTTTCGTGTGAATCTGCATATAAAAAAGGCCTTCAGAAATATCGTCCGAACAACATTTCACCCTTCCTGAAATAAGGGCGTTCAGGTGTGTCATGTACAACGCATGTTTGTTATTTGAAAAAACTTTTTTCAATAATTTTGTTATATTTCATGATTAGTGAGATCTGTACTCCTTCTGAATGTTCATACTCAGTTGCTCAGATCATCCAATAATCCACACAATTATTGATTTCATTTGAATCCTCAACTGAGTTTAATGAAGAATCTGTTATGCTCCTTAAGGAAATGGTAGTAGAGACGATCAACAATGGAAGGCGTAGTTGGAAAAAAACTGATTTGTTTTCAAGCCAATTGAATATTTTTATTGTTAATCTTCTTCAGATCCATCCTTATGAGAGGTGGCAATGCCGTAGACGCAGCAATAGCCTCCTTATTTTGCGAAGGAGTTTCTATGCCAGAATGTATGGGACTAGGAGGCGGATTTCTTTTAACCCTTTACAACAAAACGACTGGACAAGTTTGGACATTGAATGCTAGGGAAGCTGCACCTGGAAATGCATCGTGGGATATGTATATCAAAGATCCAGATTCTTCAAAGTGGGGTACGATTAGAGATAGAGATAGAGAAAGATAGGGATAGAGAGAGCTAATACCACGAAGGGAATTGAATTATATCTAAGAGGTGCCAGACCAATAAACGAAAAATGATTTTTAGCAATTACTTGTGCCACCAAAAAAATGAGGGATTATTCCAGTGAAAAACCCTGCACTGGCACCTTTCGAGTATAATTCAACTCCCTTTGTGGTATTAGCCAGAAAAGATTTAAGAATGGCCCGAACGATTGTTCAAAAAATACACATCAAGTTATTCCATATTTCTTTCCTGTGTTATGGTACAAAATAAGTTGACATTATTATTATATTATATTATTGTACTTCGCGAAATGTAAATTTTTTGAAAGGTCCATATATCATGGTGTTTTCAGTACTTCTTTCTGGACATACTCATAAAGTTACATGAATCCATTATTAATTCGATCATTCCTATTTTTCAGGAGGAAAAGCAGTTGGCATTCCAGGGGAATTGCGGGGATATTGGCATCTTTACCAAAGATTCGGAGGTGGGCTTCCCTGGAGAGAACTAGTGCGACCAACAATTGATTTGTGCAAAAATGGAGTATACGTGACGAAATTTCTTGAAGGCGTATACAAAAAAAAGAAAGATTACCTGTATAAAGATTCAGTATTGAGGTGAGAGTTTTCTTGGTAGAAGTTTCACACTAACAGTCTTCAACCGATAAAATCAGTATTTCGCCTTGTGAAAGTGAAAGTGAAAAAAAAACCCACTATATGTACGAGTTTCATACAATATTTTTTATACGATCGGAATAAATAAAACATATCACATATTTATATAAGTCTGAAACTAATATAAAATCACAAATCAGAAACGATTGTATCCGATTAATGAATATTTTACTCCATTATAGATTTGTCAAAAATACAATTATTTGGATTATTCATATTAAGTGTAACAGCTTTTGAGCTGTGTGTTACAGATATGCTATGCTCATTGCATCCAGATCCACTTCTTTGGCAACAGTAGCTCTCGAATATGATAATAAATTATCGTCAATGTTATTTTCGTATAGAACTCCTCTAGGGACAGATAAGTTTCGCATTAACGGTACCGTCAACGTATCCTGCAGTGTGGACGACTTCCAACCACCGTGTTATTTTAACTGTGATGACGTTCTAGGCGACTTCATGATTTCAAAATGCATTTCGGGATAGTGAAAAAATTACAGTTATGACCCTTTTTTCATTCATATCTTACCTTTTTCAATGTGTTTAAAAAAGGACTACTGTATCAACTGATATAAATTTCAAAAAGTTGAGTTTTCATAACGATCGTAGGAAAAAAAATACATTGGAATATCAAATATCATTCATGTTAAACCATAGTCGGTAAAATGAATAATACACATGAATTCAATATTTTTTGAGGAAATCGAGTCATTTCGTTTGCGCTCACACAATGAACCGAGGTCTGCCACAGAACACGGCGATTTCAGTTAAATTTTCAAATTTGAAGTGTCAGTTATGAGGCCTTTCTGGACCAACTTCGAAAAGCCAAAACATACTTGAATTTTCGAATCATTCATTGAAGTTCAATACGGTTTGATATTTTCTAACTGAAAATAATGCGTGCTCGAATTATCCTTGGAAATCTTTTCTAGCTCGTGACTATTTGGGATTTTCAAAATTTTCGGGGCTTCCAATAAATTTCTGGAGATAATTCAAGTACTAGTGGTATTATAAGTGAGAATGTACTGAACGGAAGTTGGTTTTGTTGAAAAATAGAAATATTGGTAGTGAAAAAGAAATTAAATATAGTCAATATGAATGTCCCCTCACTATATTGCAGATGTCATATATTTTGATACCCAGGAACAGGAGATCTCGTCTGAGATACTCGAAAATTGATCACCTTTCAGGTAGAATCTATTTTTTATATAGTGAGCAATTGCTCTTTAAAATTGACACCGACCGTTAGACGTTCAATAGTAACACTTTTTTATGTTCTCTTCGTGAGACCTATCGAACTTTCGTTTCCCAGTTGAATTGGGGTATAGGCGGACAGAAGCATGTATTCTGGGAATATTTCAAAACAATATGATGTTGGTTCTCAGCGTAGAATCTCATCATATCTATCATCAATTTACTATCCTTGGTGAAGGAAACTTTCAATTACTCAGCAAATGAAATTTCTATAAAATTTACCATCTCGGGACATACAGGATGACAATTTGAAAACTTACAATGGCTATATCTGAGCCACCAAATGGAATTTAAGAAATGAAACTTTTATAATAAGGAGGGGAACCATGATTATGTTTTCACTCCCTCGCTCTCAGCCGCCTCAACCTCTTATTCTCAAATCGCAACCCCCTACCAATTTGATAGCTCTAGAAATGCTCTTTCATAGTACCCTACGAAGCTACATTCGATATAGTAAGTTTTGGTTCATCAAATGAAACACTATTTATTCAATTTAAAATTTTATTTTCTCTTATTGGTTCAAGAAATGTTCGAGAACATTCTTAATACCATCGTAGCATTAGTAACGAAACTACTTAAACATTATGGATGCGTCTTGGAAACAGCAGATCTTATGTGACTCCAGAGGAAGAAAATAAGAGGAGATAGGTCCAGGGATCTAGGTGGCCATTCAATAGGACCTTTTTCTCCAATCCATTGATTAACATGATTATTATATAACTATTGTCTAACTGAAACTACATGATGAGGAAGTACCCCAACCTGTTAAAAATGTGATAAATTTTCTTCTAAAGATGAATTGCCTTGTGTGTATCTCTGATTCCCTAATTCATGAACTATCCGAGCATTTCTTACTAGCACAAGTAGGGGGTTGCCATTCAATAATATGAAGTTGCTAGGGCTGGGAGCGAGGGGGTGAGGGAAATCAGCTAGCCATCACATCATTTTGTTTCCCCCTTCCTATAATGGGACTTTTCAACGATTTCTTATATTTCATTTGGTTGCTCAGATATAACCGTTTCTTTATCTTCACTTGAAAGAAAAAACCTTGTACAGCTCAAAGGAGATCACGTATTGACTGTTGTTGACATTTTTTTTAATTCCCATGAAATTTATCTGAAAACATTACACTTTCGAAGTTCCTATTTGTAGTGAAAATTATCTATCACCAATGCTGTTAAATTTATAAGAAGGAAAGAAAGAGAGGAAAAATAAGAGAGAGATTATAGTAACTGCTTTATCTCCATAAAAAATTTCAGGGATATTTACATCAATCCTGAAACTAACGAAACCTATAGAGAAGGGCAATCAGTGAAGTTATTAAGACTTGCGAAAACGTTGGAGATTATAGCCGAAGAAGGTGGCGATGCTCTTAATAATGGAACATTAACACAAAAATTTGTCGATGATATTAAAGGAAATGGCGGGATTATTACAGTCGAAGATATGCAAAATTATCAGTAGGTACTCTTCCTTACATTGCAGGAGTAAGAATCGAAATGTTAATTTTTTTAGACCAATATGGAGGGAACCGGTTATGGTACCACTGAAAAATAATCAAAGTCTCTTTTCTTCCCCTCTTCCAGGTAGTGGAATAATTGTGGCCCATATTTTGAATATTTTGACAGATTTTATCAACGATTCCGATACAACCTCCATCACAACAAATCAAAGAATCGTGGAAGCCTTCAAATTTGCTTATGGAAAAAGGGGTGAAATGGGCGACCCCGATTTTGTTGATGTTGCAGAGGTAAGGGTATTGAACGTAAATCTTTTCTTAGGTCAATCGAATGAACCGGTGTTAATATAGTGGCCGCCAAACGCACCACGTGGATAACCATTATTTATTGATTTAAAAAAAATCCCCTATAACAAGTTGGTGCATTATATGTAATCGAAAATCCAATAGTTGAATTCCACTTTATTTAACATATACGGGAGACGTCAAATATATAAATTCCACAAAATAATAAATTCCTCCCCATATTATTTAATAACTACCACCGAAAAATGTTTCATCTTGGAAAAACTATCTTCCAGACTTGCAAGTCGAGTCATTTACATGAAAAAAAGTTTTTCCTCTTCTCGCCAGCTGCTTCTCCTGTTGTTAGCTATAATACACTTACTCTGCTCCATTGCTCAAATTTGTAGAATTGTTGAAAAATAATGAGAATTTAGCAAAATATGAACAAATCTTTCAAATTGGTACCGATAATATCTGTAAGCTATGTAAAATAAAATTTCGAAAACTACTTTCACGAAAACGAAATTACCATTTGGTACTTTCTGTATATGGAAATCCGCTGTACATTAATTTGGAATGATAACTGGTAAAGAAAAAACTTCCAGCATAAGAACTGTTCCAGTTTTAACTAATACCTGTCTACCCCGATCGCAATTGCGAGAAAACTACATTGTTTTCCATTAGAATCACCACGACAGAGAAGAATCTGTAAATGTTCGCCAATCCCTGAAACATATGTAATCCTCCTTTCAAATGTTCAATCACCCACTGCTCTCATTATGATTCGTCTGTGAATTTGTTTCTCATTACATTTCCTGCACTTATAAGAGATAAATACCACCATGCCAATGATACAAGATATGTCAGCTTATTGAAGGGCGAATGGATAAGGTCGAACCGAAAAAGGAACTTTACAATTTCAGACGAAAATCTCTTCAAAGGAAAAAACATTTTTCAGCTGAAAACTGAAGCTTTCATTGGTACAAATTATTCAGCGACTATTAGGTATTCGAAAATCAAGTACACGTTGCATGTCGACAGCATGCATATCCAGAACTCTGGTTTGAAAAAATAAAAATAATGTAAATAATTCTAATGTGGTCGTTTTTGTGACTTTCATGAAAAACTTTCTCAACCTAAATTTTTCAAGATTGGTACATGCTCTTTCACATGTGTCTTGGGTCAGAATATTTATGAGTAATTTCACAGAACACAATGTGGGTCTCAAATTGAATTCAACTATCTATATATTGCGCTGTTTTTACACCCTTTTCCGTTTTGAATAGAATCGTCCAAATTCTGAGACTCAAAATTTGTCTTGAAATTATACTATACAGCAGAAATAATTGATGTCTAAGTGAGAATTGAAGTTTTCAAAGAATTAAATGGAGCTTATTTTTCCGTGTTAGTTTCAGAGGCTAAACCGATATTTTGTCATGATTCCCAAACAGGTTAGGACCTGATAGACCAAAGAAAATTACCGATATAATTATGTTTGAGAGCATCTCGTTCGATGCGTTTCTCATTATTGGGTCATAGAAACTAACTCTACAACTCATTGGTTGTTCTGCACCTACAATTTTTTGACACAATTATGATTTAACATTTCTCAGCATCTGCAGTTATGCCTTTTCCATTCAATTACTCTACGAATGAAAGTTACATGACATCCTACTAAGTATACTCTCAACTTTTTTCAATTATTCAATGACCGAATTGATCAGTTGGCCTTATTACCGAAAGGCACGTGAAAATCGCGATAATATACTGGCTTTCCGAGATACTGGATCGAGTCGTACTGAAAAGCATTCAAACAAAAATCCGGTGGTGAACCCTAATTTTGTATATATCTATGATACTCATTTTTCCAGCTCATAGCAAATTATACATCGACAGATTGTGCAGAAGAAATTAGGGAGTTAATATCAGATGTGGACACATATCAAGATCCCAGACATTATGGAGCAAAATTTACATATCCAGAAGATCATGGTACAGCACATATTTCAGTACTTTCTCCAGCCGGAGATGCCGTTTCTGTCACGAGCACAATAAACTTACTGTAAGTATCATACGATATTCATTCCGTTTTCTAGTCGCCTGATATGGCAAATAGAACAGTGTTACGTTTTCGAGTTTGAACACTAATTATTCCGAATTTTTAGGTCGAAAAATCGTCCTATCACATTTGTCTATTTCTACTCCAGTCTATGACGGTAAAAAAAGTGTAAACTGTGTATTTATCCTATACAGAACCGATTCGTATGAAAATTTGAATATAGATTCTACATAACCGACTGCACAGACAAACATACTCTCTTTCTCACCTATACATAAAACCTGTGATGATTTTTACACATTGCAAAACGTTGTTGATATTTTTTACAGTAAACCTGGTGAAATAGGTAAGGCAATCTTAGGATGAAGTATTTTTTTATGTTGGTGTAAAGTTGTGTAGGACTTTTTTTTTCTCTCAACGAGTTGTTTTTTTCAAGTCCTGCACAAAATTACAATCAACTACTCATTACTATTTATGAGTTTGCAAATATGAGTATAATGATATGTATTGTTATATAGATATATTGTTTTTATATGTAGTTTCTACCCATTCTGTAATAGGCTTCGGCTGTTGAATGGTTGTATAAATAAATAAATAAATAAATAAATAAATGAATAAATAAATAAATAACCTCTTTTTCAAAATCTACCCTGTGACAAGGTTGATATTTTGGAGGGGGGGTAAAAACCACTCCTATTCGAAAAAAATATCAAAATTTTAGATTGGAGCATGTAATAAACTGAAATCATATTTATATCAGTAAAATCAATCAATTGATAATTTTTAATATAATTTATGGTTCAGTAATCAGTGTCAGCCCTTAACCCCCCCCCCCCTTACCATCTACTTCAAAGTTGAGGTTGTGCCTAGGGTTAATTTTTATTCATCAGAGGTGAAAACTACCCCTATTCAAGAAAAATTACAAAATACTAGTTTTGAGCGTGCAGTCATCTGTAAATTCGTTGAATTAACCTCGATAGACAATTTCTGATGTATTAAACAGTTTTGACCCCTAAAAACCACCATTGTGATAGTTTTCATTAAAAAATTATATCGAAATTGTTATCGGGAAACATTTAGACTTTTCAATTATTGTATCATCGAATTTTCTCGGTACTCCATTTATTTATTTATTTATATATATATATATATATATATATATATAGACCGACCGACCGTTACTACCTGAACAGTCATTAGCCAAAGGTCCGACAACCATAATCAATCCGACGGCTGAAGGAGCAGAACATATCGGCTACAATTTACGACCGAGAAATCGTTTAAAAACTGGCAGAAGTTTTTCAAACAACAGTTGAACCAAGTAGGAGCAGTAACATTCTTGAAAATGCCAACTGAGATGTTGGCGAAACGTCGAGAGTCAAATCAAATTGTCAATATATATATTTATATATATATATATATATATATATATATATACACAGTGTGTCCCTAGACCTGTGGGACAGTTGAATATCTCTTGAACCAAGAGGAATTTTCAAAATATTATAAGTTCTCATTATATCGCATTATGAGAGCTTACTTCAGGAATTACTATTTTTTATACGAGGGGCGCAAGAAGGGCTCACAAAATCGAACATCAATTTTTTCAAATGGAACACCCCATATATTCCAATATATCTGAACTCTCATTCCTTTAGGCAAATTATTGGTTTTTTATTTTTGAAAATCCGACAAGGCGTTGCCAAGTTATACCAGTGGTTCATGAAATGCAGACATTTTTTTAGACAAACCCATTATTCATCATACGAAGAATTTCTGGAATCATTCAAGAATGTTGGTAGTCGGTAGCATATTCTATAATATGGAATACTCATCTTCTTCGAGAGTTATACAGGGTGGTCGGAAATATTATATGATTTTCACGAAATTCAAACTTTCTTCACGTCAATTTTTTAAATAGTGCACCCTACAATATGAATTATTTTATAGCCCATTGGTGATTTGATTGCTTATGGTCAATGGTTGTGAAAGAGACATGTGAATTTCATCATCAGAAAATGCAAAAAAATCATGAAACTAGGTATTCTAGTGTAATTAACTACATAAGAGTCCCTACAAGAAACTACGTTCTTTAACTGACTATGATAGGCGGATAGATTTCATCATTGAGATGATGGTAAGAATCCATGATGATGGTGATTTTTTGTCAAAAATTATGTGGTCTGATGAATGCCGCTTCCACAATAATGGGAAAGTTAATCGTCATAATGTACATTACTGGGCACTGGGGAGAGAATGTTTGGTGTGGAATTTTCAAGAATAATTTGATTGGACCATATTTTTATCAAGATACTTTGAATAGTGAGAGATACCTTTGTTTTCTTCGAAATGAGTTCAGTAATCATCTTGATGAGGTTCCCCTTGGATACCTCAGAGAAATGTTCTTCCAGCAGGATGGAGCGCCGCCTCATAATGCTGGGATCGTGACAGACCAATTGAACGTTTTTTTTCCTCAACGATGGCTCGTAACAAACGGACCCATAAAATGGCCGGCTCGTTCGCCAGACCTGACCCCCTTAGACTTTTTTTGTGGGGGTATCTAAAATCAGAGGTGTATACTACTCAACCATTGAATCTGGAGGATTTGCAGAATCGAATTGTGAATGTTTGTCAAAGTATAACACCGCAAATGTATGAGAACGTCACAAGAAATCATGTAATGAAAAATTTCGAAATGTGCCTCGCAGCAAACGGAAGACAATTCGAACATTTATATTAATATTATCGTCCCTAATTATCTGTCAACACAGTTTTTTTCTTGTTGAGACTTTGTTTAGGACAGTTGAATGAATAAATAGTTTACTGCATTTTTTTATTTCCATTTGCTGATGATGAAATTCATATGTCTCTTTCACAACCATTGGCCATAAGCAATCAAATCACCAATGGGATATAAAATTATTCATATTGTAGGGTGAAATATTTGAAAAATGTATGTGAAGAAAGTTTGAATTTCGTGAAAATCATATAATATTTCTGACCACCCTGTATAACTTTCGAAAAAGATGAGTATTCCATATGATAGAATATGCTACCGACTATCAACAGTCTTGAATGATTCCAGAAATTCTTCGTAGGATGAATAATGGGTTTGTCTGAAAAAATGTCTGCATTTCATGAACCACTGGTATAACTTGGCAACGCCTTGTCGGATTTTCAAAAATAAAAAACCAATAATTTGCCTAAAGGAATGAGAGTTCAGATTTATTGAAATATATGGGGTGTTCCATTTGAAAAAATTGATGTTCGATTTTGTGAGCCTTTCTTGCGCCCCTCGTATAAGAAACAGTAATTCCTGAAGATAGCTCTCATAATGCGATATAATGTGAAATTATAATATTTCGAAAATTCCTATTGGTTCAAGAGATATTCAACTGTCCCACTGGTCTAGGGACACACTGTATATATATATATATATATATATATATATATATATATATAAAACCAGTGAATAGTGGGGTGTTTCAGCAAGTAAAGGAGTACTCTTTTAAGTTAGTCCAAGCTTTCGTAAAATTTTATTTCCATCATCAGGGAAACTACAATAATATATAAAAAGTTGTAAAGTAATTCTAAAATATTAATAGCTAATGACTTACATCTTATTTGAGGATGGTTACATTGATGTTAGAGATGAAATGATGGTACATTGTTGACGATGAAACATGATACATAATCAAAACTTGATTAAAAATTCTTTCAGTTAAAATCTAGACGTTACTCTCACGTGAGCTTGTCAGTTATACTAATTGAAATTTGAAGTTTGAAGTATGACATTGATTTGAATTTTGAAATATGAAGTTGACAAATTGAGTTGTGGCTGAGGGCCTGGGTTGTCAGTGTGTTACCAACTGAATTCTAGTTACTAATTTGATACAATTTAAATTGAAATATTACTAAATTGTGGCTACCTTGGATTTTGATTATGCAATTGAATTACTGAAACTGATATTGCTATTGGATAGGTTCTTATCTAGAGTCAATAAATAAGAATATATTTCACTTAGGTGATTAATGTCTGTTCGTTTGTTCATACAATTATTATTTTGAAAAATGTAGGACATTTCTAAAAAGGACCTCTTAACTGTTAGTGATTCAGTGGTTAATACTTTTATTGAGTCATAATCCATATGGTGGTCAAACTCATTCACATGGTTCGCCAGTGCACATCTCTCAGGGTGTAATCTTGAATCACTTTTGTGAGAAACGACTCTAGCACCTAATGCTCGTGAAGTTTGGCCAACATATATTTTGTTGCATTGTTGGCCAAACTTCACGAGCATTAGGTGCTAGAGTCGTTTCTCACAAAAGTGATTCAAGATTACACCCTGAGAGATGTGCACTGGCGAACCATGTGAATGAGTTTGACCACCATATGGATTATGACTCAATAAAAGTATTAACCACTGAATCACTAACAGTTAAGAGGTCCTTTTTAGAAATGTCCTACATTTTTCAAAATAATAATTGTATGAACAAACGAACAGACATTAATCACCTAAGTGAAATATATTCTTATTTATTGACTCTAGATAAGAACCTATCCAATAGCAATATCAGTTTCAGTAATTCAATTGCATAATCAAAATCCAAGGTAGCCACAATTTAGTAATATTTCAATTTAAATTGTATCAAATTAGTAACTAGAATTCAGTTGGTAACACACTGACAACCCAGGCCCTCAGCCACAACTCAATTTGTCAACTTCATATTTCAAAATTCAAATCAATGTCATACTTCAAACTTCAAATTTCAATTAGTATAACTGACAAGCTCACGTGAGAGTAACGTCTAGATTTTAACTGAAAGAATTTTTAATCAAGTTTTAATTATGTATCATGTTTCATCGTCAACAATGTACCATCATTTCATCTCTAACATCAATGTAACCATCCTCAAATAAGATGTAAGTCATTAGCTATTAATATTTTAGAATTACTTTACAACTTTTTATATATTATTGTAGTTTCCCTGATGATGGAAATAAAATTTTCCGAAAGCTTGGACTAACTTAAAAGAGTACTCCTTTACTTGCTGAAACACCCCACTATTCACTGGTTCTATTCTTAACTAGTCAGCAACGACTACCCTTCCTCTATATATATATATATGTTACAGTGAAGGTTTTCACGGATGCTTGAGTATGCGAAATTGGTATTCTGGGAGTTTATCCGTTGATTTGTCGGTATTGACTTTCGACGTTTCGCCAACATCTCAGTTGGCATTTTCAAGAATGTTACTGCTCCTACTTGGTGCTAGCAACTGTTGTTTGAAAAACTTCTGCCAGTTTTTGAAATATAAATATAATATATATATATATATATATATATATATATATATATATATATATATATATATATATATATAATAAATTAATAAATAAATAAATTCGCTGAAATCTGTCACATACACATTCTATAATATGTCGAAGTATAGCTTATCCAATCCATCTTGGCATAAACTCAGATACTTTACCAGTTACACACTGGTAGTGTAAAAGAAAAAAACACCTTCTTTGAATAAATTTCAACACAGTGACCATATATGATAGGTGTTTTTCGATCTTACTATACCTCACAGAGATTGCTGGGGATATACGTTAGTAGTTCTGTGCCAAGATGGATTGGATAACCTGTACTTTACGTTTGAATTCATGTCCAAGCCAAATCAATAAGTGCATTGTAGTTATTGGCAAATCTAAACATGTAGTGTAAGAGCCAGCTTAAATCTGACAACACATTCTTTACGGTATCTGAAATTTCGTCCAGTGAGACTTCTATACCCAGTAAACAAGCAATGGGTACCAGCTAAGCCCGGCCGCGGTAGGTTTGGGGTCCCTCAGGTGAGTCAGGTATGAAAATTAAGTAAATTTTTAAAGTATTTTACGGCGTCTGCCGTTTTGATATGTTATAACGTACCTCTAGAGAAATTGAAAAATAACTATGGCTGCTGATTTTTAAGGTTGCAACAGCCACTTTTCAAAATTAAAAAAAAAAATTTTTGAAGTATTTTACGGCGTCTGCTATTTTGGTATATTATTCATTAAACTATTTTAAGCTAATATTGTGATGTGGGATTTTTTGATGAGCATTTTTCCAAATGCTGGAAATATAATGCGTCCTCAAAATTTGTTGGTACAGTTCAAATTCACAAGGAGGGATCAAGCTTGCATCAAAGTTCCGGACTTTTTTATTGAAATTTTCGTTCATATCTACAGCCTTGTGAGAATCAACGAAATCTCCCGTCATCAACATCGATGGATTTTTTAGCATTGTACATACTGCAAGTGTACCTTTGGATAACATTAAACAGTTTGTAGTGGATATTCTCAGGGTCGGCGCGATTTCCGAGGTTTTTGTGGGTTCTTGGATTAAAAGCCTTTGGTCTCCTTAACCGTAGTATATTTATTTACCACCTTAGTTCTCCCGATGTTAGAAGAGTGATGGAGGAACAGTTTTTTCATCAACAGCCACAAAAAATACCAATACGTTTACACACGAATACAAAATCACAGTCATAACTAATTTACTTTGAAATAACAAAATGGCAAAGTATGCTCAGTGAAAAAAGCTTGGATAGCTAACATTTGAACTTAACGAATTTTGAGAGCAAAGTGTATTATAGAACGTAATATGACAATATTGGAAAAATGACAGATAGTTCATTTTTACATAATTTGACTTACCTACAAAAAATACGGGTACAAGCGAAAACCTTCGAGATTTTGCTATAGAAAAAAAACCCAAGCACATTTATAGCCAGAGATGTTTCTGTCTGAGAAATCAGCACTAAAAAGGACACGAAGACGCAGATAATTTCGTTCAGGAATTTGTCTAGTTTTTGCAATTCAAATATAAAAACATTTTTCCGCAAGAGTAGAAGGCGTGGCGTACTCCATCGAGCAAAGCAATAGGCGCGCGGTACTACCGTGAAGGAAACTAACTTCTCAGGCTTCCAAAAACAGGCCGAACTAGGCAACTATAAATAAATGTTATATTTTTATTTACGTTAGGCAAATAAATCTGCTACAAGTTCATGTAAGGTATCCTCAGTCAGGCTAATGTCACCGAAAGCAGCGAATATTTTTTTAAATTCAACGTTATTTTTTAGTAACGTCAAAGTTTTTTTTTTGCCTCGATTATATAAAGCTGAATTGAAGTCACAACCAGTAAAAGCGTGGAAGCCCCTTAAGCTTTTAGCTAGAAGTGGACCAAGTTATGTATATATTTACAGTATTATGTCTCCATACTTTCAACATGCAACTAAATACAGTGTTGCCAATCCAATGAAGTCGTTTTACGCGAAGCTTATATGGAAAATCCGCAAAATATGATAAAAAAGCGCCGAGTAATTTTCAAACCTCAAAAAATATATTAATCTACATCTGTTTGAAAACTTGAATTGCTATGAAATGAAAATTGTGTTCGAGCCTGATATAATCTATGAATCTGAAAATATTTTCTTTGTGTTTCAGAAAAAAAGTTTTGATTTTTTTAAACGAATGAACACTCGACTTCCAATCATTGCCTCAGATGATTCATAAGTTATGGATGCTTATCAAACCTTCGGCTGACAGTGTTTCTCTGATCTTTCGATTCTAGATTTGCCATCAGCTGGAAATAGAAGTTTTGGGGCAGCACGCTAGCTTAGCTTAAAACAGTGTGTTTTGATGAAAGGAACATGAAATATCGGAATCCGCCACTTTAAAAGTGTATCACTTATTGGTTATTTTATGTGTAATGGTCAGAAAGCCACTCTTTTCTGCTGAAGAAGTGGCAATATCTTAAATCCGCAGAAAATCCTAGAAAACTTCAAAGCGCAAAAAATCCGCGAAGATTTTCAGAATGCGCGGATTTCGCGCTTTTTGCGCCTTATTGGCAACACTGCTGAAATATATTTGTCTGTAAACGGTTGGGCCAGGTGTGCCTTTGTGTTCGTAAAAGGAACTGAAACCCCACCATTCAGCCCTAACATAAGAAGGAAATATTTGACTAAAGAGATATAGAGCATCAACTACTACTCTTACTGTACCATGTGTTTTCTAAGCATAGACTGCAGGTAATGTTTCGCTGTATAGTTACAACCGGAAAAAATTTCAGCCATTTTCAATATTAGCTTGAAAAGTTTAATGAATAATATATCAACATAGCAGACGCCGTAAAATATTTTAATTTTTTTTTTCGAATTTTGAAAAGTGGCTGTTGCAACCTTTAAAATCAGCAGCCATAGTTATTTTTCAATTTTTCTAGAGGTACGTTATAACATATTAAAACGGCAGACGCCGTAAAATACTTTGAAAACCTACCGCGGCCGGGCTTAGCTAGTACCCATTGCTTGTTTACTGGGTATAGAAGTCTCACTGGACGAAATTTCAGATACCGTAAAGAATGTGTTGTCAGATTTAAGCTGGCTCTTAGGCTAATGGTTATAAGTGGGGATTATGTCGTAGTGAACATCAAAGGGATTTTAAACATAGGAGATATGTAATTTCTCTGAGGTGGGATATTGAAAGCTGAGTAAGGCTAATATTTCTGGTAGGTCGATTTCATAGTTGATAATTTCGAAAAAAAGTAACATTGATGTTACATGCCTATTTCCCAGCTATATGGTTTCGATTTCATTCCTCAAATGAGTTGTTCTTGTGGTATTATAATTAGCTCGGTAATGATTTTTTCAAATTATAGCTATATGAGAAATTTATTTAGATTTTTTACAATTTTCCGTAATGAAATTTCAATTTCTTCAAACCTAATAGATGATGCCAAGTCCAATTCTATAATCATATTCTATATCTTTTCGTTATTTTACACAATCCATAACATTTTCAATTATTCGGAACATTTCGAGGGCATCCGCGACTAGCAGACAATCAGAATATTTCAATACCGAAGGCAAGTCGTTAATGAACATATTGTATAAAAGGGATCCCAAATTAGAGCCCTGAGGTACACCTGAATTTGCTGAAAATTTTTCAGGCATTTCTGTTATTCTCCACAATCTATCTCTTGAATAGTGTTTCATCAATCAAGAAAATCATCGGCTACCCCAACATTGTTGAATTTTGATGAAAGAATTATCTATCTATCTGATCGAAAGCTTTACAGAGTCTGAAGAAATTACATATAATTGTGATTTATATTCCGGAGTTTCATAGCCAAAGTTAGTGAAAATGAATACATTGATGTTTGTTGATTTCCAAAATATACTCTTAACTATGATTATATAATTTGAAGATGTGTTAAAAAATCGGAATGGTGCACACATAATAGTGTGCTTTCGAAACGTAAGGAATAAATTCAGTAACTCTGAAATTGTGAGTTTTGATAAAAATCCTCTGATTAGTTGATTTTGTGTTGAAGAAATACACTTTTTGAAATACCACCCATATTTGTGAGTCATTGTTGTTCGAAATATGACGTCATTGTCATTCTAAAAAAAATGGCATTCCCAATTACGACTACGCCATTTGAAAGAGTGTGTCATTCTACGTACACATTGTAACGGGTTTATCTGGGTTCAAACCCGCACAAGAAGTGGCACTTACGGAAAGAATTATAAATCGTTTTGTAAATCAATGGCTTGGTATACTCCAGAATACCGGGTAGCAATCAGATGGAGATCAGATAATTGTGACAACAGCAGAGTACTAACAGTCTGATCTGAGTATTAGAAATTGTACATGCAAGGAGCATTCCATGTAACAAGCGGGCAACAAGCGTTTTTCTCCTAATTAAAAACCGAAATTTTGACCGGAAATGAGTTATACATCCAAGCATCCGCAGACAGCATGATAAAATCGGATTCCTTCCTCTCATCTCCTGCTATTGCTCTCTCCTAGAGTTGAATATCTGTCGTCTGCAAATAACCAGTACCAATAGAACAATATCAATCATGCATTATGAATATAAAATAAAATGAGAAGATTTGTTGTCTTCCGGTCGTCGTAGATTATGTGATTGCGTCTTCTCAGCTATCTTCTGGTGACTAAGGTTATTCAGGTTGATTTCCTCTAGCGTATACAGGGGTGGATTTCCGCTTATATCTCGAGAGTGTCCAGTTGTGGTAGTTGAGGTGGTGTTTCTTCAATAGTGGAAACATTACCTTATACATCGCCATAAATTTCTAATTTGCAATGATAGGGGATGCATATAGTTGAGATTGACTAATTTCTTCATAACTATTCTCTTGGCAAAGATATTCAATATGAATTTGCTCGAATTGTAGGTATATCAATTAAATATGCATTGGTTATTGCTTCAACGATGTCTTGTTGCATTTGAATTTTTGTTGTTTGGCATGTGCTAGTGAGTTGTCCGTTCACTACTGCTGAATGCGACTCTATTATGTATTCTCGTTTTTTTTTTCCCATCGGATGCTGGTCCTGTCATCAGCTGCACCTCAGCCTCTTGGGCTTTTTGTGCATATGTATTCTCGTTAGTTTGAAGCAGATTGTAAAAACTTCTCTCTTCTTCATTGTCTGTCGCTTCATTGAATACATCAATAGTTGTTTTGAAATTCCCAAATTCAAAATTTTCTTGCTAGGGTACATCGTTTCTAAATTGTGAATCAATTTGATAGTTCAACCATTCTTCTGTATTGTGTGAATATAACTGGGGGGTCACATCACAGTCTCGGTGTGAAGTTCTTCACTTATAAAATTTCTTCTCATATTAATGATTTTTATTCAACAATTCAGCTACTTCATCTCGGATACACATTCTGTCTCCAAATCCAATCATGCCAAGATTCGTTTCCTTTTCATTAATGTAACCATTTTTGTTGACAATTGACAGGGGTCGAAACACTTCAAATGAACTGCTTTTACCAAACTAAGTAAAAACTACATAAATATCTCACCAAACCAAAAAAAAAAAATTTTAGTACAATTGTAAATAATTATACATTTCTGCATCTCTATTGATGCGTAAATGTTCACTTCTATTCACCGTGAAAAAAATACTTTTTTGACACGCTCTTGCAAAAGGCGTGGTCGAAACTGGGTGAGGCTATTGAAAAAATGACATCCCATCTCGAACAACGATGATGTCATTATGGGTGCTACTTCAGAAAGTGTACTCCATCAGAACTAAATCGACGTGTCGTGAAATTTTCTCGAATAACTCCCAATTTCAGACATACTGAATCCATTCCTCACTTTTCAATAGCACCGGGGATATCCCATGATTATTCTCCATATATTATATATTTCATGATTGAGGTGTTGGTGTGACTATTACTGTTTTTTATAATGAGGAAAATACTTGTAAGTATGATGAGATTGAAAATATGCATCGTAGGTTTCTTCAGCCATTCACTGCATGCTTTAAGAAACATAAGGAGAAATGCCGTCCACACTTGTGCTGCTTTTTGGGTCTCAGTTCTTTCACTGCTTGGTTATAGTCATGCCTTGTAATTTCATTAATTGAGAAAGTGTTGTTACAGGTCATGTTATAAGCAGGATATTTGATATTGTACGTGGCTTTTGTCGGGAGCATAAACAGACGAAAAATAGTTTGCAGAAGCTTTTGCAATTTGAACATATAACTTCTTGAGTTCAAGTTATTCCTCTTTTGTAATTGTATAGTAACAGAACTCATTTACATTTATTTCGTTTACTCTCAAATTTTGTTTAACTCTGATGATGTATGCTTTCTCTTCGGATCTGATCAAGTTAACAGTCGAGGAGACGGAATTGGGGTGGACCTTCAATTTTCAATGCATCAGATAACGGTCTTTTCCCGGACATATTGTTTCATTCTTAGTTGCATATGAGCTATCACCGGGTGAATTTTCAGTAGAGAGGAATCCTTGAAAGTTTTTTTCATGTTCGAGCGACCAGCTGACATATAATACACCAGGTTATAGTCAGCTGATAACTTATTTTCTTCAAAATATTGGGTTTTCAAAGACTTTTCAGTTGGAGGGAAATGATTAAAAATATAATATTTTTTCATAATCGGAAGCTACCGCCGCCCATAGGCCCAACGGAACCGCAGCTGACGCTTACGAGGCTTTATGATACTATTATCCAATGCGTCTCATCAATTATCGTTTGAAAGGGAACGATTGACAAAATTCTGTCATTGGCTCCTAGACCAATCATATCAGGACATATCTTCACCATACGTTTGAACCATTTGGATAACTTTCAACGAGAGAATCATAAAAATAATACATATAAGTATTACCTAGGATTGAAAAAAGTTCTATTGATCAGTGTTCCATCATTCTCCAATTTACTTCGCTAATTTCTAGAGTATTGTTGAGAGGAAAGTTGGTGACAAACTTTCTACATCGAAACTCACCAACATATGTTCAAATTCAAAGAAAAATTACATAATAATATTCTGGAGTACAACTGAACCGTATATTATAGGTTCCAATATCAATTCTTCATTGTTTCAGATTGTGGTATAGATCGGGCGGCAGTGACGGATTTTTTGGATCAATTTTCCTTTCTTCCTTCGAAAAGGAAAGTAATTGAAACTTAAACAATTCGTAATCTGCAGAAAGTTTTCTTACGGGCCTTACATTTTTTACAGATGTACCAAAATGAGAGTTTCAAATGATACAGGGTAACTTACAATTTAGTCAAACGTATTGCGCAAAAATGTAATAGAAACTAACTTCTCACAGTAAGTCCATTATACTCTTTGCAAGTATACAGTGTACTTATAAACATATGGGAACCTTTGGTGTGAAAATTGAAACTTTCTCTAGAGAAAAATTACCCTAACACCAAACTAATATTTATGCACTCGACGCGCGTTTCGTTAACAAGGTTAGCATCTTCAGAGGAACAAATTGATACTGAAAGTTATACGCAGCGCGTAATTTTTCTGCACATCATGATTTGTTTCAGCTTCAACTATTTCCTCTTTCGAAGGCTCCATAAAATAATGACTTTGATACAGTACTTATATTACATTTCGAGAGGTCTTGATATGAGAGCACGATAAATGAATTATAAACTTCTCAATTACATAATTCATCACTGTCTTCTAGTTTACATTAGGTACATGGTTTTCTCTGTTCATCATGATCATCATTCGGTTATTTTCAAAAATTACTATTTACGTGAGTATGGAGTTTTGGGGAGACCTTTTAGGGTTTCTCTTCTGCGAATAGAAAATGAAAAATTTGATAAGACGCTTATGTGATGTACGAACTGATCATATTTAGATGGTGTACACATATTGCCACAGAATATCAATCAATAATAATCAGCTCACTCCTTTTATATTGACATCGAGTTGTGGACTTAGAAATTCATCAATCGGTTGTATTTGAGTACCTGAAATATAATGATCCATCTTGATAAATTCGAGATAAAGTAAAATTTTGCATAGGACGATCCCACGAAATCGATATGATCTGAGAATTTGACTTCAATATCACTATTATAATGACTAGAGAATTACTATTTATGACCAATCATCACTATGTGTCTCTCAGATTCGGGGCCGGTTTCGCATCGAATAGTACAGGAATAATTATGAACAACGAGATGCGTGACTTCTCCTCACCGAATATCACCAATGGCAATGGATTTGCCTCATCACCGGCAAATTTCGTTGCTCCTGGTAAGAGATCGATGTCTGCTATGTGCCCTTCAATAGTGCTGGATCATAATAAAGAGGTCCTTTTAGTTATCGGTGGAGCAGGCGGACCAAAAATAACATCATCTGTTGCAATGGTAAGTGGTGGCAAATACTATTAATATCAATATACGAATATTGTACTCCAGCTTGAAATGAGTAGAAAAAAAAGACAATAGAAAATCAATCAACCGAAGCATGAATGATATTGTGTCTTTCGAAATGGTCGAGATCCTTTGTATGCACATCTTGAAAATAGCTTTTTATTCCGAATCTGCTCGAGTCAGTGCGTTTGTGACCTTTTGACAGTAGATGATGCTTTCCCTGAAGAAAAACAATCTACTCGTTTCAACAAGAAGTCCGGCGTGGATACATCATATAGAGGTCTAGAGTTCAGTTTGAGCAAGATCTAGCAGTTCACAATTTGAAAATCTGAAAATGAGTCTATTGTGAATTTTCCCGTTAACAGCAGAAATCCTCAGCACAGAAAGCTGATTGATCTAACCATATTGTGGCTTTGGTAGTGTAGAAGTTAGCACTTCCGCCTTTCAAGCGGAAGACCAGGGTTCAAATCCCCGCCAGTCCACCGTGCTGGGTAATCGTACGTTGAAAAGTATGGCCTCGTTAATCCATTGCTCGCACAAGTTCCGACTTTTGATGGTTGACGTTCGTCAGCTGGTTATCAGAACAAACGACAACAACAATATTTTCTTGTGGAACTGAGGTACTGGAAAGTGTATACATGGGAGAGTCCATTATTGGTATTTTATTTGATCTCACCAATTACTACTGAAGAGGCAATAAACTAAAGTATAGATTTCTTGTAAAGAGTTGGACTCGCTAAAGTTGCACTTGGCCAACCTCACACTTATTAGGTCCAAAAAAGTGTTGTGTGTGTGTGTCCGATTACTCATGCAGGCGGGTCAAAGTCTATTTTTCAACTGTAAAAAGTTTTGAAACAAATAAAAAACTTGTTGGAAGTACATTTTATGGAAATGGACATTAGTCTTTTGTTGGATATTTCATATTAACTTATTGCGCAGTATCTTTTTAACTTTGCTAGAACCCAGCATATTCGCCAGATCTTGGAGTCATCTTGAGAACAAAGAAGACCAAGGAGAAGGGAGCTGAAATATGCTATGAGAAGAACCAAGTTCATTCGTTTATTTGCTTCTGAACTATATAAAAATATATCCATTCAAAAATGAAAGTGCATTCTAGTATATTATTTAACGAGCGTATAATTCGCGCAATTATTCACGAGGTGAATCACCGAGAGAATTATAGCCATTATACGCAAGTAGAATACTATACTTTGTCCACGACTATTGTATGAACCATTCATTTTGAAAGCGATATTGGAAAGAAAATCGTTATGCTTCACCGAAATCGAAGTCTATAACAGTATGTTCGAATGAGAAATATAAATGATATCAAAAAATTCCACAAAAATATAAAAAATATTCATAATGCATGTGTTTCTTCAAGAATTACGATATCCATGACTAGTGATTAATGGATATCGTAATTCTTGAAAAAAGATATGTATTGTATGAATTTTATACAATAGTAGTAGACAAAAGTATTTTTGTTTGAAAAAATCTTTCAATAAACTGAAAGATAACATGTATATTGATTCGGCTCGATGTCTTTCAGTTTTGAGGCTTCATAATACTACTCACATTTCATAATATTGTTCAAGTGTTTGAATTCCATTTCAATTTCGCAATTTTGTAAACGAATAGTTCGCAACCACTCTGACACATAACTGAAGGGTAAGATTCCAGAGCCGCCAGACCTTCGTCAATTTAGTAAAATTTTAATTAATTAAAGTTGCAGATTTTTCAAAATGTTAGGACAGTGGAACGGAAAGACACACCTGGAAGGACATTTCCGATTGATCACCAACGTCAAGACATTGTGGGCACGATGGAATTCCTTGATTGTTGAGGACGCCCTGCTGAAGAGAGCTTGGAAATCAGTCGATGGCAAGGAAGTGATTTCTCAACTATATCAAGAATAAGTGATGTCTTGGTAGAGATGGAGGTAAATCAGGAAGACATCTAGGAGGTTCACAAGCCCTTGGATAAAATTCATCAAAGGCTTTACTGGGTCCAATGTCGTGAAGATATAAAGAGATGGTGTCGAAGATGCCCGAAATGCGAAGCAAGTAAAGGCCCTAGAACAAGATCAAGAGGCGAGATGAAACAATACAATGTAGGTGCTAAGTTCGATAAAATCGCATTGATCGACTAGATCCGATAGAGAATGATGGCATCAAATACATCTTTGTTGCCATGGATCATTCCAGTAAATGGGTTGAAGCTCAATGCCCTGCTTAATCAAGATTCAATGGAGCCCTAGAGTAAAAGTGAAAGTCGTTCACCTAGAAAGACTCAAAACATAAAATGGGGATATCAAGACATTGTTTGATGAGGACCATCAGAAATGAGAGGGGGATAAGATCACGAAATCGAAATGAATCCCTTGACGCCGAAGCTTCTGAATAATACTCCGAAGAAAACCAAATCATTTTTATTAACTTTACTATAAAATATAACTACTGCAGTGACTCATAATCTGCTTACCAAACACTTGGATTTCTCAAGTGACTGAAACATCCAAACTCTCTACTGAAAAACTGCCGTTTCGATTAATTTTGTACCTTTCTGAAATCTGTTTCAATAGAGAAGATCCTTCCGGACAAGTCTATTCGCGCCGTGACGGCAGCAATCTTCGCTTCGAAAACGACTGGCATTAGCTCGAAAGGTCGATTGATCCAGGTAGAGATTCGTTGGCTGAATTATGTTTGGAGATCTATTTTGATTCCGTTACAATATTGTTTGCACTCGACGCGCATTCCATTAACTAGGTGAGGATCTTCAGGACTAGAAAACTGATGAACATAAAGTAATATACCAACAATGAATAAGTTCTTTTTGAGAGGGTTACTGTTTGAAAACAATTCATTTTGGAGGAACTCAAAATACAAAGAATATACATATGCATTGTACGACTTCAAAGTACTAAAGAATATTGGCTATGCCTTGGCTCTGGTTTCATAGGTTATTTCCAAGCTAAGTCTGCGCACGTGCCTGCTAAATTAATGCCTCGGTACCCATCGTGTGCCTGCCATTGTTTTAGGTTCCATACATACGTACATACATACATGATATCATCTGCATATATCAGCTCATCTGCCGTAGGGTTCGTTTCCGAGAATTCGAGTGGAGAATTTCCGGTAAATTGAGCTCGAGAAAAATTGAGACCTCGAGAACTCATATTTGAGTCTATGAAAATGAAACTATTTGCGTTTGCTGTTATAATAGAGAAATAGTTCTTAGTTTTGAACAGACTGGAAAGAGGTCACCAAATATGGAATCGATGTACAAAGCATTGCTTTCAGTTAAGCCTACTTCAACTGAAAGTGAAAGAGTGTTTTCAATTTTAGGAAATGCAGTTGATGAAATAAGGAACCAGCTGTCTGATAAAGTTATAACCGCATTATTTTTCTTTTAAGAAATATTTTATTAGACAGAGTAAAAAGACCTAATTGTTACGTACCTGTATGTTTCATCTTGAGATGTTGTTGAAAAGTTTTTTTTTTAATTATTATGTCGAATGTGGTGTTGTGATTGTAAATAAATTATAAGCCATGATAATGTTAACGTTTTCATGTTAAAATTTTTAATTTTTTTTTGTTTTGTTCAATAGACGCTATTTTTATTGATAAGTTTCGAGTTTTTTTTTTATCTAACCAGCTAGCAATGATGCTGTAATTGTAATTATGAGTAAGAAAGAATTTTTTGAGAACTGTCAAAAAAACTTTTATAATCATTGTTTTACTTCTATTTGGGAGAAAACCTACTGAATTTGTTGATAAATCACATTATTGGAACCGAAAATATAAGGAAAAACGTACGTGAGTGTAAATTTTCAGGCAAGTCGAGGTATTAGCCTTGAGAATTCTCGAGACCCGAGAAATTGATAATCTGAGCTGCCGTCATTCTTTCGAAAGTGATAGGTATGCCAACTCAAAATCATTTAAATCGCTTGAAAGATGTCGTTTGACACACTGGAAAAAACTATTCCTCAGTCGAATTCAAATCCGACTGAACCCCGAATTTCTGGCTCGTGTGCTATTATCAACTCCATAATGAACTATCTCAACACTTTCTATATTTTCAAGGTCTTGATGCGACATCTTTGGTTTGGAATGGATCTCAAATCTGCCATAAATGAAAAAAGGTTACATCACCAGTTGTTTCCGATGGAAATCGTCTACGATACTGCTTATCAAACTGAGGTAAGGGTTTCAATCCAGACATAGCTGATACTCAATTGATGAACTGTATTTCTCAGGGAAAAGAAATCGTTGAAGCACTAGCAGCGATCGGTCACAAATTTTCTTTCAAGGATGATAACGGTTTTGCAGCAATTACAGCCATTTCCAGATCACCCACTTCTGGAGAAGTCGTCGGGTGGAGTGACATGAGGAGACCAGGTTACACATCTTACACCACAGAGCGGAAAAATGGAGTAAAATAGAATGTTCAACTCATTGATAGAGCTCAATATAGGGTGTCGGCCTACTAGGATCACTCCCAACTTCATATTCGAATTGAACTTAATGCTTGATGAACATGATAACTCAATAAAATAACAGTTTATTGAATGACTTTCACTCGACAATTCGCCCAATGATGACTTAGTACGGTGGAGTACGGGTAGAGTTGATATCTTCTCCTTCCTTCTCATTAACAGAGATAAGAGTTGAAACAATTCATTCATGAGTCAATATTCACACCATAAAATTATAATAAATTGACATCAATAATTGACAACATAATTGAACAAATGTTCAATTGAGTTTCGGTTCCATTCAGAATCACCTTCGATCTAACCGATGGTACTGATTGTGAGTTTGGTGAAAATCATTTTCATTTCGAATTATTTCAACTACTATTTTTTTACCATAATGCCAATGAATTATAATTTACCTAATTGTACCCCCAGGAGCGTCAAAAACACGCCATTACATACATATCTCTCGAATTACTTGATGAGAAATTCGAGTGGCTTGGCCCATTGAAGAATGAATGTGGAGGCATGCAGTTACTTTGGAGAATCCACTGAATTCTCTTCGAATAAACCGTAGAGTTTCGGCCAAAATACCCTGATGGAATAATAATTAATTCGTATTACTGGCGAATTCACCATTTCGTGGACTAGCCAGAAAATATTGGCGAAGTCTCTCGGTATAGAGAATTCAAAATGAACGATTCTCTCTGGTATCATTCCAAAAAAATGAATGACAGATGTTTCCAGGATATGCAAAATAACATCAATAAACAGCTTGGGAGGACTCGAATCAAGAGGTGAATGCAGAACGATTAAAAAGTAGGAATTACTGATTTATGTTTTGAATCTGGAGTCTTCACTTCCTTAATTCGAATCTCATACCAGCCGTATCCCTTCAGATTCCAACTCTACGATAGATAAGTGTTGAACTAATGTCCTGTGAGGGCCTCCTAAGTGAAGCAATAATTTGCAACAGCACATTTTCCTCAACACTTAACTAACCTCAAAATCACTTATAGTGAATGTCTAAAATTTGTACACCAAATCAGGATTTCTATTGGAATTCATGACTCCATCAAGGATATCAAGTCGGATTTCTGGGTTTAAACATGGATTTCTAAGATTTCAAGTGAATTTAGTACCCGGAAGTGAAACACCCCTCGGATGACTGCTCAAATTGAAGTGATCGATACTTGATGGAAATTTAACAAAATATTACAATCTCCCGTAAGATTCTCACTAACAATGGGTTCACGAAACCGCAACACGTGTTTCGCTATTCAATGGCATTATCCAGTGGTAAAAAAACACTTTTTTACCCTACTTGAGGAAGTTATTGTACAACGAAACACATGTCGCGGTTTTATAAACCCATTGTTGCTCTCATCCTGATTACGATACATATTCTACAGAAACAAAGAACGATCACAGCAAATTGCAATTATTGTTTCGTTGTTCTAATATTCATTTAATAATTTTGATTAAAGCTACATCACTAGTAAAAACATCGGCATTGTTAAGCATGAAAGTACTATAAGTTATGTTGAATTGTTATAATACCCATTTAAATTAAAATATAATGTAATTATATTATTGAAGACTATCAAAATCATCGTCTGTTGAATGCTTATGGGGAAAGGTAGTCAGCTCATTTTGGCAAAATGACTATGAAACGCTCAGTTACACTTTAGCGCGCAGCATGTTCATGACGCTAACTGACGGTCTTTCCTCCGTTATAAGTAAAACTGACGATTTTCTCATTTCAAAAGTAAAAAAATCACCTGTATATCTTTTATACGGTATGAAATATGTTCATATTTCAATTATATTGATATGATTCATGCAAGTGACTGGCGTATAATTCAGTTTCTTCAAAACGACTGACTATTATTTTTTATCTTAAAATAATCTCAATAATCACCCCTTAAATTTTGGCACGGTATGAAAATACTTGTAGGTAAATTTTTAAAAAACCTACACCTGCTGTCCCTTGTAGTTCCAGCACTTCTGGAGTAGCTGACGCTCAGAAAAATTATTATTGGTATGATTTTCAGCTGGTATGAAATGACTTGCTGAAATGCAACGCTGCCTCCCGTACTATTATTACGTATTTGACAGCTGTTGGGTAATGACTCATTGAAAATATATATGTATTCTAAATTAATGGCGGTTGGTTGTGTTCAAATGATGGGATATGTAACATTCACCTCGTAACCTAATATACTAAATTCAACAGTGAAACAATAGAAATGAGATATTTTCCATCATATTTGAAATCAGCTATTAATCAGATGGTACAGAAAGGGTAGCGAGGATTAAAACAAAACTATCGCTCATAACAAATTCTAGCAAGACATTATTTGAAAAACTCTCAAGTAGATCAAACTCCTTCTCTAGAGAAAAAAAACTGATCTTCGATTCACAGTTTGGTTTCCAGAACGGAAAAAGCACGCTAGACGCACTGGTTGAGTTTTCAGGATGAAACAAGTTGAAACGCCCCTATGTCGTTGATGTCAACATGAAGATGAGACAGTGGAACATATACTCTGCCACATATTGACAGAATCAGACAATTATGGCTAACTGAATCTCCGAAACAAATGTGCTTACTCACCAACTGAAATAATTCCGATTCTTTCATCAATCAATCAATAAACTTTTTCAACAATCAGTTGTCAACAAACTTTCTGACAGTGAAAATCTACTGATAGTTAACAGTATATTAGTAACTCTCATTTCTATTACCGAAATGTTCTTTGAAGAAGTAATATTTCTGAAATTCGTTTACTTCAATAAAAATAAACATCAGTCGTCACTCAGAATCAACAGAACACGAAAAAAATCGAATAAATTTCCAATGAAATTCTGCTTTCACCAAGTCTATTGAAAATTCCCAGGGCGTATTTCGATTAGGTTTCCATCAGTCCGACAAGCATTAACAGGACATTCGGAAATTTATGCGGAATTGGGTTACGCCCACAAAGGGAAACTACTGGAAATTACCTGATGTCTTACAGGAAGCGTTTTCCTGCTCCTGAATGTAGATTGCAGCGGTAATTTGTGAGCCTATTTATTTCCATCGTAACAGGTCTCTAATAGCATTGCATGATTGGAATAATTTCTTTTCTTCTGTCTTCTGGCATCGAAAGGAGAATCCCTGTAATAGAAAAATAATAATGTGGAAAAACTATTTTTCAGATGATCAAACGATTCGACGATAAACAAATATTAAGTATAATCCAAATACTTTGAAATATCCCATGAAAAGAGTGTTTGTGAGGCGAGCGCAATTTTTGTGGGACGAGCGTGTAGCGACGAATAAATTCTAGGCGAAAAAAATCGCTCTCTACCGACATGGCGACTAGTGGAGGTACACAGACCGAGGCGAAGTTTCGCCATTTTGTACAGCGTTTTTTTTTCCTCGACCTCACTTCGCTTCCTTTCTCTTTGTTCAACTAAAATTTTGAGATTGGTTTCACCAATTTCATCAATATTTTTGATTACTTTATTCAAACTGATAGTTACCACTGCAACCTTCATTTCGTAGAAATAACTTCAAGAGTTATCTGAGAACAACATAATCTGTTGAGAATATAAATCTATAAACAACTCTAACAACATCGCTAGATCCAGATAGGAAGCATTTAATCTCCCAAAACTGCAAATTTTGTGCTAGTTTTATGATGATTGAAAGAAACAAACAGTATATCAACTATTCAATTTTTATTGATAAAAATTAGATCTCGACTTGTGAATAGTAACAATTGATTTGTTCTACTGATTCCACTGAGAACCGAAGAGGATTAATTTCAATAAATTTCACGATAATTCATATCTTGTTTTTTATATCGTCTCAAAATCAAAAGCATGTTGAGAATTTTGCTGGTCATCCGAGAATAGAATCGTTTTTCATATTGGCGAAGCTGTGGCATCAAGGCATGATATACTCCACATTGTCGTCTTTCCAAATTGATTTCATGCATCCAATTTCCTATTCTGAAAATATTGCAGCATCGTGAAATATTTTTTACCAGCGATTTCAACAATAATTTTACCATGGAAAAATTTGGTTGGAGAACTGGGAAAATCCGCGTTTCCCGTTGGTGTGGGAATGAAGGGGAGCGATTTTTTCCGCCGCGAAATTCGCTTTGGTTTGAGGGACCGTTAATAATGGGTAGCAAATGGGTGCACATTAATTTCATATTTCTCCTGGATTCAGGAAATAGCAAAATGTGTCTCAAGAAATATAAACAGAGGCATTTGCTTTTTCTTTATTGATTTCACTGGATGAAATGCGATATCGTGAAATGAATAAGATTTTTTCCAATTTTGATCTTCATCGTTTCAAAATTGAGAGATCACCTTCACTACAAAATTCGGATTAGATGTTATTAGTACTTCGACATTATCGAATTTGGATATATTTTTTTACCACAGTCAATGGGGGTTTCTGCCGTGCAAAATGTGGAGTAATTGTGATTCTGAGATAAGTTATTAGGTTAGAGAACCTAATGAAAAATCCAAATTTTCGATCTTGCGGGGTGGGCGCGATCTTGGATTGCAGCTACGAAAAATTGGTTTTTCCGATTCAACTGCTCAACAGTTGATCCCACGACAAAAATGTGTGATCCAAATTTGAAGAAGACAAAATTCCCAACTGATTTTTTTTACATTTTTTTTTCGTCTAACGGAAGGCGAGTTACAGCAGATGAAACGTGAGTAATTCACCGAAGAATCGTCAAAGTTCTCGTTTTTCTCATTTTGAGAAATGATTTGTATCTTTTTGTTACCTAATTATTGATTTGTAGCTATTCGTTGGATAATTGTTGTTTCGTAGCTATTCGTTACATAATTATTACATTATGTAATTCCAAAGCTAACTCGTTTTCACACCAACAGGAAGTAGAGCTAACAGCGCGTTGTTTTCAATTGTGGTATACCCAATAGGCATAATCTATAGATGTTCTTGTCCGCGTTTGATTCGTTTATTTCTTCTTCTTTAACGGTCCGGTTCGGTTGATAGTGTCTCTCTCATTGTTAATAACACTCTTTATAGAAATTCCAACCCAGAATAGAAAAATATATGATCACACGACCGTAGCAAAAGATCGATTCATAAAAATCCGACCCGTTGCAGTTCCGGCACCAAACCGATATAGTTTTGTCACAAATCTCGAATTGAACTATGACGGGTCGACGATCACGCCTGTCGGTTTGTGAATCGATTGGCAAATGACGTATATGAAAACTACCATTACATTCCATTTCGAGAATATTTTTGCCCACGGCTCGGTTAGGTTAAGGTGGGAATTTCGATGAACGAGATCATTGCAAATGTACGGAACAATGATACATACGTATATATTTTCTCAATGATGTTTCACCCAATATGATTCTTCTTATTTTATCCAGTACTAGTAGACCAAGAGCCAGAGCCCAAAAAATTCTCTGAATTTTTTAAGCCTGGTTTTTTAATGGCTTATTGCAGTGGTTGTGTACACAAACATACTGCGGTCAGTCAGGCGAAACTGAGAACAGGTGTCTCAGTTACGCTATCGAACCTGCCGTACCTGCCGAGGTAATAAAACGAATTTAATAAAGCTGAAAATCGTTATACAGATTGTATATTGCATATACATAAAAGGTACGACAGTCAGTCAGCTGAATATGGGGACGGAGCTGGTCAGTCGGTCGCAATGTATGTACAAAAAATAAATACGGTGCAATTAATTTACTACACTTCAAAATTTTTGTGAGGGTATTAAATGCTATATGAAACATAAAAAAAATGATCAGTTATCGATTTTGCGGGACAACGCCCGTCAGTCAGCAAAAATAGAAATGAAAATTTCGCGCGGGATAGGCGTCGCAGGTGGCGGTTTGCTTTTTCTTCATTATCTAATAAACGAAATGAGTAAATAGGCCATTTAGTAATACTAATATAACAATATATAACAGTTATTATACTTCTAGATAATATTTATTACAACTAATATTTGCTTAATTTACTCATCAAATTCTTGCTCCGAATCATCAAATTCATTCATTTCGCTCTCACGATCAGAATTGTCAAGCTCTGTCGTTTCCAAGTGAGTTTTGGGTTGGGAATCTGAAAAATCAATATAATTACTGTTATTATAAACAATAAAAAAAATTATTTTTTACATTAAATATGAAGCATTGAACTTTGCCAACACTATTATTTTCATACCTGAATTTTCTTGAGTAGATTGAATGACGACATCTTTGACGAATTGTGGTAATTGATCGCCTTGGAACCAATTAAATTCATATTAATTGTTGTTTATTTTCCACCCGTGATCGATTGGAGAGAGTTCTGTCGTTACTTTTCGATGTGCATTTCGCCAAATGTTTGCAATGTAGCTCGCTCTCAAAAATTGTTGCATTAATTCTGATTCACATGGTGGCATACTTGATCCATCAACATTTTTTCCTTTTTGTTTAACGAATCTTTGTTGGTTATAGAACATTTATACGTTTTTGAAAACAAAACGAATCGTGCCTTGTTCACTGATTTTAATTTTTTCATGCTATATAACTGGCAAACAAATTGTATTTTTTCGAACACGTCACTTCTGTTGTTGTCGCTTATGTACCCGAGATCGGCGAAGGCTTTTTGAAAATCTGCGCTCTGGCGAATCAATTGAAGAGGCCTTTTTTTACCTTTTTTGTAAAATGCCGGGTTAAAGTCGCATCCAGTAAAAAAGTGTTGGTGGATCCAGTATGCCACCATGTGAATCAGAATTAATGCAACAATTTTTAAGAGCGAGCTACATTGCAAACATTTGGCGAAATGCACATCGAAAAGTAACGACAGAACTGTCTCCAATCGATCACGGGTGGAAAATGAACAACAATAAATATGAATTTCAATTGGTTCCAAGGCGATCAATTACCACAATTCGTCAAAGATGTCGTCATTCAATCTTCTCAAGAAAATTCAGGTATGAAAATAATAGTGTTGGCAAAGTTCAATGCTTCATATTTAATGTAAAAAATAATTTTTTTTATTGTTTATAATAACAGTAATTATATTGATTTTTCAGATTCCCAACCCGAAACTCAATCGGAAGCGACAGAGCTTGACAATTCTGATCGTGAGAGCGAAATGAATGAATTTGATGAGTAAATTAAGCAAATATTAGTTGTGATAAATATTATCTAGAAGTATAATAACTGTTATATATTGTTATTTTATTATTACTAAATGCCCTACTTACTTATTTCGTTTATCAAATAATAAAGAAAAAAGCAAACCGCCACCTGCGACGCCAAGCTCGCGCGAAATTTTCATTTCTATTTTTTCTGACTGACGGGCGCTGTCCCGCAAAATCGATAACTGATCATTTTTTTTTATGTTTCATATAGCATTTAATACCCTCACAAAAATTTTGAAGTGTAGTAAATTAATTGCACCGTATTTATTTTTGTACATACATTGTGACCGACTGACCAGCTCCGTCCCCATATTCAGCTGACTGACTGTCGTACCTTTTATGTATATGCAATATACAATCTGTATTACGATTTTCAGCTTTATTAAATTCGTTTTATTACCTCGGCAGGTACGGCAGGTTCGATAGCGTACCTGAGACACCTGTTCCCAGTTTCGCCTGACTGACCGCAGTATGTTTGTGTATACAACCACTGCAATAAGCCATTGAAAAACCAGGCTCAGTAAATTCAGAGAATTTTTTGGACTCTGGCTCTCCGTCTATAGCTGTTGCCCGTGACTTCGTCCGCGTAGACGTCAAACCGAACCAGCGCACGCCGGTATAGCATCACATCTCGCCCGATTTTCTCCGACTTGATTGATATATACTATTATTTTCACTGAATTTTTCGTTCAGTCATAATGGAATATAGCCTATATCACTCCTGAATAGTGTAGCTTCTTGTTGGTGAAAGAATTTTCATGATCGGATCAGTGGTTCCAAAGATTACCCCCAAACAAAATTAAAAACTTCACCTCTTCATAATAGCAGTATAGATGAACCAATCTCCATTTCAGGAAAAATCTAGCCTTACAACCTATATGATTTGAATTCGCCATTGTATGGCGAATTACGGTTCTTGGTTCTGTAAACCCATTGCTAGTGTAAGTGAAACTACTTTTTTTCATCATCATCAACGTATTATCCACAAATTATGAATCTTACTCTAGTGTTTCAATGTTATTGGTGGTTTCAACGTAGGCTGCAGACGTGAATAATGGAAATTTGTTATCCATATTATCGAAACAACAAATGGGTTTCCTCCTGGTGCCCATTTCAATCATAAGTAACGTATCAAAATGCAATATAACCCTCTACTCATCATATAAATTTTGAACACGTCTGCAATGATTTACGAGATTTCAAATTTGCAGTTGTGCCATGTCAAGCTCTCTAATTTCCATGAAACGCGGTGATGCATCCGCAAAACAATAAAAAAGGACCGCCATGTCGCCTGAATTTCACATACACATATTCGCATTGTTACTTTCGGGCTTCACCAAGCCCATTTGAACCGAATTAGGAACGATTAGCCTGTAGAAATATCGGAACTGACACGAATTTCAAATATCACGTTCATTGTATAGTTTATATAGCACACATTTTTTCCAAGGCAATGGTAGTAGAAAGGTAATTACAGTTGGTCATCTGAAATATCACAGCTCGAGCTAACGCATTCCACAGCTGAAGAATAAGTTAGTACTAATCAAAATAGCTTCTTCAGGTGATTTTAACACTTCCAAATTTTGAAAGACGTGTTTCTGATGTTTCCATGAGATTCTGAAGTATTTCCATGAGATTCTGAAGTATTTCCATAACAATTTGTCAAGAAAATAATAGGTATTTCATCTGGGCTTCATTTTTCCATCATAGCGCAGAAAAAAGAGAGAAGTGGACCACATTTCAAAGTATAGAAGATCTTAATGAAGCTTTTCTTCATTTTTATCGTTTGTTTTCATATCATTTTGATTTATGTTTTCCCAAACGCACTTATTACCATAAAAATAAATGCAAAAAATGGGTTGATGAATCTGTCATTCATTCTAGTTCCAACCTGAAGGAACATTTTTTACTGAAAAAAACATATCCAGATTTTGAAGATATATAAAAGAACGCTAAACGTAAACACTCATCTCTACTGACTGAAATAAGAAAAAGCTACTATCAAAATCGTATATTCAACTCATCAAATACTATACGTACATCTTGGACAATTATTTCAGAAGTATCGAACAAGCATAACAAAACTGA
Organism: Zygogramma bicolorata; assembly: GCA_032362365.1. NCBI lineage: Eukaryota > Metazoa > Arthropoda > Insecta > Coleoptera > Chrysomelidae > Zygogramma > Zygogramma bicolorata. Next base: position 502,360 of record JAVJAQ010004531.1, on the reverse strand, counting down.
CCAAAATATAGTAATCAATAATAACGGAGAATTGACAGGGAATGCATCTGAGATAGCTTCTCTTTTCAACCACTTCTTCATCGAAACTCCTGTTAATCTATCAAAATATTCCTAAAGTTAGTCCACTGAAGCGTAACAATGAAGTTAATGAGGTGAGCATGTTCTTGAAACCGTTTTAAGAAAGAGAGCTTCTTTTACTTTTGATGAGAAGAATAAAAAATAAAATTCTGCTGGAACAGATGAGATCCCAGGATTTATTCTCAGAGATGTCCTCGAGGATATTATTGCTCCCCTAACTCATTTGGTGAATTTGTCTTTCCAAACAGGTTAATTCCCGAACTCCATCAAAATTGGAAAAGTCATATCGATTCACAAAAAAATGATTCGAAATTATTAGAAAATTACTCTGTATTTTCGAAGTTATTTGAATATGCCTTTCTTGACCGTCTTTGGAGCTTTATTGAAAAGCATAAGATTTTATCGGATAAACAGCATGGGTTCCAGGGTGGAAAATCAACATCAACCGCTATATTATCTTTCTTCAACCAAATGATTGAACATATTGCTGCTGATGCATGTCCAGTAGCAATCTTCTGCGATCTAAGCCGTGCGTTCGACTGCGTAAACCACGAAAAACTATTAGAATTGTTGGAACTATGTGGTTTGGGGGGTCTCCCATTGAAATGGGTTGAATCATTTCTGGCGGATAGGAAACAATACGTATCTAAACAAATAAACTCTGATAATACAAAATATAATGAAAAATCAGAATGTCTGAATGTTGATATGGGTGTCCCACAAGGGTCCGCATTGGGACCGGTGTTGTTTATTTTGTATATCAATCAGATAGATTGCATTTTAGAAAGTTGTCATCACTCTGCATACGCAGATGATTTATCAGTAGTGTTGTGTTCACAGGACACTGATTTACTAAATGCTAAATGTAGTGATGTGATGAATAATATATCAAACTTTTTCTATGAATGTTCTTTATTTTTCAATACCGAAAAAACTGAGGTAATACGTTTCCATAATCGTCAGAAGGCGGTAAGAAATTTAAATATTAGAGTAAATGAGAAATTTTGACAAACACTCAAGAATCTGTCAGATTCCTTGGAGTATATTTGGACGAATTTTTCAGTTGGAAAACCCATTGTGATAAACTTATTGGTAAATTGAATTCCCTGAATTTTCTTTTTTTGAATCTCCGAAACTTTCTCAATGAGGCACAGCTACTTGCAATTTACTACACCCAAATTGATTCAAGGCTTAGGTATGGTATATGTCTCTGGGGTAATTCCACCTCAGCATCGGATGTTTTTATCAGTCAAAACGTATATTGCGTACCTTGGCACATATTCAATTTAGGGACTCATATAAACCTTTTTTCAAAATGTACGGAATTTTACCTCTTCCACGTATATACATTTTTGATATGGCTGTTTATATTTTCAAAAATAGATCTTCCTTCAAGTTGAATGAAGATATTCATGGATATAATACTAGAAGTAAACAATCCATGTATGTTCCATTTGCGAAGGTGAATACCGCATATTTTGCTCCCAATTATATAGGGCCAAGCATTTTTAACAAACTCTCAGATATCATAAAACAACATAAAAATGAGAGTCATTTCAAAAAAGACTTGAAACATTTTTTATTGGAGAAATGTTTTTATTCGCTTCCCGAATTTTTAACTGAAAATTATTGTATGTGACTGTCCTATTTTATATTTATATTGCATTTAACTTTTCGATATTTCGAATAACCGTTGGAATTAGGCTTGATAATTCCCATACATGTCCCATACAGGTACTGAATCAATGATTAAACCGCTCTCTGTAGGGTATGTCGGTTACATCCAGAGTTCTGTCAAGCACTGGAAAAGACTGATTCGAGCACTAAGCACCCTTGAAAAGTGCTACGGAATCTCGAGCACTAAGCACTCATATTGGCAAAATGCTCGCGATTACCAAGCACATTCAGAAAGTAATTCGACATGGCCAGCGCGCACTAAGCACTTTTCAAAAGCATGATACTTTGACATGGTTTTTGTATTTTTTTGTAGACTAATCACTTCAAATGAGATGAACCCTCAACAAATAAAATTCTCTCTTGTGAAAGATTGATATTCAATATCACTCAGAGACCATTTAAAAAAACCCTAAGCAGACATTCGTACGGAAAAGCTAATTTTTTGATGTACTGTTAGAAAGGCATCATTTTGTGGTGGATGAATTCTTTCTCCACAGCTCTTTTGGGTTTGTCCAATTGTCTTTTATAAATCACCTAGCCAAATATGAAGGTGTCATTTTTATGTGTTGAAAACAGTTTAGTTCTTTGCTCGTAACTGGAAAACGGTAAAAGTTGAAAAAAGTTTTCAACAAAAGTTGCAGGAAATTCAGAAAAAACTTCAGTGACAAATTCACGTAAGTTTGATAATTTAGCCGCCATACACTCACTAATTTTTGTTAACCCAAAATCCTTGATTTTTGCATCGCAATGGTGCGAGAGTACGAGTGAAAAGGGTTCGCGAAAGAAAGAGACAGCCATGAATCGGAGGGAGTTTTGCATGATATGTAGTCTGATTGATATCATTATACAAATGTGAAAACTATTTGTAGTGCCCTATCGATGCGAAGAAAAATTTCAGTGAAGAATAACTATATTTGCAGAGGTTTTGCGGTTGATAGAACAGTTTCCCGAACTTTGAAGGAATACTGGTTTTCGAGTTGTCGCCGATGTATACTGAAACATATCGCTTGGTGTATGGAGTATACCGTTAATATTTTGTTCTTACGGGCAAAGAACGTATCGTATCCGATTCCAGTCACATCAAAACCATTTTCGAGGGTACACATAGTTAATTCTGAGCCCTTCTTGAAATCAATCCGCTGCAATGAACACACTCTCATAATTGTTGACGTGCTTACACGATTTGTTTATTTATATTCAATTGAAAATACGACATCACTATCTGTTAGGTATGAAATAGATGTATGAATGATTTTATATCGAAATACGGCATTCCGGAAATGATTGTTTGTGATCGCAGTACCTGATTCACTTCCGGAAATAAAAAAATACAAGCAGAGGAGCCCAGCTCATATTGACTGCATTTAACTATCCCCAAGCCGAAATATCAAACTGCAAATAATCGCATTCAATGATGCTGATATTATAAAATAGAATTTTTACGATAGCTGACAAGTGTTGTCAATTACTACTTCTCGATTATCTTTACTGGTATGGGCCCTCTGTTACGGAAATCCTTACTTGATTGGTGAAACTCGCAACGAGTGCGAGAATTTTCAGTTTGGTGTTTGGGTAATTGTGCATTATTTGAAAGTTTCTACTTTCACACCAGAAGTTCCAGTCACATCTACGATTATTCATGTTGTCACTGCATTTAACTATTTCGAAAACTCTCTTTCAAACTTCGGCTCTATACTCATCAACTAACAATTATTAATATTCAGTTTTTTATTTTGCTCGAACATTTTCGCCATTTATATATTTGAAAACAGGTAGGCATATACCTCGATTCCTTTATTGAAAAATCATCATCATTTCTCAGACAAATCAATCAAAAAGTACAACTGATAAATGAACCTCAATTATTTGAAAAAAAAAACACATAATTTAAATCATCTATATATACCAAATATGGATTCACCAAATATGGATTCACCGCCTAACTGTGGTATGAAATTCAACAGTACACATGGCACACGAAACTCTGACCGATTTAATCCTTTTCTTTCTTTTGCTGTCAAGTCTTGCGTAACGCGGCTAAACTATCAAACTCACGTGAATTGACCATTTCACACTTTTTGTGTAGAATCGAATTTCCTGCAACTTTAGTTCAAACCTTTTTTCAAAAACACTCATCGTTTTCTACTTACGAACAAAAAACTAAAATTTTTTGTTCTTTTCAGAACTTCTTGTGAAAATGGCACTTTCATATTTGGATATCTTATTTATAATTGATTATTTCCCTCAATGCGAATAAACGATGAAACAGTTGAAGACTAGACTGCTTTTACAGAGTTTTACAACGATTAAATGCACTAGACCTTTTAACCGATTAAAATGTTCGAAATAAACCGGGCGTTTGGATCACTTTTCAGGTACTATCTCTGGTACTATATTGTTTCTAATCTAAACATATATCCCTCCTTCACCAAGTTCAGTCGACCAAAATGCGTGCATTTCCATGATTTTCAAAATTTTGCTTTCAAGCAAATGCTTTCATGTATAATAATTTAAAATAAAATCCCTCGACCTGCGGTCTCGGGATTTTATCAAATTATCATACATTCAAGTCATTTGCTAAGCAAAATTTCGAGAATCATGGAATTGCAGCACACATTTTAACCGATTAAACTTGGTGCACTCGGGATATAACCCCCGACAATTATATACTACATCATAAAATCAGCTTTTCCGGATGAATGTCTATTTCAGAGGGATTTCACATATTTCAAGAATGAGAAGAATATTCGCTGAAAAAACTGGTCTTATTTTTTTCAACTTACCTGTGTCTCTGAAATTAGACAAAGGATTGAGTTGTGTTAATGGACATTATCGTTCAAGAAGTCAACAACTGTATAATAAATTCGGAAATCAATTTTGGAACCCATTTCTCCATAAGCCGCCTACCTTGACCATCACTTTTCCATGCAGCCATAAATGATTATTTGATAGACCTATCGATAGTGCATACTGCGCTGGGACCTAAAATACTGCGGAACATTTAAAACAACACAGTGATCTTTCGAAGATGCGTATGGAAGCGATCAAGACTCAAGAGTTCGTCTCGAGGTGGCGTGCACTGCACTGCAGTACTCGGGAGCACTTTTCGGGATTGCTAAGCACCAAGCCTTTTCCTAAAATGCTCGAAACAGTATGCAATAAACACTGCTTCAAAAAAGTGCTCGGGAGCACAGAGCTTACGAATACAAAAGTGCTATAAGTGCTTCCATGAGCACTAAGCACAATGCTTTGGGAAAGCTGTAGTTATATCAGTTATATTACATTTTTTCAAACTGATGTCAGGTGTGTTATTTCTCAATTATGTATGATAAGAGCGATCACAGAGTCAGTCGAGGTTGAAGTCACCTGTAATAGTAATAAATTTTTCTCGTCGTAAAAATGTTCTAACATATTCAAAAGACCATGACAATTATCTTCAGGTGATCTATAAACATTAACATTCACATACATACCATTCTCAAATGAAAACTCTGTTATCAAAAGAAAATTGTGTTTTTTTATTATTAATGTATTAACAAACTTTAGTATTTCATTGTTTTTCAACCCAAGTTACCACTTCACATAACTCTTAGTATTTGTGCAGTAAATAGCCTGGCCATTAATCTGCACCTCTGAATCATATATTTCTTAAATTTATCTTTTTCCTACCCCTAGAAATGAAGCTCACAAAAACTTAGTTGAATATGAATCAGACATTGTGGCTTTCCTTAAACGGAATCTGTCTTCAATTTTATGACAGAATGATGGCGCAGGACGACCAGCAGAGGATTATTAGTACAGCAATTCACACGTATTCTTGATGCAAGCATCAAGTCTGAGAATACACCATTAATCCGGATTTATATGAAATTGTCATTTCTGCTTCACTTGGTAATCCTGATGGTTCTTCTTTTTCACTGAGTACTAAATTAACACGAAGTTGTATGTGGCATCCCAAGTCAGTCAACTAGGATGGTTTCTGAACGTTTTTAATAGTTCATTCTGGTCGTTTTCCACGGCTATCGGTAGGAGATTTCCCCTCTAAATGAAGAGGATGTGACACAAGCATCAAACCCCCAACAAGAATTTTGAATTTTTCTGCTGCAAGCTCTACTTCGAATTCATCAGAAAAGAACCACCAGATGTCACGTTTGTCGAAAGTCGTCGTAAGTATGACTGAAAACACATTTTGGCAATACACCACAAATAATATTTCGATGGATTTCAAACCAATTCCTGCCATTCCCCTAGAGGACAAGGCCCATAAACCAACACCAGTTTATTGAATCACTGACAGAGTTCAACCAGTTCCTGAAAAAAACATCCAGCAACTATAAGCCCATTCATTGCGTTGCTATCTAGCATTATAGAAGATGTGTGATTCTAGCACCTACCTACGTGAATTTGCAAAAATCATTGAAATGAAACCTCAGTATAAAATAGACGAAACGAATACTCAATTATCAATTTTTTTCTCCTGAAGATGCCAACTTTGTAAGCGAAACGCGCGTCGAGTGCAAAAATATCAGTTTGGTGTTAGGGTAATTGATCTCCAGAAAAAGTTTCACTTTTTACACCAAAGGTTCCAATATCATCGTTTATATTGATTGAGGTCATTCAAGTCGGTACGTTTATTCATAGAATGTTGCTCTTTATCAATATGAACCATTTCTAGAAAAAATTTTTTCGAAAGATTATTCTCCGTAGTCATGCCATCACACCCTATTTCAGTATTCTCATAATCCATTTGATGATCATTACGATCGACCTGTTCTGGTAAGGCACACGAATTGACGTTTCTTCTACAATCGTTTTTTTTGTCAAATTATGAGACTATTGAGATTCCCAGCTGTTTGACCAATATACGTTTGATTACAATCTAGACGAGGAATTTTATAAACAATATCAGATTTTTTTTTAGTTGAAGATTTAACTTTCGAGTGCAATACAGAAATGGTATTTATGAATTTTATTTATTTTTTTGGACATTGATTAATTCAGAAGTGAGTTCATGAATGAATGGTAGAGATCTGAATATGGTGGGAAGTGACAGATTTGGAATTATGTTTGTGGTAGTTAATCAATTATCATTGGAAAATAGTAAATTAGTTATAAGATGTTTGGAGTTAGAATTTTTTAGCAGAAAATCACGTGATTCTATTTAACAATTCTGGCGTGTGCTGGGATAACTTAACTTATCAACCATTCTTTAAAGAGAAGTGGCCATATTTATTTTCATTTTATGAGGATGGTATGAATGGAAATCAAGAAATCGATTACTTCCTATCGGTTTTCTATACCATGTGATGATTATTTTGTTTTGCTCAGTTCTAATTACTTTCATATCTCAGTATGGTATACTATTGTCTATTTTTTCTTTGACAGTGAATTGAATATTGACATCATGAAACAAACTCAAAACATCGTTTATTCTATCGGAAGGTAATGAAAGAATCAAATCATCCACATATCTTTCAACAAAAGTAACACTGAAAGGAAGTGTAGAGGCATGCAATTATCAAGAAGATTATCTGTAATGCTGTGCATTGGAAATTAAATTCATGTTAGTATTCACACCCTGTATGCGCATTTCATTCGAATGTATGGGAATTTCATTTGAGATTTCCTCTCACGAAACACCCAATGAAAGAAGTCTTTGTTTCAGTCTAGACGAGATATAAGATTTCAATGTGTAAACTTTTTGATAGACAAAACATCGCCTTCGCGTGTGATCAGCCGACGGACAGCGCTGTGTGGGCGGCAGGCTCGAGAAAATGGATTTTTGCAAAATCTGCAAAAAATGACGGCCGTTGGCTCGAATTGGGAGTGGACGAAAAAGTCGCTGTTGGTAGTTGATCCGGAGACACGGTTAGGAGTCGAACAAGAAAAAGTTTGTTGGGAAAAAAAAACTCGCGAACGCGAGGAGACGGCCTTTCAAGGTTTGTCCCCTGCCAAAATTATAGGGGCGCGTTTCATTACGAGAATCTAATTACGGTCGGAAAAATCGGGAAAATAAATAGTGTCAAATTGATTCGTGTGCAAAGTGCCATATCTTGAAGGAACCAAGAAATCTATGGAATGGAATAGAAACAGCCATGCCAGATAGAAGACTTGGTATGTCAATTTTGATGTGTGTTAACGTAAATAACCATTTTATCCACTTTTGGGAAGGGAAGCCATCATTCATTTTATATCTGTTGTTTGAATCACAAGTTGAGAAATCTTTCTGACCCTCTCTGACATCGAGTAGTTATTGAGATGGGCCATAGGGCGGCCTATAATATATATTCAGTCAGTAGGGCAAATTTAGAGGCATTTATAGATATAAGTACATCAGATTTTTGTGTTCTGAGTACACATTTTTCTATTTGTGGAATTTTCATAATTCTCATGCATAGAGAAGACCATTGCCGGTCTCGGTTCATTTTTCAATATTTTGATTAAACTAAATAGTACGGTAAATGTAATTTTTTTTTATGAATTGTTTTCACTGCATATTTCTCTCGTTGTATTTTTTTCTAATCTTTTTTGTAAGTTCCTATTTTCATTTCGTTGCTAATATATTGCTTAAAGTTCAGGGGATTTCATTTCTACAAGCCGCCCTAGTTTCAGATTTCAGAGTATATGAGGAACCAAATATTAAACCCTAGGTTTCTCACTAAAGACCCTTTCTCCGTGCAATAAGGGCCGAATTCATGTTTCTTTCGGACATAACCTTAAACATCCAAAAATTTGACGTGGATAAATCTACGTCTGGTGACAGCAGCTGCCATTATCGACAATAATAACCTTTTGCCATTATTACAAGTGACGTGCGAAGGGATTGTTATCTGTTTTGATTCGTTTTTGTGGACACGAGGTTCACGTAAAGCGAAGGAAAATATAAGGAAATTTATACAGAATAACAATAACTCTCGCAGCTGTTACATCTGGTGATCTAGCGTTGGGATTATTTTTGCTGAAGTGTGAACTAGTTGAGAAGTGTTGATAAGCAAGTGATAATGTTAAAATAATACAAAAATAATACCTTTTCAGCAAAAACCACACTAGTAACAGAGCGGTGGGATTGTAAATTGTAAAGTTGTCTATTCTGTAAACATAAACTGATACAGATAGATTGAAATAGAGGTAATAGAGGTACAGTGTCAGAAAAAAATATTGAGGGATTATTGTGGATACCTAGAAGAGCAATAAAATAAAACAACAATTACAAACCCTACCGTTCGTTACATATCCAAAGCATAGTCAGCTAAAATCGGAGATATTTTGGAGCCCATTGGTGTGCCAAACATTTGTTTGTGGAATTTGTTTTCAAAAAGGAAAAAAGTAGAATGAAAAATGAATTCTAATAATTTGAAAAAAGTTCATTTGTCTAAACTACAAAATTATTTTACATATACTCACTTTTTCTCAATACAATTTTCAACAGTTGCGAGGGTTGAATTTGTCTCTAATGAAATAGGGGTTATCATCAGTTTCGTAAGCCTATATGAGTAGATTATTTAAAAATACTAGTCAATCTGCTGTTAGAGGTATCAATATTGGTTTTATTGCTGATTTTTATAGTTGTCTCGGAGAAGGTAATAAACATTACCGAAAGCTCCGAAAATAAGAGAGTTTTCTAATATGAATAGCTCTGGATTTTAATTTTCAAATGAAACATCATATTTATTTTATTTTTTGATTTATCAGAGAGTTCATGACAAGTATGTGACATTCACAGAAGTTTTTACGTCTACTTCATTTCCTCTGAGTCAGTTTTGGTATTGCATCTAGGTAGCCAAGATCAGATGACAACTAATCTTCTTATCAGGTGACGTCAGAAGATTACAACTGCCAGGTTTTGACGAGTAGTATGATAGAGAGGATTGGGGTAAGATATCAAAATCAGTCTCGTATTCAACTATTATTTTTCGAATGGCCACTATTTTTTGAGAGGTACTTTCCGAATTTTTTTTTATTAATTGGGGGTTGAATATTGTGATTTTTACATATCAAATTCTGATCCCCTCAATTGACTACATTTTTATTTATTGTTCATTTCATTCTGAATATTTTCAAGCTGCGACCGAGGTACACTTACACAATGATGATGGAAAAATCTGGATTCTCAACAGCACTTGGACCAGTTGAAAAAGGATCACAAGTCTCTTCAAATGTAAAAATCAACTCATGATCAATACATATTTTTTTATAGAACAGCATTCGTCTTTCATTTTCTCCGTAGAAAATATAAAAATTATTATCGAATTATTATTATTTTTTCGGATTGTGAAATAACGAATAACAAGAAGAAAACTACTTATGAGGAGAATAACGATGAATATGCAAAAAGTTCAGGAAATATAGTGTCTCGAATCACTTCATGGAATGCATAAACTTCTTTACGGAATAGGAAACGGAAATTGTTCATGGACGGTTGATATAGTCTTTCAAAATCAGTTATCAGGAATAATACACACAGTTTTTCTTTATTCACGTAAGGAAAATTTGCTCCGATTGGAAATACATCGGATGATGTGTACCTCCAAGATATCAGGATCCTCACTTGCCGAATTTGAAATGAATCACTGAGTTTGGTTGTGAGTATCTATCTACTCTCTGCTGGATTCTCAATTGGTCTTTGGCTACTTTCTTGCTGATTTTCACACATTTTATTGATTTGTAGAAAGCCGGTCAAATTGTTCTTCTCCATTCCCAAGCCGAATCAATCCAAACTACTAATTGCCATTCAATTGTATTGTTGCTAGGCTGATTTCCTTCTGGAATTTTTTACCGCACACACGATCACTTTTCTCAAATGACAATATGTGATTTTTTATTTCTTTCTTAAAATTAATTATTTTGGTGGGAAATACTAATACTATATACATGATTTTTTACAAATTTCGTATTTAACAAATTTTCACCTTATTCATTTCCTTTCATGTGTCACAGTTCACCTCATGGCTAGTCTCTGTAACTGACTTCTTTTTCAACTTGAGACTCTTTCAATTGACAGGTCTTCGATTTTCATATATACTGAATGTTTTGCTTAGTATTGCGACATATTAGGATTTTTATTAAAAGTTGCTTTTGTAATATTTTTCATATTCTTATGGTAACTATAGTCGGGCTGTTCAAAAGATAGAATTCAAGGACGCGTGAACAGTGAATGCCTACATCTATATATAGCCTGCGCGGCGTAGCCACGCCTTCTAAACTGATATAAATGAAGAACTGTTCACACTGTACTGTACTCATTTGCGCTTTGTATTTACGTGTGTTACGTTTATTAAATAATATGGATGGAAAAACTCTTTCACCTCCAAGAAAAAGATAAAAAAAAAGACATTCAACTGTAGAGGAAAAAGGTGTAATAATGAACACTTATAGTCGGAGAGCTGCTGATGCACGTTTCATGAAGTGTTTTATGCACCTTGAAATTTTGTTATAATGCATCTCTTGGGTAGTTGTGAAGGTGAGTGTGTGTTGGCTAGACCAATCTTGGGACACCAGGTACTGCGCATAGAGGAAAGGTGCAAAAAAATATGGCCCAAATGAATTATTTTATTCAGAATCCAACAATCTTTAATGTGAAATTAAGCTAATTTCACAACGGATACTGAATAAGACATTCAAACACCGTCTTCAATTCAATAATTAAAAATAATAACAAAAGGTATACACTTCTGGTGGGTCAGGGCAGGACTTGGAACTACTGAAAAGGGGTGTTTCTATAGAATGCCTCAAATGCCTTTTCTTTATTCTATTTCGAGGAGGACTATTATTATTATTAGCAATTGAAGAGCACATGGGAAGAATGAAAACAGTCCATTTTTACCAAATTTATTTGTAGACATAATATTTTTCCCGTCAATAAGCTGCATCTTCTGGTACCTGAATGAACGGGAATATCGATAACAGTCACATAGAAAACGTGAATTTGAAAATTCATATACTCGGCAAAAACGATGAAAGATTTTGCATTTCGAATTCTGAAAGGTAGTTCTGATGGCTAGCTATAAACGTGATTATAAGAAAACATATCAAGAGGGACTGTTTTTCTCACTAGCTGAAGATAATGAGTGAATAGCTGATAACCCGAATTTCAATTAAAAAACGCTTTCCTGAATATTCTTGGTTCTTGGGCATTCATCGTTTTTTCCGTGCGCTCTTCATTTGATACGACATTGTTTCCAATCCCATCCGTATCTGTGCTGGACATATTGTCTGAATTAATACGTGCTCTCCAAAGAATATGTATTAATACTATTCAGAAGTAGTAGACTGACAGCCTAATACAACCCTGTGCGTTCTTCGATATCACAGCCGACCAATCGAAACGCGAGGACTGACTTTCTACCTGCTCATCACTCACTGATAACCCTGGCAAGGTTGCCAGACTGGGCGATTTATCGCCGATTAAGCTACTTTCTTCTTTCTTCTATGCGCAGTACCTGGTGTCCCAAGGTAGGTCTAGCCAACACATACTCACCTTTACATCTACCCAAGAGATGCATCATAGCAAAATTTCAAGGTGCATAAAACACTTCATGAAACGTGCGTCAGTAGCTCTTAGACTATTATAAAAAAGCATCCCAGGAGTTTATGGGAGAACAGGGAAATGAGACGTTTTTGTTGAGTGGTGTAAATCGGACTTGTAACATTGGGGAGAGGAACATTCAAAGAGTGCGTGCCGTTCACGTGATCATTCTATCTTTTCAGCGGCTACACTATAGTGGCCTTTTTTTTGAATTTCAAAATGCCCATGTAATTTTGTTTCAGGTACTATTGCTGATTATGGAGAAATTTTGTTGTGCTTCCCAAGCTGTACTCAACTGAAATGGAAAAAGGAAATATTGACTCTGTGATTGATCACTGGTTAATATGAAATATTTTTATCATTAAATGAGGTTATTGTGATTGATGATTTCATTTGGATGTGGGTATTTTTGATACGTTTCAATTTGGGGCTTTATTTCTGAGCATAAATATTTTATACGAATTTTAAATGAAAATGTTAGAAATGAAATCTCTTTCGCTCTCGATTCAATAATCTATGTATATATACTTACTGCACGAAAATCGGTAATTCATATCCCAACATCCACAAAAGGATTTTGAAACAACTGCTTCAACCGCTAGCGAAAATGAAATATGGGAATCACTCTCCTTTGAGTCCTAACTCCGAAACGACACAACGGCACGAGACCAGATCTCTGCAAACATGTTTATTCTGTTTTGATGGATGCCGGCATTCGATCTTACTTACAAAGATCACCGTTTCGCTTCGCGCACGCCAAATATCAGCCCCATTTATATTCGTCGGAAAATGTGTACTCCAGCACTGAAAATGGGTTACGTTCCAAATAGAATCAACATCCTCTGCCAGCTCGCTTCAGCACTCTCATAAGTATTTCATTCGTATTCTGCCATATGTGTGTCGAATTGGGGTGAAACGAATTCGGTTTCATGATACTAATGCTGATGAAGATTCGAATTTGATTTGAATGGAATGAGATGTTATGAACGATACAGAGAAGTAAAGCTCATTACGGGAAATGTCCTACTACCATAAGTATATTCTTGAACAAATTTTACATTCATTGTCAAACTGAATTCGAAATTGAAAATTGAGATAAATATTCCAATGTTGAAAAACAATCTATGAATATATTTTAATATTAGGGAGAAAGCTTTATTAAAAATGAAGAAACTAGATGAAAGACACTAATCATTATCGAGATTATTGTTCTTAATTGTGTATGTAAATAATCTATTTGAAAATGTTGAATTCTTCGTGTGAAAAAAATCTCAATACTCTTCACATGATTAATTTTGTGCGAATGAGGAAGTATTGAAAAACTCATTTTGGCTTTTCAAAATCAATGTTGAAGAATACAAAACTTCAACAAAAGAAGTAACATGAGAAAATTTTCCAACACTCTCTGTTCATTCATAGACGTTTGATTCATTTACTAACAAGAAAAAAGAAAGATTGTATCTAGAACATTATTCATCTATATATCCACTGAAAATCAATCAACTAGACATACCTATGGAGATGACGGTATAAATTTGAAGATAGAGCGAATACATACAATACTATCGAAACAGCTGTAACGAAGTATAACGAATATAATATTGCTGGCATGGCGATTCTGATAAAATCAATGAAAAAAGTTAAGTATTCTTTTTTGAAAAGAGCTCGAAATTCGTTCAACGCAAGATCATCATTATCAGGCAATAAAGACTCATTTAACAGTTGTTACTCTTCCTGTTATATTCGTTGAAAATCTTGTTCGCGCACGTTGGCAGAGAATCCTGGAGAGATTCAAATATCATTTCACACAAAAATTCATAGACTTTCAGATATTCGCAACTATTGGAATGAAAAATGGCAATATGCTCGAGATATTTATGCGAAACAGCAGGAAATTAAATTAAAAATTCTCGAGCTCATTCTCAATGATTTATATCACCTCATAACCCTGTTACCAACCCCAGCTGTAACGTTATAGGCAATTCCTCAGGAGATTAAAACTTTTTCGGTGAAACACCTTCACCATGTCAATTCCAGCCGAACACTCGTATAGAATTTGTGGAGGGCTTTACGGTCTACAAGGTGCGTGTTTTGTTTAACTTTTGAGCCGACCAAAACAAAACACGTCGGCGGCAGCCTAATAACCTCCGGGAAATTAATAGAGTTAACTTCAGAGAGTTTTCGGACCGAATGTTTTGTATTGTCTGGCCTGATTTATAGACGAGGTGCGCAAGGTCTTGCGGGGAAAACTTGGCACGGGAGGAAGATATTAATTTGAAGGTTAGCCCTGCTGAACTACGCTCCGAATATAAAGAGGATTATTGCCGCATTGTTCGCTCGAAGATGACGAAGCGAGAAGGAAAATTTATGAGTCATCGTTGAATGAAAAACATAGATGTAATACAAAACGAATGACAACAGTGTTCAATTACACTGGTCTACAAAACTTTTGTTTCACTCCTCCAGATTTCATGTTTTTTTCATGGTAATTGCAATATGTCTGAAAAGAAATAAAGTATGAAAAATAACGAAACACGTATAATTAGTTAATTTACAACCATATAATTCTTTATCTGAATGCTTTATAAATAAATGATTTATATTGGTGACAATTGTATACCCCGTAGTCACGGTAACAATATATCTACTTGATTTTTCTGAGAAAACCACGTTCTTGGTATTTTGTCGTTAAATGAAATATTTTTGATATGTTCAGAACGGAACAGAGATTTAATAATTTTAATCGAAATATAATGGATGTAAATAGAAAAGTATACAAATCTCAGTAGGAAGTTTCATTTCTGTCCCTTTCTGTGATAGCTAACCTCGACGCTTTGCGTCTCGGTTAACTAACTGATCTCACGACAGGAATGAATCACTTCCCACCTCGGTGTGTAATATACTACATAATAGAATAAAAAAAAAACTTATATATATTTTGCTTCAAATTCGGATCATTTGTTCAAAAAAAGTTATACGATATTGAATAAAATCTGTTTAAAATTTTCATCTCATAAGTGTAAATAATGTTTCTTAGTAGTATTGACTTCGTAGATTTCTCTCTTTCCATATTTTATATTAGTGTTTCACGACAAATCGCCCAACAAAAATCGGTAAGCATTTCTTCTGACCATTTTCCGTTGTAGCGCCTCTCTATGTGCAATATATTTTGGTGAAACCTTTTACCACGTTCATCTGATACTTCGCTAAGATTTTCGGGAAATAAATCTGAGTGAGTTACATATTTTCCAACCTAAAAATGCTATTTGCTGTCAAAATCAGAATAATGTTTTAGTTATCTGATTCACATCTGAACAACAAGAACAACAATCATTTGTTAATATAGTCCATAGCTTGGTATGTGTTCCTTTTGCCACAGAATTTTTAAACGAGCATAAAGCCCTATATGTTTAATTTCCATGATGTAACGTATTTAACGATGGCGTCGTGTACTATGCGATTGTCGAGAGCAAGGAGAATCGTAATATTAGTTGGTTATTGCACAATCCATGAGATGAAATCAGCTAATAAGACAGAAAAATGCTGAGTTATTTGCACATTGGAAAAAAATGTAGTTCAAGTTCAATGGAAAGCAAATCTGATTATGTGTTCAACTCATCCTATTCATCATATTTTAATTTAAGGAAGGATTTTGTTGCAGACCATTGTTATCCAAACACCAAGCAGTTCCACCTAACGCGAGATTGGCCAACAACGTTGGCCTTTTTACTGAAAATCACTACAACTAAGGGACATACCATAAGGGATAGGAACAACCTGATCCGAAAAACTAGTTTTCAGATCTGCCGTTTCGGATAATATTATCATATTTCTTTTTGGAACGAGTTTAATTAGTTCGCCGACTTCGGCCAATGAACTTTCTGCTATTACTTCACTACAAAAAATGCAATTTTTCCTTATTTCATTCCTAGTTTTCGGGTAGACAATCTACCACAATCTGAAAAAAAAAATATGAATGGGATAAGGAGTTCTCATGATTATTAGTTCCTCTGTTTTTTGATAAGCAATTTTGAGGTATGCGTGAAGTTGAAAACTGATAGGACGTAGTTTTCATTAAGGAACTGTTTTCATTAACGCATCAACTTTTTGAAGTAGATTGGAAGTCTGCCTACACTTGTATAGATATCAACATCAACATGTTCACGAGTGAGAATGAATACAAAAGCTAGGATTCAAGAGTGACAATCAATGCAAATCAATGTTTATGTTCCATATCTGTCATGTGATAAGAAAGCTCTGAACGTATATTTAGTTTATCTATAGTTAGATATTTTCGAAAATACTTTCACCGATTTACCATGGAATTTCATGACAGAAATAATTGTTCACTGAATCTGGGACACAAATTCAATTGCATATCCCTTTTTTTCAATGTTGATGTTCTTAACGCTGTATATACAGTGTCACACATAAAGTTCGCGACATATGGAAGTTCTTTTTATTAATAGATATAATGAAGATTTGGCTTGGCAGTTAGCTTGTGCTTGAAAAATTAGTAAAAAACAGCCTCTTCACTTTTGTCATGTGATACTCTAAACCTGTCAAATTTGACATTTTTTTCGAAAATCCTCAAAAAATTATTTTTTTTTGGAAATTTCGAAAAATGCCAAAGAGAAAAAGTGCTCAGTTTCCAATTTTATACCTTTGCTCGAAATTTGGACTCTTTACTGTCACTTCGACTTTTTTCCAATTTTTTTAATTTTTCGAATCTTTCGCTCCATCGATTCGAACGAAACATGATTCAAATTTCATAATTTTGATGAATACGAGACTTCAATGCCATATCTTGCCCAGAAAATACCCGCATTGGCCTGTTACCAGAAAAAGAAATGAATACACCTCCAGAAATTCGTCTTTGTTGCAAAGTTCATCTAGTTTTTTCATTTCATTGTTAAACTGATTCGGTTTTTCCATGTATGGACGTTAATATGTCAGTAATCGAAAAAACGTATTCCTCTTCATTCTTATTACACTCGTATTACTTTTTTTAATAGATTTTTATCCAGTTTGATTATTTTCCTGACCAATAATTCAGTTACAAACTAACCCGAAGTATCATACTTTTCTGTAAACTAAACATTGACCTACAGTTTCAAAACTATTCAAAAGACTTTGGTTCTAGCGATTTGTACTAAACATGATATAAAATTTCGTGATTTTAAACATTACAAGACTAATGCAACATGTCGGGAAGAAAATAGTAGGTACTGATCAAATCGAAATAAAATTTTCCCTCAGTAGGCTTTTGAAACAAATTTTTAGTTTTGGTTAATGTCAAATTATTGCTTTCAATAAATCGAGTGGTTTTGTGTGCATATTTTCGTACATTTATACACAAATAAAATTTATGTACAATGTTATCCACGCAAGACAAAGTGGAAATCGTTCTTTTATGTGGTGAGAATGTGCCATATCGAGATGTTGCTTGTATTTTCAATCGCCGGCTCTGTGGACAATCATTTCAAGAAACCACATAATCCAATAAAGTATAATGAAGAAGAACAACTCAATGTTTGTTTGAGCGTTGTTGAAAACGGAAAAACTAATATTAGGAGTATTAGTGAAAATACAGGGGTTGGCAGAGAAACTGTGTGAAGAATTTTGCACAAAAATAAATTCCATCCCTATAAGCCAAAGTTCATACACACTCTTAAAGCAAGAGATTTCGATATTCGAGTAGGATTTTCCTTTTGGTTCCAAGGTGAGAGAGAAAATGATATCGCATTTCCCTACAGGATTTCATGAACAGACGAGGCAACTTTCACGTCGAACGGAACAGTTAGTTCCCAAAATTGTCGCTGGTGGTCCAACACTAATCCAAATTTTGTAATAGAATGCCGTGACCAATATTCATTCAAGACAAATGTGTGGTGTGGGTTATTACATAACCAAATAATTGGACCATATTTTTTTAGAGAAAATTTGAACGCAGCCATGTACAGAAATTTCATTATGAATCAGTTGTCTGAAGTTTTGGATAATCTGCCTCTAAGTGTTAGACGAAATTTGTGGTATCAGCTTGACGGGGCACCGATCCACCAAACGGTAGAAGTGAAACAGTGTCTCAGTCAGTTGTTTAGGGGCAAAGTGATAGGACGAGATTGGGAAGATTATTGGCCACCAAGATCACCGGACTTATCTCCGATGGACTTTTTTCTATGGGGTTATCTGAAACAAAAAGTGTATAAGCACAGACCATTTGCAAACAAAGAACATTTGGAGAATACCATTCGGAAGTGTTGTTCTAACATAAATCCCCTATTTATTAAAAATGCCACCAAGTCTGTGAATGAAAGGACTATAATTTGTATAGAACGGGAAGGACGGCATACTGAATGATGAATTCGGGTTCTTTATAAGATTATTGAGATAAATCAATGAATGTTATGATGTTTTGTTGTGAATTTGGTTATAGTTATTTTGTGTTAATGTTATTTACACACCTAATGGTGAAAATAAAAAATATAAGATTTATGAAATTAACTCAAGAAGCGCTATTATTTGCTCGATAACTACATCTAACAGTTTACATCCAACAGTCACACTGTTGGGTGTAAACTGCATCAAAATATTTGGAACTCATCTGCAGCTAATGGGATACAAGTCTGCTAAAAAAAGGAATACGAGTGTAATAAGAATAAAGAGAAATACGTTTTTTCGATTACTGACATATTAACGTCCATACATTGAAAAACCGAATCAGTTTAACAATGAAATGGAAAAACTAGATGAACTTTGCAACAACAAAAACGAATTTCAGGAGGTGTATTCATTTCTTTTTCTGGTAACAGGCCAATGCGGGTATTTTCTGGGCAAGATATGACATTGAAGTCTCGTATTCATCAAAATTATGAAATTTGAATCATGTTTCGTTCGAATCGATAAAGCGAAAGATTCGAAAAATTAAAAAAATTGGAAAAAAGTCGAAGTGACAGTAAAGAGTCCAAATTTCGAGCAAAGGTATAATATTGGAAACTGAGCACTTTTTCTCTTTGGCATTTTTCGAAATTTCCAAAAAAACTGATTTTTTGAGGATTTTCGAAAAAAATGTCAAATTTGACAGGTTTAGAGTATCACATGACAAACGGAAAGAGGCTGTTTTTTACTAATTTTTCAAGCACAAACTAACTGCCAAGCCAAATTTTCATTATATCTATTAATAAAAAAAACTTCCATATGTCGCGAACTTTATGTGTGACACTGTATGAATGGATGACAGTGACATATTTTTGATTTGTCATTTATCAATGAGGGAGGAAAACTCTGATTTCATTTTATCTGTCACATGTTTCAATAACTGAGTATAAATTTGACTGAGATTGTTTCTTTTATTCATAGAATGGTCATCACTATCAATTTGAACCATCTCCAAAAATAATCTCCTCCTAAAATTAACTTCATTAAGTATCTAGAACTTTTGTATCATTCTCTATTATTAACATTACACCTGCAATCACTTTTATGGGAACTTATGCGACTATGTGACTATGCGAGTGTTCTCGAAGTCTGACCAATAAGATATTTTATAGACTATGTTTGATTTCTGTTTAGCGGGAATCGGGGTTTCACCATATTATGTGATTTTGAAACTGTTGTGATATTATTCTTGGAGATTCTGATATTATAATTTTGAAGAACATTTATCGATATCGGTGTTGATTCTTGGATGTATGGTAGGGATCGATATCAAATTCCCCCATATTGACCACTAACTGACCCAAACCAACTTCGTTACGCGATAATTATGTTTGCGATGAAATTATAGCTTTGTTCGCGGATCACATTCGGAACTGATTATGAACCAGACCAGAACTAATGCAGGATTGTCGTAGAGCGCATGCCCGATTATGAACTTGTTCAGGATTTTATTTTATCGCGAACGAATTCACCGATTTTGAACTGTTATCAGGGTCATCTCTCATACTGTCTCGGGCAAGGGGCAAGTCTTCTAACAGTTTTAACTTTTTACCTGACCTAAAGTTCGTGTATTTTGGCCACTGAGAAAATTAGTGATACTGAAAGAGGTAATATTAAACAGTAATGTTTCGTATTCATTAATTATACTTATATTTTTGGACGTAATGGCCGAATGCTTGGTCTTTCCAACAAACTCTGAGGAGGAGAGTCATGAATGGACACACCAAAATACTTCAATATTCCTAGAACTGTGTCGAAAATACCAAGAGCAGGTGGGTTCAATGAGAATGAAAAACTTAAAGAAAATATTCAGCATTTGAATATTCCTCTTTGTCGAATTGAAAGAATGAAATTCAGATATTGTTGTTGAAAAAAATTTTCAAAATTGTTCGTTCCGTTAACCAGCTGACGACAACCGTCAGAAGTCGAAACTTGTGCGAGCAATGGATCAACGAGGCCTTACCATTTAACGTGCGATTACCCAGCACGGTGGCCCGGCGAGGATTCGATCCCCGGCCTTCCGCTTGATAGGCAGATATGCTAACCACTACACTACCGAGACTATAATATGTACCTATAGAATTATAAATAACACTCTCCTTGTCTTTAGGAAGTGTTAGAGGTCTCTTTGAGGTATGAACACTCTCGAGGAACCTATAGAATGTAGTTGCTCCCTTTGCAGCAAACCTCAAGAAAACTGTTAAAGATTGATTCTCAGAATCCCTTTTCTGCCATTTTTAATGATCAGACCTAGAATATCGATTTGATAACTCTTCGGTCATTTCTCGGGTTAATCGAAAATTCTCTACATATAGATCATCACCGAACTGTGGCAATAGTTCTTCGAAGTAGCATTTCTTTTGGGAACTTCAATAAGTTTCAGCAAATTTTCCATACCCATCACTAGACGATAAATGGTCCAATATGGTACATAGAAACGAATAACCACTGATAGACAAACTCAATACTATAAAAGAGAAACTTTATAATGATGCTGTGAAGATAGGTTATAGTTTTGCTTTTTGTTTGCTGCTTCGAAACATCGAGAACCGAACTTTCCGTCCTAACCAAAATCCTAGGATTGCTAAAACCGATTCTGAATGAGAGATGAAAAGATTCGATGTGATCCGCGAACACGGAACGGTTACCAAAAATTCTGAACTATGTGATCCGCGAACGCTGTTTTTCAGACTGCGCTTGCGAATAGTCCCTGAACTAGTTCAGAATCATACCCGCGAACAAATCTTATATTGTGTAGTTCCCAGTACTAAGTTTTATCAGGTTCATCACGAGGGTCTGCCTCCCGGCCGAACTAAAGAGAGTGTTTGATAGAAGTCTAAAATGTTATAAACCCCCGTTTTTAACCAAGTTAGGGGATGATTCTCAATAAAATACGAACATATTTTCCATCTATTCTATTAAAGAAAGATCATGCAACATTTTAAGTTGATTGGGCCTAGGAATCACGTTGTCCCATACAAACTTTGCCCCCGTTTTTTATCCCCTTAGGGTTGGAATTTCGGAAAATTGTTCTTTATCGGAAGCCTACGTCATACAAAGAACACACACTTCGAGTTCCAGGTCTCTACGATCAGCGAATTAGGCTGTGTGTAGATCCGTCAGTCAGTGATTGGGGAATGAGCATTCCATATGTATAGAAATATACCTCCGTAGTGACCCAAATACAGAAGCTAGGCTATGTAGTAACGTGGACTTTTTAGAGACCAACATTTTTGGTGAAAATTATGTTTGTCTATACCGAACCGTTTAGTCAGCTAACACCTGTCTAAGCATCACATCTAGCCTGCTTTTCTTGATTTACATTTCCCACTGAATTTTTTGTTCAATCATAATGAAGTATGACCAATATCACTCCTGAAACGTGTAGCTTCCTGTTAGTGAAGGAATATTCATGATCGGATCAGTAATTCCGAAGATTCTCCCCTACAAACGAACAAGCGAAGTCAGCACCAAATATATTCATAATATTAGTATAGAATAGCGACCCGTCCCGGATTTTTTCACTTCGAACATTCTTGCTTTTTTCCAAGACACTTTTCCACATTCCGTGAACCAAAAATAAACATTATATATCATTCATTATACCTCCAAAGACTTTCTTATTAATATAAAAAACATTTCTTGAAAATTGAAAGTTTAAAATCATTATTATTCATTTATTGGAGTAAGGTCGAAGTATTTCAGAATCTGGCTGTTCCATGTCTAAAAATTAACATATTACATTTGGCCGTGCATATTCAGCCAGTAACGTAACTATAACTAACAGAGCATAGTCTGGCATATTTTTCCATATTTACTGTCAAAATGGGTCAGAATAGGGTATCAGGCAAGATCGGTTTCACTGAGACGAAGTTTTCCCATTTTTCCGAGGTATTATAATAAAATACAATTATTGGAGTGTGAGTCCTCTCTATTTATTCATTTCTTGGCAAAAACATTACTATATTTTCGAAATTTTATTCATCATATAAAAAACATTTTCCAAGAACTCTACCTTGACTAAGAGAGTGCTGCATGTTTTCAAAGAGAATAAGTAGGTATCTGTTGTGGCAATCTGTATACGATAAATAAACCACATATAACTCAAATACGAATCTACACCGTCTAACTGAAAACGATATATATATATATATATATATATATATATATATATATATATATATATATATATATATATATATATATATATATATATATATATATATATATATATATATATATATATATATATATATTGTTATTATTTTGAGGTGTTGATATTTGATATTCAATGGAAGCATACCGTATTCTCCAGATGAAGTACAATAGCTCTCTATTATTTTGATTTATCTCATCACATTAGAAACACTGAAACTATCAGTGTTCCTCCGGTATATTATTCACATCAAAATCCGTTACGTTGCGTAGTTTTCAAGATCTAAGCATACATAGGGACAGACAGGAAGCGGGAAGCGACTTCGTTTCTCCATTCCTCATGAAATATTTCAGATGATACGTTCCACCCCTCGAAAGTTATCCTTGTTAGCAACCAATCATATATGACAAACAGAGAAAATAACGATGCATCCATCCATCATCATCTCTCATCGGTTATTGCCTGTCGTATATTCTATGGTCAATTATCGATATATAGCCATTAATTTTGCACAAAAGCCGTAAAAAATAATTTTCTCTTTCATATACACCATAAATAATCCTCAATATAACACGTTTTCCACCTATACATCCGAAAGGGATACCCACTGTTCCATAAAAATAACTTTTATTAATCCATTCGAGCCAGATCATTAATAATGGTCACGCTTTCAAGATTTATCTTCCGATAAAACTTGAAATGGAACGTCCCTGCTGAAAATTCGCTGTAAAAGTAGCAGACATTTCGTTATTCGTTCCTGTAAATCTGATATGTCACATAAAAAGGCGCTAAAAGGGACGGATGATTTATTTTCTTCAGCCCAGGTTAGAATATAACTTCGAAAGTCATAACTTTGGATCTTAGGTACGTGGCCGTTGAACAGAAGAAAGCTTATATTAACATATAATTCGATTTAGGTTACCTATGGATTCAAATAAAACGTTTTATGAATAAAGTTTCATCGATATTATAATATTCTCATTTTTTTGGTTTTCAGACGTACTGACTTTGGGACTATATATATTTTGATGACATTTTTATCTCTTTTATGTTCACATAATAGGAGAATAGATTACATTTTTTGTTATCTGTTGAATGGAAAAACGATTATGGAGGGAGTTACTTCACTCTGGTTGCATCACTCCAATTTATGATTGGTATCGTTTAGTGACTTTTTGAGTATAGAATTTAACTTCTCAAGCATAGTATAATATTTATCTAGTGATTTATAGCTGAACTCTTACCAAAAAAAATACCCAGTACGTGCAAGAAAACTTATCAAATTTGTCATATTCCTAGATAACGGTTTCAATTGTTCATGCCATTTGGTAACTTGAAACTTAAAATTGTTTATTCGTGTTTTTTTGGGTTCCTAACCTACCACAATCTGGAAGAATGAAAATGAATATTGGAATCTATACAAGTGTAGAAGGACAGGTTACAAACTTCAACCCAGTTGCTGCGTTGATTAGAAAACAATTCCTTTTGAATGGAAAACGTTTTATCAGTAAGCAACTTTTCGTTTATCTCAAATTTGCTTATCAGAAAATACAATAACTAATATACTCATTGCTGACGTTTCGGAAATCAATTTTGCTTCAGTTTTCAAAACTCGTTCAGATATATTCTCTTCGTGTTTCGTTTTCTGTGAATTTCAAAAAAAATTGAGATTTGACATGTCTTTCAGAAGTGACAGCCAGGCGCGATCTGTATCAACTGCACTGTTCGAGAATCAGGCATCCGCAGGCAGCATGATAAAAGCAGATTCCCCCAACTTTCGCCTCCTGCTATTGCTCTCCCTTGCTATAGCAGACAACGAAAGTTGAAAGAATCTGCTTTTATTGGAAAGTTCATAATTTTATGCTATAATTTCACAAACAAACGGCTTCCATTTTATGTGTGTGAATTTATTGAATTCTTTTGTGTTTATTTAGGAAATCTCATCTGAAGTTGTAGTTTTTTTGAATAATAATATCAAACAATCATGGATGCAGATCGCTCAGTGAGCCGTATAAAGTGTTTGGTGCCAAGTTGCCGCAACTCTAGGAACCGGAATACAAAGTTGTCTTTCCACACGTTCCCAAAGAGAAATACATCTTTGGTGGGAAACATTACGGAAAGTGGATTGAAAGAGAAAAAAGACAGGTACAAGGCTTGGAAAATTAAACTGAAACTGCGTAAATCACCACCTAGAGCGGCTTCAGTGTGTTACTTGCATTTCAAGATAGATGATTTCTTGTTACCTGGTGAGTCTGTTTGTCTATTTTTAGGCGAAGTTATGGCGCATTTCATCATCCATGTTGTAAGATTTGGGATGGATAATGCTTAAAACTCGATAAATGCAGAGCAGTTAGAATGACGTGTATAAATTGTAAAGACTTTTATTTGACACTACTGTTTTTTGTTTCAATATACAGGATCCCATAAAATGACATAGATGAAAATTAGATTGAACATAAAACTATTCCCAACATTCTCCCCCCTTTTGCAATTTTGTAATGACACATTTTGTTAAAATTGCAAACTAACAAATCCATAAAAAATAACATATGGACCACGAATTGAACATAAAACTATTCTGAACATTCAACTGAATCCAAAACGCTCTGGAGCCTTCACGATGCGTCCTCTTCTTGTTACTGCCGGTTGCTGAGTAGTGAAATTACCCTCTTCTCCCTTCGAATTCATTGCTTTCTTCTTTTTTCTTTTTCTATTTTCATACTTTTCTTCAGTTTCATTCTGCTTGTCTTCGGTCCTGTTTTCCTTTCTTGAATTCATCAACTCATTTGCGCACTCCGTGCTGGAAATCTCCAATGGATGAAGTCGTTGAAATGGTCGAAGAATTTCCCCGTTCTGGATTTTTACTCGAGCTATCCTGGCTATACCATCTCTACCAGGTATAACTTCCAAAATTCTTCCGAGTGGCCAGTTCAAGCGTTTCATATTATCTGCAGCAACGTACACGATATCTCCAACATTCAATGTACCAAATTTTCTTTGACCAGAGTTCACAAGTTCCGCTAGGTACTCCTTTCTAAATCGAGTCCTAATGCCATCTCTTATCTTTTGCAAGTACCGGTGACGTGAAATAAGATGATTCCTATCTACGAAGTCAAGATCAGGGGTTTCGTTAGTAGGTAGGTCTTGGATGAACATCGAAGGGCTCAAAGGTATCAAATCTTCATCGTCTTCGGAGACGTAAGTTAATGGTCGTTTATTGATGATGGCTTCACAGTCACAAATAATAGTCATCATTTCTTCAAAATTAATCACCGCTCGTCCCAAATTTCTACGAAGAAGTTCCTTTATTACTCTGACTAAACGTTCCCACCATCCTCCCCACCAAGCAGCAGAAGGAGGATTGAAAATCCAATTTATTTGTTTAACCGAAGAGAATTCCAAAATTTTATCCCAATCAACTTTTTTCAGCAAGTTATTTGCCCCGACAAAATTGGTTCCATTATCCGAATATATAGTGGATACTCTTCCTCTCCTAGCTAAAAACCTTCTTAAAGCCATGAGAAAGCTATCCGTCGACAAAGACTGCACTAATTCTAAGTGCAACGCTCTATATAGTGCACAAGTAAATAAAACAATCCATACTTTTTCACCGCTTTTCAAATATAAAGGCCCTGCCAAATCCAAGCCTGTGATTTCAAAAGCTGCAGCTTGGTTTACCCTTTCCTTAGGCAAGGGCGCGAATGGGGTTTCTACATGCTTGCTATTAAATCTTTTACATTCTGTACAATTCTTGATAACGTTCTTTATAGTTTTTCTGCCTCTAAGAATCCAAAATTTTTCCCTCAATATGCAGAGTAGTGTTTGGACACCTACGTGTTTATTGATTTTATGTTGTTCAAATATTAGCCTTTCAGTCAACTGATGTTTAGATGGAAGTAGAATTGGAAATTTGAAATAGTAAGGATCCTCGCTCATTAATAACTTCGTTCTTATTCTTAAAATGCCTTTCTCATCCTGAAAAACTTGTAGATTCTTTAATTTTGTTTTATCTTCAGAACTCTCTTTCTGGATTATTTTAATTATACACATTTCTGCATATTCTATTTCTTCTAAAATCAGCTGTCCCTTTCTTCCCCCTTTTCTCAAGTTATAATAAAATCGCTGTATCCATGACACCATCCTAACAACTTTTGTGAATTTAGAAAAATGGCCTAATCTATTCGAAAAATTATTATTGGTATATGTCACATTACTGACGACCATTTTTCTCCTTTCATGTTCAACCTCATTCTCTAGATTTTCATGTACTGAATGAGGCCAATATTCCCGTTTTTCTCGCAACCAACTCGGCCCTTCCCACCATTTATTCTCCATCAGAACTTTACCTCCACAACCTCGCGAAGCAACATCAGCAGGGTTCGAGTTGCCTGGTATATGATTCCACTGTTCTGTGGAAGTGAAGGAACGAATTTCTCTCACTCTATTTTCAACGAATGATTTCCACGGACCGATAGTCTTTATCCAAGTGAGTGCTACCATGGAATCTGTCCAATAAAAAAATTCTAGAGTGCTTAATTCCCGTACTCTACTAATAGCTTGGCCTAACCTACCTCCTATTAAACAAGCTAGCAATTCTAATCTGGGAATCGTTATATTTTTTGGTGCAATTCTCGATTTTGCTTGCAATAACTGAACGGAAAACATCCCATCCATTTCAATTCTTATAAAAACACAAGCTGCATAAGCAATTTTGCTTGCATCTGAGAAAATATGAATAGTGGCATTTTTCAATATATAATGATTTTGCAAAGCAATTGATCTTGGAATGGAACAAAAACTCAAGAAATGAATTTGATTCAGCCAGCTTTCGAATTTTTTTATTATATCATCTGGCAGGTCATTGTCCCACCCAATTTTGATTTGCCAGGTCTCTTGTAACAACATTTTTGGTATTAAGGTGAATGGGCAAGTGAATCCTATAGGATCAAAAATTTTCTGGGCTGCAGATAGTAAGCTTCGTCTGGTTCTGGGCGTATTTTGAAGTTTACTAAATGTACTCAGGTCGCATAATATGATGTCTTCTTTGACATTCCATAACATTCCCAAAACAGAAATTTGAACAGAATCATTATTTATGTTGGTTACCCAATCCCTGAGATTAAATTGACCTAACGCCATCACTTCTTTCGATTCCTTGATAAATTTCTCAACTTCTTTTACAGTATCGAAACTGGCAATACAATTGTCCACATAAAAGGAATCCTTTAAGATTTCAGCTGTTTCTTTTAAGTTAAATGGTGCTCGAGCTAAATGGTGATTTATTGTTGCAGCTAATAGAAATGGACTAGGTTTCACCCCAAACACTACTCTACAATGCCTGAATATTTTCTTTTGGTTTTCTGAATAATTGTCCCACCAAAAGAATCTTAAGAAGTCCCTGTCCTGAGGGGAAATACTAATTTGAAGAAAAGCCTTCTCAATATCGGCTGTGACACCTATTGCCCGTAACCTAAACTTCAATAGGAGAGACGGTATGAGCTCAATCAAATTTGGACCAGTTTGTAAACAATCATTCAAAGAATTACCGACCTCGTCTTTAGATGAAGCGTCGAATACAGGCCTGATTTTGGTTGATTTACTTGATTCCTTAATCACAGCGTGATGAGGCAAATAATAGAAATTTTTCTTACCATTTCCTTCTTCTTTAACTTCCTCAATAATACCCAACCTTTTCCATTCCTCCAGTACCTTATCATAAGCGTCAAATTTCTTGAGATTGACTAGTTTTTTGGTGGTCGAAAGTAGTCGGGACTCTGCTTGATATTCGTTGCTCACCAATTCCGTATGACCTGGAATCCATGGAAGGACAACCTCGTATCTTTGCTCCTTGTTGATAATGATGGATTCATTGAAGTTCTTGATTGTTTCCTCTTCAAGAAATTCCTTAGTTTTTACTTCGGCTGGATCTTTTATTCCTAAAATGTCCAAATTCCATAAATCTGTCAATGATGAATTTGTGACACCCGAAAAAGTCATCCCTTTTGAACATACATTGAGTTGCCCCATCACAGTCCACCCGAAATGAGTTTCTATAGCAAAAAGTTCATCATTCAAATTTTCGAGTTTCCCTGTGAGTAATTTGCCAAAAATGTCAGCACCCAGTAACAACTCAATATCTCGCGGCGCGTTTTTCACAGAAGTTTCGTTCAGAAAAATATTTCTTTGTGCAAGCCGATTTATGTAGGATGAATCTTCCAATCGAGGAATAAAATTGCATATTTTTTCCTGATCAAGAACAGACAATTCAATTTCAAAATTTCTGTCAAGGTTTCGTACAATAATATCGAAAATTTCGTGTATTTTTGGACGCGTTTGCATACCTCCGAAAACGTCCTGTATGATATTCTCCACGCCACTTTTGACATAACCTAGATCTGTCGCACATTTTGACAGTATGTAAGATCTTTGTGACGCAGAATCCAGTAATGCTCGGACAACTTTCTCCTTGTTATTATTAACAAGTCGAACGAGTATAGTTTGCAACAGGGTATCAGTACGTACATTATTTGTTAAAACGTTCTCAACATTTTGATTCGCGGCAACTGATTCATCATTTTTTGAATCTTTTTGCACACGCAAGTCAGGGCACATGATAGGATAATGTTTCTTAGTGCAAACCAAACATTTAATGAAATTTCTACAGTTGCGACTGGTATGGTTTGTTTTCAAACAGGAGAAACACGCCCTTTTACTAACGATTTTGGCTCTTCTTTCATCCAATGTCAGATTTTGTGCTCTGATGCAATCCTGACTTGCGTGTGTTTTATCACAGAATAAGCAAATTGGAACATTCTTACCTCGATCTGATCGACTTCCTGTATTTGCTGAATAAAGAGCTGAAGCTGTATACATTTCCAATTCACCTTGTCTTTGTTTTGCTTGGATATTCGTCCTGTGATTCCTACTCAACTCCTTCTCTGAACCAAAACTAGCTTTTGCAAGATTTATTCTTTCTTCTGACTCTACCTCTCTTCTTAGAAAATCTAACAACATTGACAAAATATTAGTTTTATTCGAAATACCTTTATCTGCTTCACCCTGATTGACTTTTCCTTCGACGCTGACAGCACTCATACTACGATACCTCTCCCAGTTCTTCAAAATCTCTGTTGGCAAAGCTGACTCAACCAAAGGAAAGAGCATTGCTTCATATTTATCACTTGTTACTCCTGAAGTTTCTAATGCCCGCAGTTGAGTCTCCAATTTGTCGTATAAAGTTGCCAACGTCATACCGGTTTTGGTGTTTGTTGCTTGCTTGAGGACGAGATCTAATAATTCCCTGACATAAACTTCGATAAGAAATTCGTCCCTAGCGAAACGTGCTTTCATCTGATCGATTGCTTTACTGTAGTTTGATCCAGATGGTGGAAAGCTCTCGATTAATTCTCTGGCTACGGTACCTGGCACAGTTGCTTGTAATAAGTACTGGAATTTATCTTCTGGATCTATCTCTGCGTCATTGTGAATCTTCTTGAACTGGCCCCAAAAACCTATCCAGTTCCTCACGTTGCCGTTGAATTTTTTTTAATTCCAGTTGTGGAAGCTTGTATTTTCTTCTGTTATCTCCACCGGATCCTGTGTGATGTGAAGAGTCGTCTTGGTGCGAACTATCTTTCATGATCACCTCGCATGTTGATCTATACCTTATGATTTCTTCTCTGTAGAATTCACCTTCATCAAATTCTTTAATCAAATCTTCTTCACTTGGATTTGTTGAGAACAAGTTCTCTCTTATGAGTTCATCCAGTGAAAATAATCTATCGCTCTTGTCTTCCAATTGTCTCAGGGAAGATAGCACTTGTTCTTTGCTCACTGCTCTTGCTGTCAGTACTAGCTCTAACTCATCTTTACTTTTTCTGAATAATCTTCGTAACTGCTCTCTTTCTTTATAATACTTGTCCATCGCCTCTATATGTCCTGTCACGGTCGCCACAATGTAAGATTTGGAATGGATAATGCTTAAAACTCGATAAATGCAGAGCAGTTAGAATGACGTGTATAAATTGTAAAGACTTTTATTTGACACTACTGTTTTTTGTTTCAATATACAGGATCCCATGAAATGACATAGATGAAAATTAGATTGAACATAAAACTATTCCCAACACATGTAATAAAAGCCTCTTTGGTTCACTAACATTATACTAAAACTAAAAATTGTCCTGGAACAAATATCATTAGATTTTAACACACAATGCATCTATGTTCACCTCCAATGAATGGTATTGTGCGGCTATTCGAAGCATCATGAACACAGTTATATTAACCTTCACGAGAAAAGTTTCGTATATAATGAAAATATAGCAGAAAAAACACCAAAATCTTGTCTAGCGAGGGCAAATGATGACTGGATTTCAGTTTGACGCGTTATTTCACAAATACCAGCGCCCTCATCGGTCGATATTCTTTCCTATTATGCTGTCTGCGGATGCCGGCATCTCAAACAGTTCGATTGATCGGGCCTGGCTGCCACCCTAGAAAGACATATGTCAAATGTGAAGTTTTTGACATTCACAAAAAAAGAAACTGAAAACGAACCATAGAAAATATTTGTGAAAGAGTTTAGGAAACGGAAGCGGATTTGGTTTCCGAAACGTCAACGATAAGTATTTGATAAATATTAGTCACTGTATTTTTTGATAGGCGCAGATCTGAGATGAACGTCTTCATGAAGTACCTTACTGCTTTTTGATTAACGCAGCAACATATAGGGGTAGATTGTCCTTTTACACTTGTATAGATTCATATAATACTTAATTCTTATTTTTTCAGATTGTGGTAGGTTAAGGAACAAAAAAACTAAGGAGGAAGAATCCACTCACCACAAAATAATATTCAAACAGTAATTGATATTGTTATTCCTTCAATTGTCAGGGCTTCGGAATTCCCCTCGGAGTTGCTCCATTTCAAAACAATATATTCAGAAATATACAATGTTTCGAACTTTTTAATTAGTCCGTAGCCATGAACAGACCTTTCATTTATACGTATACCAAATGTCAAATCATTCACCCAATCGAGGGTTGGAAACAATATGACGAAGTAAGCCATAATCGACAGTTAGAACTGTCGATTATCTTTAATAGACAATTAAAACTGCCGACTATCTGTAATGAAGACTTCAAACTGTCGACTACGATCGACACTTCAAACTTTCGATTATTCATATTAGACAGTTTGAAGTATCAATCATAAATAAATGACAGCGTGAACTGTCGATTATAATTATAAAAATAATTTATGGCACCTCAGCGCCTTCGTACACTGCTCTTAGGCGCGGATGGAGATTTTGTTCAAGGAAAAACAACTGGTAATTATATATTATCGGTGTTATGAGATGGGTTTCATATTTTTTGTTAATCAAAAGACATTAACAATATTCTTTGAGATCAATTCTGTCAAATCACAACAACCCACTGAAACTAATATATTGTTACAATATATCCTTGGGTTCGTCGATTAAAACATCAAAAACTCTAAACTACTTTTATTATAACTCACTATCACAATACAATACAACACAATCACTCAAATCGCTCCGATAACTTTCCAATGCTCGGTACTTAAACTCTCTGTACTAAAATTTCTGCCGTCGGCGTGCGCGCTCCCGCTTTTATACGCTCGCTCATACAGTGGAGAACCATCTAGACAAATCTTCACAGTCGAATCTTCTGGATGAGCCGCGATCACGCGAGTATAATCGTTCCTGGAATCTCGCACTAATTCGCATCGATAGGCGGCAGGGCCGGCGCTAGCACATTTCGTTACATTATCCCCCTCTCAATTTTGATCGTCCCGATCAAACAATACGTCATTATCGCCATTGTAACGTTTAAGTCTTTCTAGGTGAACGACCTTCATTTTTGCTCTGGGGCTACGTTGAATCCTGTACACCACGTCATTTATTCTCTTGACTATCGAATAGGGCCCTTCCCAGCATGGTGTTAGTTTGGGAGAAATTCCTTGTCTACGACGAGGGTTGTATAGCCACACTCGATCTCCTTCTTTGAATCCACCAGTATTTGCCCTGAGATCGTATCGAGCCTTCATCCTGTCACTAGTAATCTTCAATCTTCTTCTGGCAATTTCGTGAATCCTTATCAGGCTGTCTCGCAGTTCATCTGCATAATCCTATACCTCTATTTCCTCAGAACTTAGGGATCCGAACACCAAGTCACAGGGCAAACGAAGATCCCTCCCGAAGATGATACTGGCTGGGGTGAGCTTTGTGGATTCGTGCACAGCTGCCCGGTGAGCCATCAAGAATAGTTGAAGGTGTCGATCCCAGTCATTTTGATGTTCTTCTACTACTTTCGAAAGATGTTCTTCCATAGTCCTGTAGAACCTCTCGACTATACCATCAGACCAGTTGTTCTGGTCTTGCTGATTCCCATCAATTCACAAACTTTCCTGAATAAATTATATTCGAAATTTCTTCCTTGATCGGAATGTAGCTCCATTGGCACTCCAAACCTTGTGAATATGTTGTCCAGCAGGGTTCTTGCAACGGTGGATGCTTCTTGATTAGGCAAGGCGTAAGCTTCAACCCATTTACTGAAATAATCCATAGCAACGAGGATGTATTTGTTGCCATCATTCGTCATCGGGAACGGTCCAGCTACATCGATGGCGATTCGTTCGAAGGGAGCACCAACATTGTATTGTTTCATCTCGCCCCTTGATCTTGTTCTCGGACCTTTGCTTGCTTCGCATTTCAGGCATCTTCGGCATCACCTCTCGACATCTTCTCGACATTGGACCCAGTAGAACCTTTGCCGTATTTTATTCAAGGTCTTCCTGGTCTTCTCGCATTTTTGCTGTCGTCCAATTGTCGTCTACTATCAATCTCACTTGGTTGATTCCTTCGCGACGTTCAATTCGCTCACAGTGTTTACAAGTATCCGAACAAGGTCTCCTAGACAAGGCATCTGCGTTGTTATGCAATCGACCTGGTCGATGTTTTATCCTGAAGTGATACCGGTTCAACTTCTCAATCCACCTTGTCCTTCAGGAGTCTTCATTTCGAGTAACCACTTCAGAGCTGCCTGATCTGTTCTTATTAGGAACTCTCTTCCGTACAGATATTTGTGGAAGTGGTCTACAGCCTTGATTATTGCCAGTAGCTCTTTTCTCGTTACGCAATGATTTCTTTCTGGTTTAGTGGGTACTTTGCTGTAGAACTCAATTACAGTATACAAGACAAGTTTTCCAAGTGAGCCCACGAAGGACCAGCTCCATTAGTCTCTCAAATGTTGCTGGAGCATTGCACAATCCAAACGGCATAACAGTGAACTGGTAAAGTCCACTCCCAGTCGAGAATGCAGTCTTCTCCTTGTCGTCTTCATGTATGCCTACTTGCCAGTATCCGCTCTTCAGATCTAATGTTGAGAACCAACGGGAACCTGCCAAAGTTGTTAATGTGTCATCTATTCTTGGTAGAGGGTAGCTGTCCTTTTTGGTGACATCATTTAATTTCCTGTAATCGACACAGAATCTCGTAGATCCATCCTTCTTGGAAACCAACACAACAGGTGCAGACCAAGGGCTCGATGACTCTTCAATCACACCGTCCTTCATCATCTTGTCGACAAGCTCCTCCACCTCCTGTTGCTTGGCGAATGGAATTCTTCTTGGTAGTTGCCGAATCGGATGAGCTTGGCCAGTATCGACTCTGTGTTTGACCAAATTCGTTCTTCCTGTTGTTGTCGAATCAAAAATGTCACTTTCACTCCGGATGAAGTTCTTAGCAGCTTTCAGTTCCTCTGTTGATAAGTGCTGACATGATTTTTCAAGAGTTGATATAGCACTCTCAGAGTCTGCCTTCATTTCTTAATGTTCATTTGAATTACAAGTCGCTACCCAAGTAACAGGTTCACATGTTCCAATAACATCGCCTGCCTTAACAGTTATTTCTCCAGGAAGCACTCGAGGAAACACGTTGGCAACTCTCACAGGAATCGTTTTTTTCTTTTTGACAAAGGCTCGTGCAAACACCAAATTGCTGGGAGATTCATCACATGGCTGGACTACTCCAACGCAGCACCCAGGGTCTTCTTCAACTGCAGCACAAACTATTTTCTCCGAAAATCCAGGAATTCTCGCAGTTTTCATTAAACGCAGTTTCGCAGGCATTGTCCTTTCTGCTGGAGTTGTAAGGACAAATTCTTTTCCTCCGAACCTCATAATCTTCTCCTCATTGTCGAATGAAAATCCATAGTCACTGATCAAGTCCATTCCGAGTATGAATTCATCTCCTTTATCTGCGACGTAAACTGTATCTGTGATGGTGAGTCTCCCAAGAACCAATGTAATTTCAGCCTCTCCTCGAATAGGTGCGTTTTCACCAGTGACTGTCCGAAGCACGACGTTGGAAGAAATTGGCTTCACGCTTCCAGGCCGAAGAATGTCGCTGCGTACCAAGGAAACTGCAGCATCGGTGTTTATGGTGCATATAACGTCGATTTCATTCAATTTTCCCGGAATGGTAAGGCTCTCAGATGTTCTTTTCAGCCTGTTAACATTGATGACCCTGGGGGCTCTGTTATTGCTAGCCAGCATGCGCCCCGATATGCTGGTTGATTCTCGTTTTCCTGCCGCCAATTTGAGGACTCGCTGGATGATCTTGTCCTCACAGGTGATTGCGTACGAGATGGCACCCTTGCAGGTGAGCTAGATCTTGATGGCATTCTCACCCTACAGTCTTTGATGAGATGTCCGGGTTTTCACATCTGTAGCATATCCTTTTTTTCTGGGTGCTGATGCCACTTATCATTGATTTGATTTCTTCCAGAACCTTCTCGACTGATTTATTCGCTGTGCCAAGTCGTTGTTCCGGTTCTTCTATTGAAACTGCTCGCACTTTTGGCCTCGACGTGTTGAAGGCCGCTTTCAATTCTACCGAACGTACCAAGGCATCGCTACTCCTTTTGAAACTTGTGAGTCGCAGAGTTCTTTGGATTTCTGGGTCTCTAAGTCCGTCAATAAATATCTGCACAGCCAACTGCTCCTTGAAATCTTCAGGCGCTTTTGGATAGGCCAGCTGGATTAGACGTCTAACATCTGCCTCAAATTCCTGCAAGCTCTCACCTTTGTGTGCGAGTCTTCATTTGTGCCCGGTACAGCTGTTCTCGGTGTTGATCGTGTGATAGAAATACCTTTCAAATGATTAAGGCTTTATTCATCACAAAACTCTAGTGACAGGACAAAGATTAGAAAATAAGGGAACACGTCATAAAAGTACTTGTCATAAAACAAAACTAACAGAACAGAACCGTACTAACACCACACTCTTCCTCCAATTAATAATTCATTTCGTACTCCTTGAACCTCTCTGGTAAACGACGTTGCCTAGTCAATTGATTGCGGTTGCTGTACTGAGAAGTCGATGGAGAATCGGGGGATGAGTCGGGGGAGACAGAATCTTCAAAGGAAACACTGTCTTTGTTTTTAGAAGGCATTGGAATAGTTTCATCACATGGATTTCCAGATTCTTCAACCTCTGAAATGCTCTTCAAGTCTTGGTCTTGGTTCGAGTTTGCTTCATCATTCGAGATAGATTGAGATTCCGGTTGCGTGCTGCTTCCGCCAGTAGGGGCCAAATGTTTCAATGACACAGTTGTCTCCCTTCCATCTTCCAGCCTGACTCGAGCGTAATTGGGATTAACATCGATCAGTTCTACTTCTTCTACCAACGGGTCGTACTTACTCAGTCGAACGTGCTTTTTCATGAGAACTTTAGTAGTAGGAATCAACCAGGATGGCAGTGAGCAGCCGTTAGCAGATCTTCTATTATGTTTGAACATCCGCTCATGGGGAGTTTCATTTGTCGCAGTGCATAGGAGAGATCTTATGGAATGGAGAGCAACTGGGAGCATCACTTCCCAATCGGAAGGTGATAAATTTCTTTGCTTGAGAGCAAGCGTAATAGTCCTCCAAATAGTTCCATTTTCGCGTTCTATTTGTCCATTACCGGGGGGATTATAAGGAGTTGACATAGATGTTGCTACACCGCGTGTATGAAGAAATTCTTGGATTTCTTCGGATATGAAACAGGCGCCTCTGTCCGTGTGAACATAGGAAGGAACACCGAATAAAGAAAATAAATCGATGAGACAATCAATAACAGTTGACGAACACATGTTTTCACAAGGGTGCGCAAATGGAAATCTGGAATACTCATCAATGATAGTAAGGAGGTACCTATTGCGAAATTTGGATGGAAGAGGACCCTTGAAATCCATGCTGATTCGTTCGAACGGATGGGTGGCCTTGATGAGAGAGCAATTATCGTTTTTATAAAATTTAGGTTTCACAAAGTTGCATGAAGAGCAAGATGCAGTCATTGTACGTACTTCTTCAACAGAAAATGGCAAATTGTGAGTTCGCACCCAGTGAATCATCCGAGTCACACCAGGATGGCACAGGTCACAGTGAAGTGAGAATAGCTTGTCAGAATGAATAGAACTACACACTCTTGAAAAGGTATCAGCAACTTGATTTTGTTTTCCTGGTCTGTACAGAATGTCGTAAGTGTAGCATGGAAGTTCCAGGCGCCATCGTTGAATTTTTTCATTTTTAATTTTGCTTTTTATGATTCATGTCGAACATGAACGATACAGATCGCTGGTCGGTAATAATCC
The DNA here is from genome assembly GCA_032362365.1 of Zygogramma bicolorata. Classification (NCBI taxonomy): domain Eukaryota; kingdom Metazoa; phylum Arthropoda; class Insecta; order Coleoptera; family Chrysomelidae; genus Zygogramma; species Zygogramma bicolorata. The sequence goes on along the minus strand of JAVJAQ010004531.1, from coordinate 464,826 downwards.
GGAAATGACGGCCTATCAAAAAGTGCCTCCACTTCTTCAAGGCACCCACTATAGCATAGGCTTCTTTCTCCACAGCCGAATGTTTTCTTTCACTATCGTTGAGTTTCTGTGAAAAGAAAGCCACGGGGCGTCCTGATTGGGAGAGAACTGCGGAAATAGAGAAATCGGAAGCATCCGTTTCGACTACAAAGGGTTCCTTGTCGTCGATTGTCTTCACTACTGCTTTTGATATTTCAATTTTCAGATCTTCAAAATTAGATTTCACTTCCGGAGATAATGGGAAGGTTTTTGTGTTAAGAAGCTTTTCAATCTTATCTGAATAATTTGGTACCCATTTAGAATAATGTGCAAACATTCCAATTGTACGTTGAAGTTCCTTTGGGCTGTTTGGTGGGGGAAGACTCAGCAAAGGTTTCAAACGATCGGGATCGGGAGAGATAGTATTGTTTTCTATTTTATATCCAAGTAGACTGATAGTTGTCTTAGCATAACTACTTTTGTCTTGATTAATTGTGAAACGATATTTATTCACTGCTTCTATAAATCGCTGGAGATTTCTATCATGTTCTTCCCTATCTTTGCCGCAGACTGTCACATCATCAAGGTAGGCATAAGTTTTCTCCAATTTTTCTTTTGAAATGACGTCATCGATTACACGCTGGAAAATAGGGACACCGTCGATGAGGCCAAACGCAAGACGACAGAATTGATAAAGCCGACCACATGCCTCGAAAGCAGTGAAGGGTCGATCTTTTTCTCTCAATGGGATTTGATGATACGCACTCTTGAAATATATGGTACTGAAATACGAGTTTTTAGATACCTTTTCCACTATCTGTTCAAGATCAGGAAGCGGATAAGCATCCATGAAGTACCTATATCGATTTATTGTTTGTGAGTAATCGATAACCATTCTCTTCTTGTGATTCTCGTTTTTAACAACAAATGCTTGTGCCCTCCACGGAGATCTACTTTCTTCGATTATTCCATCTTCGAGGAGTTTGCTGATTTCTTCCTTCATGAATTTGAAGTCGTCATCGGAATGTTTCCAGGATTTCGTGATGATTGGTTTAACGTTTCCAGTTAGGTACTGGAAAAGTAGGGGGGGTTCTATTTTCGCTAGGGCTAGATAGCAGACCGTCAAAGGTGGTTTAGATCCTCCGAAGGCAAATTTCAACTCCGAATGTTGTTTCAATAAATCGTGACCAACGATTACATTGGCACATAAATCTGGGAGTACATTCAATTTGGCATTATTGTAAAGGTGCCCTAGTAAGTCGAGTCTTGCAAAGCAATAATTTGAAATTGAAGTTGATGCCATAGAGACAGAACCTGATATTGGATACATTCTGAAACGACAGCTTTCGGCAAACTGTTTCGATATAAAAGTCTCAGAACTTCCTGTGTCGATTAGAGCATAGGTAGGTACATTGTTTACTTGAATAGCAACCGTAGCATTGTCCAAAGCTGATGAAGAGGCTGCAATAAGGGCGGCTGACTTGGGCGTTCTATTTCCAGTTTTCTTGGTAGCTCTGCATACGTTCGCCCAGTGTCCAATCTTCCCACAGTTGTTACATTCGGCTTTAATAGCGGGACATTGCTGGCATGTTTTATGGCGAGAGTGGTCGTAAAAATAGCATTTTTGATCAGGATGAACGGCAGAAAGGTTCACTGAATCTTCTGAAGAGATATCTTCAGAATGACCAGAGATTGCACTGAGATTGGCTTCATTCATTGAGTATGAAACAGACTGAGTTTTAGCCGATTCTAGAGCACGAGCTTTTTTGATAGCCTCATCAAGGGTTAGAGTGTTGAATTCTAGAAGTCTTAGACGGATTTGATCTGAGTCAATACTACGAATAAAAGCGTCGCGGACATACATTTTTCGATGAGTCTCGGCGTCTACATCTGCAAATTCACAGTTTTTGCTGAGTAGTTGTAAAGCTTGATGATACTGATCAATTGATTCTCCAGATTGTTGTTTTTTAGTAGCGAGTTTATGCCTCGCAAAGATTTCATTCGTTGGCTTCACGTTAATCCCCTTGAGAATTTCAATTGCTGTACTGTAAGCGTCTCTTTCAGCTATCAATTGATACACATTGTGAGACACATGATTTATGAGGAATCTCAGCTTACTCGCATCATCCAGATTTTGAAAAGAGGCTGTGAAGTTTTCGAAAGTTTTCAACCAGTACTTCCATTCTTGAGTTGGTGAATGTGGATCAGTATCAAATTTATCCGGCTTCAGGAATCGATCCATCTTTCAGTACGAAATCTGATGAATAAATTGTGATAGAAATACCTTTCAAATGATTAAGGCTTTATTCATCACAAAACTCTAGTGACAGGACAAAGATCAGAAAATAAGGGAAAACGTCATAAAAGTAATTGTCATAATAACAAAACTAACAGAACAGAACCGTACTAACACCACAGATCGCCATACCGCAACTCTAGTGCAGAAATCAGGTCCTCATATTGCTTCTGCTGTTCTATGGGTATCGTTCGTAATATACCTAAAGCTGGCCCTCTCAAAGCTACTATGAGTGCCGTAGCCTTTTCTTCTTCGCCCCATCCATTGGTTTCTGCCGCAGCCTCAAATTGTCGACGATACATGGACCAAGACGACTGTCCATCAAAAGTAGGCGGTTTTACGGAAATTCCTGATGTGGCAACCCTGTCTTGTACTAAAATTTCTGCCGTCGGCGTGCGCACTCCCGCTTTCATACGCTCGCTCATACAGTGGAGAACCATCTAGACAAATCTTCACAGTCGAATCTTCTAGATGAGCCGCGATCGCGCGAGTATAAACGTTCCTGGAATCTCGCACTAATTCGCATCGATAGGCGGCAGGGCCGGCGCTAGCACATTTCGTTACAATATGTTGAAAAATGAGTAACATATGTGGAGGAACACAGGAGAACTAAGTATCAAAATCATACAAAAATCAGACCGAAGAATCATGTGTGTGAATTATAAATATCAACAAACAACACTCTGCGTTGATATGTGTACATCACTCATTAATTCCCTGGATCACAAATTTCCACATTACTTTGAACTCGGTGTAGTGTAGATGACGTTTTCTTCATGAAACAAATTTCTAACTACTTGTGAAAAAATAATATTACCAATTTTGCTTGTAGAAAGGTCAAATACATATTCGACAGTGTACCATAATGAGCGAAACGCAAGCAAGTGATATCGAAATCCGTCATTTATACGGAATTAGACATCCACAGTATGTTTTTCAATCAAAGCATCATCATTTCATTATTCGAACAGCTGTAGTATATCTCACTGTTTTGCTGGGTAATTGGAAATATTTGGCCTAAGATGAAGCTAAATTTTTTGATATGGGTTATTCCGGTGTGCATAGACACCTTGATAGATACCGACGATTTTCAAGAACGTTTCAAATGATTTTCAGCAAATGAAAATTGTTGTCTATATTTATATACATAGTGCATCATAGCGCATGAATATGTCGAAATGAGTTATCCTTCCAAGTCACTTGTCATAAAAAATGGTACGATGACTACAGGATTGTCGTGCATTCTTCATACCAGACAATATAAAAATCAAAACTATTGAGATGGGTCAATGCATTAATAGGAAGAATGGCCGAAAATACTCAGAAGTGATTTGGAGTTCTTTATACCAAGCCAAATCTCAAGAAAAGTAAGGGTAAAATAAAACATCTTTTTACTGATCAAAATGCCACAAGGAGTTGAATCTATTGCCCGAAAAACTTCTACAGAGTGGACGGAAATAATGATAAGGAATATAGCTACACTGAGGGAAATGCTCCAAATAAACTGGTGTATCTAACACATAGTGACTTTCAAATGTTCAATTCCCACCTTCAAATCTCAGTCTTTACTACAATTGGAAAAAGAAACTTGACACTTGAGTAATTGCAGTTATTGAACTTCAAATGCCATAATCAATGTGTACATTTACCCCGAGAAACTGTTTGATCGTCACAGGTAGACAATATAATTGACCCTGAGTTTGTTTATCAGAGATGTGTTGATTGTTAATGACAATCAATACACCACTCACTACTAGATAACGAAGTGATTGTGACAATTTCCAATTTTTCAGAATTAGAGTGGGGGTATATTTTCTGCCCTGAATGATTGCGCGTGTGACGTTGGCAATTTTGTTTCACTCGAGTTATTTGGGCTAAGTTAGTTCAGTCCGCTCGTCCGCCAAGTTCAGTGTTCAGCGGTTCAGACCTATTTCCTGTAGAAGTTGTATCAAATAACAGGAAGAAAGAAACTGGAGAAATTGAAATTAGTAATATCATTCCAAGATACCTATCATTTGAATGTGGAGGGGCACCTTTCTGTTCTATAACTTATTGCCAGGTCTCAAGCTTATATTCATCCCTACTTTGTTACTATATAAAAAACTATTCGGTTTTAATATCCATCGGTTGATTCTTTGCAAGTCTTGTGCAATTTGATTATCTTTACAAAATAAAGCATCATAAGATCGATATTTATTTTCTAGTTTTAGCTCGAGTTTTAGTTTATACTACTGTATTACTAGAGGTGAAAGTAATCTGTTTATTGTTCAGTTAGTTCTTTTATAGTTGAATAGTGTCCAAAAGCATAAGGCAAGCGATTAATATAATTTTTAGAATAAATTAGTACTTGAAACCATTTCAGTTCCTTTTATACATTCTCAACACTGTTAATCGAAAACAAAATGCATGCTCTTATCTTAATATATATAAATCTCGTGTCACAATGTTTGACCTCAATGGACTCCTAAACCACTTAACCGATTATAATAAAATTCGCACACCATGTGCAGTTCGATCCAACTTGAGAGATAGGATAGTTTAAATCTCAAATTATAGTCGCAATTTTAATTTATTGCTAATTATTTGTCTGTTATTATTTGACAGTCACAATTATCTGTTAACTCCAAATGATTCTAACAGATGTCGATACCTTTCGACTGGGTTGAGTAAGTAATCAATAGATGGCGCTGCTGAGCCCATCAGTTGGCAGAACAAATTTAATCAAGATGTCGATACCTTTCGACTGGGTTGAGTAAGTAATCAATAGATGGCGCTGCTGAGCCCATGAGTTGGCAGAACAAATTGAATCAAGAAATCCAGCTCAAAGAATCAGGACAGCAGAAGGTCATGCACAACCACAAATGGTTTAGATTTGGAAAATCCATGTTTTTCTCATGGGCAACTATATGTTGCGTGTTCACGTGTTGGGAAACCGTCGAATCTATTTGTGTTAGCTAAAGACAGGTTAACCAAAAACATTGTGCACCGATTGGTGTTAAATTAAATTGATAGTATTTATAATTAAAAAAAATAGATATTAATGTTTAAAAGTTTAAGACTGTCTGCCTTGCCTACCTCATTCATGAGTTTAAGCGTCACATGTTATTTACTGTATCATACTGTAATATACTTATATTTGTTATAAAATTAAATGGAAATAATAAATCTGATAAATTTTTATTTTGTACCTATTGATTTCTGCTCAATATCAAGTGTAAGAACATTTTAATTAATTGTGTTCAACGTACTTCCCCTTCAAATCTCAATCCAGTGAATTTGTATACCAACATCAACATTTTCGTCTTTGTTCGTAAATAATTTCATTGTACTAAAGGGTTATAGTAGTAGAAAGTCAAATAAGGAGATCACCATATTTTTCTACAAATACCATCTGTGTAAAAAAGCATAGTGGACTCCGTGACTGATGTTCTCTTATTGTTCCTCTTAGATTGTTTACTATAATGTAATATAACGAAAACTTTAGCCACAGCAACGCGTGGCCGGGTCAGCTAGTATGAATATATATTGTTATGATATGAAACATAGTAAAACAAAGGAGAAATGTGAAATTGTGGATATCAAAAGTGAAGGAATAAATATGTGGAGAAGTTATACGTTACCAACAATATGTTTAGCTGATTTTGGCTAACCAAAAACATCAACCATGAAAACAAATATCCAACATCCTTATTTATTTGAGGAACTTCTCAGCTGCGGTATGATTTCTGACTAAGGAAACGACAAGACATTCAGCTCCACATTAGCTAACCTACAATACAGTACTTATTATTCATCTCTTTTACTGGAAAATACTTTACTAAACACTTTACACAAAATGGAACTTAAGACTGACATGAAAACACACTGTACATTGAATTTCACTGAATAGACATGAAAACAAAACACAAATTTTAACAGATTATGAATGACAAACATAATTTGGAAAATTACAAGAAAGTTAATGAGAGAGATAAATGGAAAATGAAAAAAATCATGATCAATTGTACCTACATAGGATTAAGTGAAAATAAAATGATGAGTAGTGGTTTGTGAAAAATTTCTTGAGTGAAAAACGGGACCATAGCAACGGTGTGGAGAATCAACAGGAAGAGAAATTTTACGATAAGTCGAAAAGATTTTGAGAAGATTTAGAAAAAGAAAGACCTGAAAGAAAGCTGATGATATCCTAGCCAGTAATAAGAGCCATGAAAGAAAATAGAAAAACTAGTACCTACCAGCTAATACAACTTCCAAGTTCCTATAAGATAGCAGATATCCAGACTTCACGAAACCAACTCAGGTCCAGGTGAACTATTCCCATTGAACTTTTCCATTCCTGAGTGTATATTATTCCTATTTTCGACCTCCTGAACTTTATTTTCAATCCCATATCAGAAAACATAACCAATAGACTATTTTACCGCGAATCAAAAACATTTTGGTTAGAGTTATTTGTTCGTTGTACGAACATTCTTGCCCTGGGCCCCTCCCACTTTCTTCGTTGGTCCGATTATGTCTGGGTAATTACTTGATAAGGTCCGACCTTGTTCACCTGGTGTGATCGGCTTGTTTTTGTTTTGTGACAGGATGGATTTCCACGTTCTTGGTAGTCTTTAGGCGTCATCTCTCTTATTCATACTACTCGGTCGTTTCTCAATTTCGATAGCCTCTCTGATTGTTCGAGAGTAGAAGTTTTCATCGCTCGCTAATGTTTTTGTGTTTCCGAAATTGATGTTATGTCCTGTCTCCAATACGTGTTGGAAGATGGAAGATGTGGTGACTTTTCCTTTCACTGATAGCTCATGTTCATCCTTGCGTACGTTGATCCGTCTGTTGGTCTGGCCTATGTAGGACTTGTTGCAGTCTCGACATGGGACTTCGTAAACTTCCTGGGACTCCAGTGGTATCTGGTGCTTCGGATTACGGAGTATCGATCTTATTGTACGTTCTGGTACGAACGAGGTAGCTATGTCGCGTTTGCGGAGAATTCTGCTGATTTTATCTGTGGTTCCTTTTATGTATGGTAGTCTGGTTGTTATGACCGGTGTTTCCAAAATAGATTCACGCTGTGGCCAAAACACTAATTACACGCTCAATCAGGTTGGCAGACAAAGAAAATCAAAAACAAGAGCGGAACACGATCGAAGAAACTCTACGAATGAATAACTACTCGGAGAGAATTATAAAAACGGCTTCCAAGAACAAACCGAAACAGCAGAAAACCCCAGAATATATATATATATATATATATTCCAAACTTGCCTCCGTTCTCACAACCTATGTGCAATTTCCTATTTCAATCGAATATTTCTTTCCGAAACATAAACGCAGTTCTTTTGATTTTTTTCATAGATAGAATTTACTCATACGAGAAGTTGGTGACTAATTGGACTTGTTATAACCGAAGAAAACTGTTTTTGATTCACGAAGCAACTTGTCGGTGTAGAAAGAAATCTACCTTTATAGATCTCAATATTGATACGAATTTTTTCAGATTGTGGTAGGTTAGAAACCCAGAAAACTACGAAAAGTTATAACATATTTCTCACATTTATAGGTATTATTTTGATCAATTCAAATGAATACTCTGTAACTGAAATCTCCTCCAATGATAAACCTTTCTATTCTTCAAATAATACTCGAATCACTTTCGAATTTTCGAAATTATTGGAAAAATTCCAATTTTATGGCTCTGGAGCTAATTGAAACCTGATTTGTACACTCCGAAAGTTGACTATATCTCATGTTTTTGCAAAGCCCTATATTTCAACTATCACCAGTCACGTCAGTTATCAATGTTTCATACGATGTAACATCTCATAAAAAATTCAACTGTGAATTGGGGAATAGAATTGAAAAGTTAAAACAATCTTATGAAAAATTTTTTTTTTCAATTGAATTTTTTCAAATTTTGTTATTTGACTAATTCTTTTTCAGTTACTTTTTTACACAATATGAAAGTAGAATTATCAACGCTAATAATATTTGATAACAAATTTCTCACGTTCAGAACTTTTTATTGGAAATAAGGTCTTATTTGAGATTGAAAATTGAAATGAAATTCGAAACAGCTTTTTGACTCAAAAAAATTTGAACATATTCAGAATGGGGTTTTTACTAAATTTAGGATTCGATGAAAAAATAGTTGTATATCTTTATATAATCTTCTGCTTTTTTGGATAAGAAATCTATTTCTGGTGGAAATTGTGGAAAACCATACCCACCCATAAAAATTTATCCCAATTTACCCCCTGTACCTTAACTAGAGTTCAATTAATTTTTTCGAAATAATAACAATTTTTTCATCCTATTATATAGGATTCCCATGCTATTGATAATATTTTCCAGTTTTCGTCATTTCGAAAGACTGTACTGGTCTATGTATTCCTCATGGTACGAACTACCATTCTTGGTTGATCTATGATAGCTGTACAGTTTTTTTGCAATTGCAATAATTGGGACATTACAAATTTCCCCTTGTCTTATCATGTTACTCCAGTTCAAAAAATTGCTGCAAGTAACTGATATGGATTCATGGATTTACTTTAACATTTAAGATCACACAGGAAAACGATCTAAGTCACATTTGGCAAGTTTTGAGCAAACTGAATTAGAAAGTTTGGAAGTATCCTGAAATTGCGTACTAAAAAAAAAACATATCTATTTGTTTTAGATAGATGATTTATTAACGTTTTGTCAAAACTAAAGAAGGAATTTTTAAAAACATGTTTTCACATAAAAAAACCCTAAAAATATGTAACTACACAAAAGAATATGGAAAAAAGATCTAAGTCCACAACAAAAATGGTTGATTTCGTACAAATGTATTGAACTGTCAAAATGAAAGGTTATCAATAGCACATCTGCAAGAGGTTTCTATTTAATGGAGAGTTTTATTTCTGTGTAGTTCCTGCGAAAAACTGAAAAATGTTTTATTTTTTCAAAAACATGTCAGTGAACTTACATCGAATTCGTTTTTTATTTTTTCAAAAACATGTCAGTGAACTTACATCGAATTCGTTATCACTCCTATGGTTTTACATAAGAAGTTGGACAATGGCAAAGAGTCGCTATCCCTACTAGACATAATATCACATAATATCAATATAATTCTGAACGCAAAAAAATGCATTAGACCCTTGAACACGATTACAGACCAAAAGGTGAATAAATACGAATGAATTAACTACCCGCTTGCATGGCCATTGGACTTGGCTCGGTTATCCGTAAATTTGGAGGACTTATACCGCTTTTCTTGTACGCTTATTTTTGATCGCAAATATAAGGGACATAGATCGATGGGTTACTATAGAAAAAATAAATAAATAATTGTGTATGCTAAACTATTATTTGGCGTAATAATACTAATTTCCGATACTTTGGACTTAGATCGTTTTTTCCGTGTGCTCTTCATTCATATATCATGCAGTTAAGGAAGTAATTGATGACCGAATGCGAAGAGCTACAATCGAAAATTTTGTTTTCCGAAATGAAGAAGGATTGGCATTCACCCTCTTTATTTTTCAAGCAGAGAAATATTTTTATTCACAGTATCAAGAATGTAATATTGGAATTCACGAAGATTCAACCTAAACAAGATTATCGGAGTTTTATAGCGTGAAATAATTCAGGAGATGTCAGGAAAGGGAAAACGGAAAGGTGAAAAGTTTCAGACAGATAAAAGCCGGCAGCGGAGTTTGAAAATGAAATGGAATAATCTCAGTATACTCTTCCTAAATATACCGTACCCTCGCGTTAAAAGTCAACGCTTGTTTTCCTCGTCCGAAATACAAAATAGTAAAATCCCGATATTCCGGAGATATAGTTCAAGTGCGTTGAGAATATTCCATAATGACCTGGAATATATTAAATTTGCATAATAAACAATCATTATAATGGGGGGTTCGTTTTCACATCAATTTGAGTCCCACATTCAAATATAATTGTAATGAAATATGTATTTCCAAAGAAGTAAATTCATTCGTCAGGAAAGATAGATTAAGTATATTCTGCTATAAATAGTGCATTCCGAATCTGATCTTGTTCTGGGATACAGAAACCTGCTTTTGAAAATGGTGAACGACATGTGGTGTGATAGCTCAATTGAAAGGAGTATGCATTTCCGTGCAAGGGAATTACTCGGGAAATCGTGATTTTCTCTAGTAGTCTAATAGACATATACAAAATATATACACTTTCAAACGGTGACGAATGAGGAGTGGTGTTTCTCTTGATAAAAACCAATCCCAACGTGAACTCAACAAAAGATTATGTGATTGGTAGAACTAAATTTACCCTCCTCTCACTAGTAGATACGGATACCATTTCAAAAGTTCGATATCTCGATTGATCATCGATTGTTTTCAATCAAATTCCGAGAGGTCTTTGAGATATTACTAGAAGTTCCAATGATTTAATTATTATAAATTGATTCTGAATCGAATACGATATAAATTCATCATTTTTGGTACATACCTAATTCAATCAAATAGAACACTGAACGCTGCATCAAAAATCCGGTATCCTTTTATATGTGGTTTGAAATCTCAAGGCAGAGCTAAATTGAAATTTCTGAACTCGGCAGACGACAAAAATGAAAAAAAAAATTCATCTTTTTCCGTTTTTTTCGATTTTGGCCCGAAAGGAATGATTTTTCAGCATGATATAATAAGTAATATTAGAAGTAGGTTGAATTTTAAACAACTCGGGACGAGAACGGTTTTATGACATTTTATTTTTAGTTCAAATATTTTTACATACAGAATGATCAGAGGAACATGGAAAAATATTGAAAAAAAATTTTGTTTGCATATTCTTTTCATATTTGTTGTTGCAGAAATGCAACATTGTGCCAAAATACATTAAGGGTTTGACATAAATACGTTAAAATATTCCAGTGACGTATTCCTGAGACAATATTGAGAATAAAGTCTATATAAACTTGTACCTGGAATTGATTCGTTTCGGAGGGTGTTGAAATTGTTTTTTTTGTTCGCTTTTCAAAAATAACTGTTGCAAAACAGTTATCTGAACGAAATTTGGTGCCCGGGGGTTTTTTTTGAATGAAAAATCATAATTTAGTATTCATTTTCATATAACATCTAGAGGGCGCTGCTTACGCTGTCATTTTCATTTCAAATTCCCCTTACTTTTTTGACAGAAACCTTGTGGCACTTTTCACGAAAAAACCTAATTCCCGCATCTTTCTAAAGTGAAAAAGGTACTTTTCCTCAACAACGGTGGATGTGATAGTTTTCGCGATATTTACAATTTTCTATATCGATGCATATGACTTAGTTGGCGCTAAGTGAAGTTGCTGAGAACATAACAAAAACTTAAGTATGTGCTGGATCAAATAAAAATAAACAACTTCCTTGTATAAAATTTCATTCAAAAAATGATTCGTTTTCGGAATACAGATTGTTGCAATTTTTCAAAACATGGGGGATACTTTTCCTGATAGATGCCTTGCTTGAATTTACGTCAGCCAAGCCGTATGTAGAAAATAATTTCAGCCACTGCAGAATTCATAAAATCCGAAATGTGAATTTGTCGATGAACAGTGAAAGTGGGAAAGCGAACTCCTATTTTGATAAACGTTCAAAGCCTCCTCGATTCTCAATTTACAAGCGGAGAGTGACTTAAATTATCGAAATAAAATTTATTTGGCTTTACTGATTGAGCAGTTTGGAAATGCTCGGTTTAGAAGAAGTCTGTCCGCGTTTACTACGTATAAAGTTTGATATGACTAAAATTGTGAAAAACTTATGACAAAAAACAATCATGTTTTGAAAGTGTTCCATAATCTGTATCCTGTATTCCGAAAATGAATCATTTTTCGATGAACATTTTATAGGAGGATATATTTTGACGTGATCCAGCACATACTTAGTGTTTGTATTGTACTCAGTAACTTCACTCAGCGCCTAAGGAGCTAAGTAATATGCATCGATATAGAAAATTGTAAATATCTCGAAAACGATCACTTCCAGCATTGTTGGGAATGTGTCTCATTTTTTATTGGAAAAGGTGTGGGAATTGGTTTTTTCCACTAAAAGTACAAAAAGGTTACTGTTAGAAAAGTAAGGGCAATTTGAAATGAATAATGACATGACATAAAAATGAAAACGAAATTTTGATTTCCCACATCAAATAAACCCCGGGTACCAAATTTTGTACAGATAACTTATTTTCTGCAAGAGATATTTTCAAAAAGCAAACAAAAAAATCAATTTCAACACCCTGTATCTGCGAAATGTAGCATTTCAGGAAACCAGTTTAGTTTTTTCAAAATTGTCTCAAGAATACCTCACTTGAATATTTTAATTTACTTATGCTACATACCGTATGTGTTTCATGATGGTCATTGCTTTCATCAATCAATCAATCAATCAATCAAATATGCTTTATTGTCTAAGGAATCCTTATTGACAAAGCTACTGCAACTTTATAAAGTCTAAGTGTTAAAATATAATATCAAAATCATGAAATAAAATGAACCATCACTATATAAAAACATATGTACATAGACGAATACACATAAATAAGACAAATATTCAAACCATTGTAGATAATCACTAAATAAATAAACAATCACAGATGAGTGAGCATCGAAAATACTGAGTTAAAATGTATCATGGTAATATTCCCTTATGTCATAATAGGCTTTTTGCAGAAGTACTTCTTTAACTGATTTTCTGAATTTTTTAAAATTTGTTATTGCCCTATAGCACATTGGAAGGTGGTTGTATATTTTCTTGCTCTCATATATCAGAGAAAATTTGGTAATTTCTGATTTTGGGATTGGCAAGGGTATATTCCTACTTCCTCTTGTATCGTAACGTCTGTAATTATTTGCTGCTGAGTTATGATATTTTTTGTGTATTAGGCACACGGTTTCTAAAAGGAACAAACAAGGTACAGTTAGGATTTTTTGACTGATGAATAGTGGCTTGCAATGGTCTTGAGATTTTGCGTTACATAATATGTATCTGAGAGCCCTTTTTTGTAGAATGAATACTGATTTCAGTAATTGTTGACTACATAAGCCCCAAAAGGCAATTCCATATCTCAAGTGCGACTCGATCAAGGAGAAATACACAGTTCTGGCTGAGGATTGATTGAGTTCATTAGAAACAACTCGAACAGCATAGCAGCCAGATGCTATTTTTTTGCACAAATTTGTTATATGCTCATCGAATTTTAATTTTTCATCTATAAATATCCCCAAAAACTTTATGTGAGTTTTGTTAACTATAGCGTATAGGTACATCTGCTTCACTTGATGTATACTTTGGGTCAGCAACACTATACGTGTCCGAAAAGTCCGATCTATCCTCCATGTCTGACCAGTTCTCCCAAATATCAGCCAATCCTTTAATAGTAAAGGTTTTCTTCGATCCATGCTAATTATGAGTTTTACTCCACAATGCACAGCGTTGCAATTCTGCAACATCATCTCAATTATAACTATTGTAACGAAATGTGCTAGCGCCGGCCCTGCCGCCCATCGATGCGAATTAGTGCGAGATTCCAGGAACGATAATACTCGCGTGATCGCGGCTCATCCAGAAGATTCGACTGTGAAGATTTGTCTAGATGGTTCGCCACTGTATGAGCGAGAGTATAAAAGCTCGACGAGAGAATTTTTAGTACAGTGAGTTTAGTGCCGAGCATTGGAAAGTTATCAGAGCGATTTAAGTGATTGTGTTGTATTGTATTGTGATAGCGAGTTATAATAAAAGAAGTTTAGTGTTGTTTGGTGTTTTAATCGACGAACCCAAGGATATATCGTAACAGTGGTGTCGGAAGTGGAATTTTTGCTGGTGAATAAAAACAATTTATGGTTAATACGAGAAGTACATCTTACGATACGATGGGGGATATGTTGAAATTTATGCAAAACCAATTTGCGGATTGGGAAAGACGACGACAGGAAGATGAAAAGCGTCGGCTGGAGGAGAAAGAATTAGAGGAAAAGCGACGGCTGGAGGAAAAAGAATTGGCGGAAAAGCGACGGCAGGAGGAAAAGCAAGAACGAGAAGAAGCGCTCAGGAAAATTCTCGAAAATGAAAAAAAAGAACGAGAAGGACTCCAGAAAATTCTCGAAAATGAAAATAAAAAACGAGAAGATCAAAAGAAAGATCGAGAAGAAGTACTCCAGAAAATTCTCGAAGAACAGAGAAAAGAGCGAGAAGATGAAAAGAAAGAACGAGAAGACGTAATCCAGAAAATTCTCGAAGACCAGAGGAAAGAACGATAACGTGAAAAAATAGAACGAGAGGAAGCAATCCAGAGAATTCTAGAAGAACAGAAGAAGGTGAGAGAAGAGCAAAAGAATGAATTAGTTATAATAAAAAAACAATGGAAAGCAGACTTCCAGAACGTTCAAGAACATCAAGACAAGTTATTCGAGCATGTTTTACATAAAACTGAAGTAAGAGTGGGAGAACTAAAAGCAAATCTAGAAGGAGAACTGAAGGAAAACGTTAAGAAAATCGATGTGGTCAATGATAAAGTGGATACAGTGCGAGAGGAAGTGAAAGGACTTGAAAGGCAGATAGCTCTTCTCAAGAACCAGGATCGCCGAGACAGGGTTGCCACATCAACAATTTCCGTAAAACCACCGACTTTGACGGTCAGTCATCTTGGGCTATGTATCGTAGACAGTTTGAGGCTGCGGCAGAGACTAATGGATGGGACGGAGAAGAAAAAGCTACGGCACTCATAGTAGCTTTGAGAGGGCCAGCTTTGGGTATATTATAATCGATACCCATAGAACAGCAGAAGCAATATGAGGACCTGATTTCTGCACTAGAGTTGAGGTTTGGCGATCAACACGGAGAACAGCTGTACCGGGCCCAAATAAAGACTCGCACACAAAAATCAGGTGAGAGTCTTCAAGAATTTGAGGCAGATGTTCGACGCCTAATCCAGCTGGCGTACCCAGATGCGCCCGGAGATTCAAGGAGCAGTTGGCTGTGCAGATATTTATTGACGGACTTAGAGACCCAGAAATTCAAAGAACTCTGCGACTTACAAGTTTCAAAAGCCTTGGTACGTTCGCTAGAAGTGGAGGCGGCCTTCAACACCTCAAGGCCGAAAGTGCGAGCAGTAACAATTGACGATCCCGAACACCGATTTGGCACAGCGAATAGTTCAGTCGAGAAGGTTATGGAAGAAATCAAATTGATGATAAGTTGAATTAGCACCCAGAAGAAGAAGACATGCTATAGATGTGGGAAACCTGGACATCTTATCAAAGACTGTCGGGTGAGAATGCCATCAAGATCTAGCTCACCTGCAAGGGTGCCATCTCATACGCAATCACCTGTGAGGACAAGGTCATCCAGCGAGTCCTCAAATTGGCGGCAGGAAAACGAGAATTAGCCAGCATATCGGGGCGCATGCTGGCTACCAATAACAGAGCCCCAGGGTCATCCGTGTTAACAGGCTGAAAAGAACATCTGAGAGCCTTATCATTCCAGGAAAATTGAATAAAATCGACGTTATATGCACCATAGACACCGGTGCTGCAGTTCCCTTGGTACGGAGCGACATTCTTCGGCCTGGAAGCGTGAAGCCTATTTCTTCCAACGTCGTGCTTCGGACAGTCACTGGTGAAAACGCACCTATTCGAGGAGAGACTGAAATTACATTGGTTCTTGGGCGACTCACCATCACAGATACAGTTTACGTCGCAGATATAGAAGATGAATTCATACTCGGAATGGACTTGATCAGTGACTATGGATTTTCATTCGACAATGAGGAGAAGATAATGAGGTTGGGAGAAGAAGAATTTGTCCTTACAACTCCAATGGAAAGGACGATACCTGCAAAACTTCGATCATTGAAAACTGCGAGAGTTCCTGGATTTTCAGAAAAAGTAATTTGCGCTACATTAGATGAAGACCCTGGGTGTTGCGTTGGAGTAGTCCAGCCATGTGATGAATCCCCCAGCAATTTGGTGTTTGCACGAGCCTTAGTTGAAACGAACAAAACGATTCCTGTGAGAGTTGCCAACGTGTTTCCTGGAGAAATAACTGTTAAGGCAGGCGATGTTATTGGAACATGTGAACCTGTTACTTGGGTAGCGACTTGTAATTCGAATGAACATCAAGACATGAAGGCAGACTCTGAGAGTGTTATATCAACTCTTGAAAAATCATGTCAACACTTATCAACAGAGGAACTGAAAGCTGCCAAGAACTTCATCCGGAAGGAAAGTGACATTTTTGATTCGACAACAACAGGAAGAACTAATTTGGTCAAACACAGAATCGATACTGGCCAAGCTCATCCGATTCGGCAACCACCAAGAAGAATTCCATTCGCCAAGCAACAGGAGGTGGAAGAGCTTGTCGACAAGATGATGAAGGACGGTGTGATTGAAGAGTCATCGAGCCCTTGGTCTGCACCTGTTGTGTTGGTTTCCAAGAAGGATGGATCTACGAGATTCTGTGTCGATTACAGGAAATTAAATGATGTCACCAAGAAGGACAGCTACCCTCTACCAAGAATAGATGACACATTAACAACTTTGGCAGGTTCCCGTTGGTTCTCAACATTAGATCTGAAGAGCGGATACTGGCAAGTAGGCATACATGAAGACGACAAGAAGACTGCATTCTCGACTGGGAGTGGACTTTACCAGTTCACTGTTATGCCGTTTGGATTGTGCAATGCTCCAGCAACATTTGAGAGACTAATGGAGCTGGTCCTTCGTGGACTCAAACTTGTCTTGTATACCTCGACGACGTTTTGGTCATGGGAAAGACATTCGAAGAACATCTGCACAATCTGCAAGAAGTCTTTCAACGATTCAGGGACGCCAACCTCAAACTGAATCTTCAGAAATGTTCATTGTTCCAGAAAGAAGTGGATTTTCTAGGTCACACAGTTTCATCAGACGGTATCCGAACAGACCAAAAGAAGATACAGGCGATAAGAGACTGGCCGAGGCCAAGAGACAAACATGAAGTGAGGAGTTTCCTAGGTCTCTGCACCTACTACCGTCGTTTCGTAGAAGGATTTGCTGATATTGCGGCACCCCTACATAAGTTGACAGAAGATCGAGTCAAATTCGTCTGGTCCAACGAAAGTGAACGAGCATTTGGGAAACTGAAAGTTGCTCTATGTTCCAGCCCCATTTGGCCTACTGAAGAGGGCTCGGGAGTCAGTCGATGGCAAGAAAGTGAGTTCCCAACGGGTTGTGCCTATGTCGAGAATAGAGGATGTTTTGTTAGAGATTCATGGTGGTAAATCAGGTGGACATCTAGGAGTAAACAAGACCTTGGATAAAATACGGCAAAGGTTCTACTGGGTCCAATGTCGAGAAGATGTCGAGAGATGGTGCCGAAGATGCCCAAAATGCGAAGCAAGCAAAGGTCCGAGAACAAGATCAAGGGGCGAGATGAAACAATACAATGTTGGTGCTCCCTTCGAACGAATCGCCATCGATGTAACTGGACCGTTCCCGATGACGAATGATGGCAACAAATACATCCTCGTTGCCATGGATTATTTCAGTAAATGGGTTGAAGCTTACGCCTTGCCTAATCAAGAAGCATCCACCGTTGCAAGAACCCTGGTGGACAACATGTTTACAAGGTTTGTAGTGCCAATGGAGCTACATTCCGATCAAGGAAGAAATTTCGAATCGAATTTATTCAGGAATGTTTGTGAATTGATGGGAATCAGCAAGACCAGAACAACTGCCCTCCACCCACAGTCTGATGGCATGATCGAGAGGTTCAACAGGACTATGGAAGAACACCTTTCCAAAGTAGTAGAAGAGCATCAAAAAGACTGGGATCGACACCTTCAACTATTCTTGATGGCTTACCGGGCAGCTGTGCATGATTCCACAAAGCTCACCCCAGCCAGTATCATCTTCGGGAGAGATCTTCGTTTGCCCTGTGACTTGATGTTCGGATCCCCAAGTTCTGAGGAAAAAGAGGTACATGATTATGCAGATGAACTGCGAGACAGCCTGATAAGGATTCACGAAATTGCGAGAAGAAGATTGAAGATTACTAGTGACAGGATGAAGGCAAATACTGGTGGTGTTGTATTTGCTTTTACTTTTGTATATAAGTAATATGGAAATATGGAATATTTTATACTTTTTAACGTTTAATGACAATTCTAAAGTTGTTTACAAAATTATCGTCTTTTTCTTTTGATACATTTTCCATAGTGATTTTAAGTATTCCATGTATACTAGAGAAGTAAATAAAACCACAAACTATGAACTATAAATAAAAATTATTCCATTTTCAACATCCTCCCAACGCAGAAAGGTGATTCACTCCATTCCGTAACGCTGGGGAGTTTTTAAAATGCGTCCAAATCGTGATGTTCTATTCTCATTCAACTTTTCTTCATTTTTCTTGAAATTGTTCTTTTTTTCCGAATCTTCCTCAGTTTCTTTCTTCTCAATCATTGGAACTTGATTCAATTCCTCTGAATTTGAAAATCTCTCATTTGCTTTGATTTTTCTGAACTGTTGACTTTCTTCTTCGTGTCCAACTTCTAAGGGGTACAGTCTTTGGAATAGACGTAAAATATCTCCCTGTGCCTCTCGCACTCTTGCTACTCTTGGCTTTCCGTCTCTTCCTTGATGAATCTCCAAAATTTTTCCCAAGGGCCAGTCCAGTCTCTTCTTGTTGTCAGAACCTACATAAACAATGTCACCGACACATAAACGACCAGTTTCACTTTTGCTAGCACAGTTGACCAGTTCCGCCAAATACTCCTTCCTGAATCGGGTACGTAAGTTTTCACGGAGATTCTGTAGATATCTAAATCTCCTCACCAGATGAGTACTATCAATTTGATCCAAGTCTGGAGTCTCAGTATTTGGAATATCCGAAATAAACATTGAGGGACATAATGGGGAAAGATCATCAGGGTCTTCATAAATATAGGTAAGAGGTCGAGAATTGACGATATTCTCGCACTCACATAGGAAAGTGGACATCTCCTCATAAGTAACAGAAGCTTATAATCCTTTCCCACCAGCCTCCCCACCATGCTGCAGATGGAGGATTGAAAATCCATTTGATTTTCTTAGATGATGAAAATTCCAAAATTGTATTCCAATTTATCTGCTTGAGGAAATTATTTAACCCAACGAAATTAGTGCCATTGTCGGAATATATACATGAAATTCTTCCTCTCCTAGAAATGAATCGACGCAAAGCACAAATGAAAGAATCACTCGAGAGAGAACCTACCAGCTCTAAGTGGACAGCTCTATATATAGCACAAGTGAAAACTGATATCCATACTTTACTTCCTCCTTTCAAATTTAATGGTCCAGCATAATCAACACCTGTAATTTCGAAAGCAGCCGTACACTTGATTCGTTCTCTTGGAAGAGGAGCAAATGGTGTATCTACGAATTTTGCTTTGAACCGTTTACACCGCACACATTTCGAAACAATCTCTTTGCTCATTTTTCGACATTTAACAATCCAATACCTTTCCCTAAGTATTGTTACTAATGTTGATACCCCTGCATGCAGATTCATGATGTGCTGTTCTTCTATCAGTCTTTCTACAATTTTATGTTTGTAGGGTAGTAATATCGGGTATTTGAACGAGTCAAGCTCTGAACTGAAAACCAACCTAGTTTTAATTCGAAGAATATCTTCATCATCTTTGAAAATTTCTATATTTAATTTGGATAATTCTCCTGAACACTCTTATTGAATATTGCGTATAAGATGATTTTCAGCTAGTTCAATCTCATCCGGTTGTAATGCTTTTCTGTGAATACGATTGACATTTTTCAAGTTGTTGTAAAAACGTAAAACCCATCCTATCATGCGTAATATTTGCGAGTATTTTGAGAAATGACAAAAATCATCTGTTGTCCGACCACTTCTACAAACCAAAGAAGAACATGTACTTTTATTTGTTTCTCTATCTACGTCATCATTATTAGGATATAAAATTTGATTGTTTGGCCATTCCTTAGCATCCTTTTTCAACCAAAGGGGCCCTTCCCACCACTTGGATTTCAATAAATTTTTGGTGTTACAGCCCCTAGATAACAAATCTGCTGGATTCAAATGTCCAGGTACGTGATGCCAATCACGGACGTCAGTGAACTGACGAATTCCCCTCACACGATTGCCTACAAACGTCTTCCAGTTTCCCTTAGTTTTGATCCACGTTAGGCCGGGGACACATGGTCCGGGTAGCTGCCCGGACGGGCGATTGGTCGGACGGACGATATTTTGATGAACAGAACACACTACATCCGAGCAACCTCCCGTCCGGGAGATTTTATTCCACTTCTCGTCATTTTCGGCCATGGACAAAGATAGAAGTTAAACTATTAGCAGTGATTTGTTTACTGCGTCACAGATGTAACAAGAAACGTAATAGAAGTGTATGGATATATTCTGTTGTGCAGAAGAGAAACATACTAGGACTCTTCAATACTCTATTTTTCGAATTAAGAGAAGATGAAGAAAAATTCTTCGACTATTTATAAAAAATATTATAATTCATTATATAATATGAATAATATTTTTTACTGTTCCTATTTTGGCAATCGCCTAGGATTCAAAAGTTCATGTGCAAAACATCATCGTCGTCATTATCAACTCTCCAATATATGAGTATATCACAACCAAGAACCAAACCACCAACTGGAGAATGCGCACACCACGACGGTCACAACACTGACCGCACGTGTTCGCCCGGACCGTGTGTTCCCGCCTAGTTAACACAATGCCCCGCCACCTGTCGGACGGGTGAACGCCCGGCCGGGTCTCGAATGATCAGTTGAGAATACATCCGGGCGTCTTTGCTATCGGACGGGCAAAAGCCCGTCCGGGTTCCGTGTGTTCTTCACTAACTTTCACAATGTACTTCTGGATCATCCGGAGCCCGGACAAAACTCGGACGGGCGTTTACCCGGACCGTGTGTCCCCGGCCTTAAAGCAACTGCTGAATCAGTCCAATAATGGCATTTCATATATTTGAATTCATCCACTTTCTTAACAGCCTGACCAAGCCTAACTCCGATTAAGGTTGCTAATAACTCAAGTCTAGGTTTGGTTACATTTTTAGGTGCTAACCTATACTTGGCTTGTAACAACTGTATAGATACTGTTCTACAATCTTGTTTTCTCAAAAAAATGCACGTGGCGAAAGAATTTTCACTAGCATCGCAGAAAACATGAATTGAAAATTCTTGTGATGGGTCATGTTCAGAACAAACCATAAGAGTTCTAGGAATTCTACGGAAAATGAGTAAATTGATTTCTTTTAACCATGTTTCAAACTTCATTTTGATTTCACTCGGAAGTTCATCATCCCAATTCAATTTAATTTTCCAAGTTTCATGAAGCAATATTTTCGGTATTAAAGTTACAGGGGTAATGATGCCTATTGGGTCGAATAATTTCTGAGCAATCGAAAGTAAACCACTTTTTGTATAAAGAACACTATCAACATCGATTCCTCTGGGCTCAACGAATAAATCATCTTTCATGTAATCCCATGATAATCCTAATACAGAAATTGTTTTTTCAGTGGAGTTATTCGAAGGAATACTCATGCTATCTTCTTTCATTCCGCTATACATCCATTCTCTCAAGTTGAAAAATGCATTCGACATAAGACATTTCGATTCATCCATGAATGTCTTTAATTCTTCTAGATTATTGACGCTTGAAATGCAATTATCGACATAAAAAGAGTTCTTCAGTTTTTCTGCCGTGGATTTTAAGTGATTAGGAGCTCTATCTAGATGATGTGCAATGGTAGCTGATAACAAAAATGGACTTGACTTCACTCCAAACACTACTCTGCAATGTCTAAAAATTTTAAGTTCCCCTTTTTGATAGTCTTTCCACCACAAAAATCTCAAATAATCACGGTCTTTTGGTGAAATTGATATTTGAAGAAAGGTTTTCTCGATATCTGATGTGACTCCGATGATACCTAGTCTAAATATAAGGAGTAAATGAGGGATCATCTCTATCAAATTAGGCCCTTTTTCTAGACAATCATTCAGCGAACAACCTAACGAATCTTTAGCGGATGCGTCAAATACCGGCCTTATTTTTGTGGTGTTGCTTGAACTTTTAAAGACTGCATGATGGGGAAGATAATGCGTTCCTAACATTCGATATTCTTTGTCTTTGTATTACATTCTCGTTTTTTTCGAAGCCTCATCCCATGCTAGAATTCCATATCGTATAGGACTTTCAATTAGTGAGTAATATACAGTTTTCATGTGAATGGATGGTAGATTATCTTTGAGTTACTTGAATTTATACAATACACATCTCAATTTTTTTCAAAACAATATTCATATGAGAGTCCCATTTTGAACGAGAATCAATGATTACAAATGAGTATTTCCTTTCTTTCAAAGGTTCTATAGAGAACTGTTCATTATTCGTTGTAATTTTCAGTTTGTCGAAACTAGGCAGACTACGAATCTTTCAGCTGAATGGTTTCTCTCTGTTAATTGTGATCAATTTATATTCGAACCATTATTTTATTGATTGGAAGTCAGTCTCAGCATTTCCCAGTTATTAGCCCTGTAAAAAATTACAGTAGCATCATCAAATCCTATAATCACTCCACTAATGATGAGTGAAAATAAACCATGGAGATAAATGTTGCATATATAAATAAATTGATAAATGTTGAATGAATCAATTGGTCCTAGGACTGTTTCCTGTGGTATGCCAACTTCTTCGACACCGCTAACCACACCATCAACACTTACAGCCTGAGTTTTCTCGCTCAAGTAACTGTGAAAGGTCCTCTTGTGGTTCTCGATAGTGTAGATATTTGCACATTCGCCTTTCAAGGGGGTGACCGGGGTTCGATTCCCCGCCAGGCCACCGTGCTGGGTAACCGCACGTTATAAGGTAAGGCCTCGTTGATCTATTGCTCGCATAAGTTTCGATTTCTGAGGGTTGAAGTTCGTCAGCTAGTTGACGGTAACGAACAATTTTAAAACAATTTTATCTCGAATTTTATACAACAAGAATTCTGGACGAATAATTCTGAAGTCAATGTCTTCCAATGACTGTAAGAGGAGTTCGTGGCTTACGGTGTCAAACGCTTTTGACAAGTCTATGAATAAGCCTGAACATGGACTGCTTTCGTTCAGAGATTATGTTATTTTTGATGTTAAACCTAGAATTGCACCTTGGGTTGACATAATTTCCCTGAGTTCGAATTGATTATTGGAAATGATACTAAATTTGTTTAAAAAGTATAGCATACTTCTGTTTTAGGAATTTTCACTTGTACTATCCCTAGTGTTTGATTTATTCTTGGAATTATTCTCTTGCTCACGAATATTTGAATTTATATTTAATTCAGTTCACTGTTTAGAGTCTATGAGGTAACGGATGCGGTGTTCCGTTCTCACAGTAGAAACTGCTTCGTTCACGTTTTGGTCCGCTTTATATCTGCATTTGTGTCGAACGTTTTGTGTGTCGTAGATGGGTGTGGCTTGTTTCAAGTATATTAACTGGTTTTGGCCATTACCTCATAGACTTTGATAATGCCTACCACAGCTGTAGGCGAAACGTCAAGAGTGAAATCCTGTGGACCATATCAAACAAACCCAAAAAACACCTCAGAATCAATTACCTCCGGCCGTGATAGTTTACGTTCTTTGAAAATATTCTCTGATTTTGTCCAAAAATTTACACTATAATTTGCTCTAGGTTACCCATGAGAGAAAAAAAAAAACGATAAAATACCTGAGTTGCCATGGTAACGCGGAACAAAACACACATTTCATTGGTAGAAAAAAGTTGGGTGTGAAATTTTATCGAATATTTTTGAGTGGTGGATCAAAGATATTGGTCGGTGATTGCCTACTTTCTGGGTATTTCCTCTTTCATGGAGGATAACTACCATTGTGTTTTTTAATGTCGACGGGTATTTCTTTACAAAGATGAATTTTTTTTATTAAAAGTCCTTTGACATAGCTAGAAATTATCTTTATAAATCCGGTTTTGATATCATCCACACCTACCGCTTTTTAATTCTCCGATTGTCTGATTATATTTTGTATCTCGACTGATTCGACTGGGGTGAGGACGAGAGAATTAGGTATGAGAAAACGGTGTGGAACGTAGTTGGGGCCTTTTTTATCTCAAATAGTTTCCTATTCATTTCTGAGAACCCGGAATTAAATTCATTAGCAATAAGTTTCCTATGACGTGTCTTTTCCTTTTGTGTTTTTTCACTCCCGTACACACATTGAAGGCATCCATAGTGATACTAATGAATGTATTTGTAGCAGTGGTTTGGCTGGGACTACAGCGGTCCAAGATACATTTCTGAATGTTTCATAAATTTTTTTGGAATTGATGAAATTAGTGTTTTTTTTTTACCTTGTTTGAAAAATATCTTATTCAAAACGATTTGGAGAATTCCGTATAATGATCTCTGATCGATGTTTCATTGGAATGATTCTCTCGTAAATATAAACTAGAGATTTCATGAAAATATAATCGATACAGAAGCGACTATTTGCTTGGACTCTATAGTTGGATAATTTATTCGTTCGAAACATTTAAATAATCGGAACAAGCATTTTGGCCCGGATTCAATAAATCAATATTCATTTCTCTCGTGAATAGACATATTTCCTCATTGTTCGTTTCTAGGAACTGGTTCATGCTATTAATGATTTCTTTATGGTCTGTGACAGGGGACTTATAGACCGCTGTGAAAAGTATACTTCTTTCATTTGACGGAATTTTTATTTGTATGGCGTTGATCGTTAGATTTAAGTTATCACATAGGTATATTTCAATGATGAATTTATTTATGCTACAACGCCATCATTTTTTACCAGAATTACTCTTCAAATCATGTTATAATAATAATAATAATAATAATAATATATAGTTTATTGAGTAGAAATCAAAATCATAAAACGGTACATATAAATCCGTACATTCAATAAACCGATGGTCTCACAAAGGCAATTAGCCTGTGCGTGAGATTTTTCATTTATTCAATTCTAGTAAAATTTAATAAAATTCTAATAAAATGGTAGTTATATACAGATAAAATCATGTGTGAAATATGCTTTTTACAGTAAATGCTGAGTTCTACAAGTAATTAAGTATATGGTATTATTGTTCATGAATTGGATATTAAAATCAATGTACAAATATAATTTTGGATAAAATGTGTTAAAAATCGAAATATTGATACAAAAGATAAAATAGTCTAAAATTTAGTTGAAATTCAGAAAGATTTGTATACTGGATATCTATCAAGTAACATCGAAGGTATAATTGAAATTATGGATGATTACAAATTTAAATGTAGTAAATACAACATGGAAACATATACATATAATATTTTCATGAGTGGAGAAAATGGAACAGGTCTGTAGAATATACACAGTTCACTTGTTTATATTTATAATTGCATATCTATCATTTTGATGAGTTCATTTCTTGGGTATTCGGCAATGAATTTGTTTAATCTGTTTTTGAATTGATGAAGATTATGCGTGTCTGTTAGATATTCCGGCAGTACCTGATACATTCTAGCGATTGTTTTCGATGAAAATGGAGTTTGGTAGCGTGTATTTTGTTTCTTCGTGTTATATATATATATATATATATATATATATATATATATATATATATATATATATATATATATATATATATATATATGTGTGTGATTGTTTTTAGTTCTGATTTATTTTTGAACTGATATATCACGATGGAGCGGTATAATAATTGTTTTATGTCGAAAACCTGTGCTTCCATGTACAGGTTTTTCATATTTATTGCTTTTTCCATAATTTTGGAAATGATAGAAAACAATGCAATTGGTCTATAATTACAAGGTGATTTATTTTACCTTTTTAGGAACTGGCTACACTCTGGCTGTTTCCCAGGACTTAGGAAAAAAAAAGTTATTCAACAAGTTGAACAGTTGTACCCATTGATATTAATTAAGCTCTGGTACTCAATATTCCACTTTTCTGTAAGAATCATACATTCAATGATCGCATTCGAAATTTGGAAAACGATCTTGAACTCATCTGAATTTTTGGTTATACTGCGAATATTCATATTCAAAATTCATAAATTACTATTATTAACTTTCAATTGTTCGATGCATTCCGAATAGTGCTCGAGAGAGTAGGTTTTGATATCATTGAAAAAGTTGCATATATGTATTAGATTTGTTCTAGCAACACATTTGACCGTTTGGAAATTGGTCTGAAGAATGAATGAATTTTGATCTCCAATATTCATCTTGCGCATGCCTGACTGCTTCAGACCAATTTTCAAACGGTCAAATGTGTTGCTAGAACAAACCTATTAATCCATTCCGTGATGAGTATCAAAGTATTGGACGAATATTTTGTTAATATGTTTGCTGGAAATTCTATTTTGCATTTATCAGGAAGAAAACCCCAGAATATCACGACTGTTGACAGTCATATGCCTAAATCGATTTTTCACCAACGAAATATAAGAAATATTCAAATGAACTAGAATATAAACAAGGCTTACGGATCTGATGTGTGTGCCCAGGAATTGACACTGATACTATGCGAACTGTTCAACTTTTTGAATAACTTTTTTTTCCTAAGTCCTGGGAAACAGCCAGAGTGTAGCCAGTTCCTGAAAAGGAAAAATTAATCACCTTGTAATTATAGACCAATTGCATTGTTTTCTATCATTTCCAAAATTATGGAAAAAGCAATAAATATGAAGCTTATCGAATATCTGGAGAAATCAGGAATAATGAATGATCCACAATACGAATTTTGCCATCAAAGATCAACTTTCAGTAATAATCTCTCAATGGAAAACCCAGGTGAATCCCAGAAGCTTGAATTTCTACTTCGTGCGAAGGAATACCACACTTCCCACCAGCTTCCAATTATCTACAAGGCACAGATACGGCGTTGGAATAAAGTTCTAATGTGTGAGGCTCGGCACAAATATATTCATTGAAACTTCTTGATTCTATTCAGAGAAAAGCAATCCGTCTTGTTGGTGAGGGTTCGTTCAGAGACTCGCTCCAACATCGTAGGAGGGTGAGGGACTTGTCCCTCTTCTATAGATATTTCCAGGGTCGGTTCTCTTCTGAATTGTTGTCAGTTATTCCACCCCCAGCAACATCTTCATCACGAATGGCCAATATCCACCAGAGCTCTCGAAACTGTGGAAGATCTTGATTAACCTTCATCTCATTTACTGAATCAATAATTGGCAACGATGATGTATATCATGCGTCATCGGAAACGGTCCAACTACATCGATGATGATTCGTTCGAAGGCAGCACCTAAGTTATTTTGTTTCATCTCTTTTCTCCACTCATTCTGGATTTCTATTGCGAGACTATTCAGCACCATCTCTCTACATCTTCACAACAATGGATCATGTAAAACCAGTGTCGTCATTTTATACAAAGTCTTGTTGATTCCTAGATGCCCACCTGATTTACTCCTGTGATTCTCTTCTAAGATATCACTTTCCGCATTCCTTATATTTCCAAAATCTACAACGTTCGCATCACTCTTTTGGTCTTGTGTCATTTTTGCTGTGCTCCAATTGTCAACCATCAATCTCACTCGATTGATTTCTTCACGACGTTCAATTCGCTCAGAATATTCACAAGTATCCGTAAAAGGTCGTCTGGACTGGACATCTGCGTTGTTAGGCAATCGTCTCGGTCGATATTTCATCTCGGTTCGAATTCTCAATCCACCTTGCCCATTGTCCTCTAGGGGTCCTCATCTCGAGTAACCACTTCAGAGCTGCAAGATTTGTTCTAACGAGGAACTCTCTTCCAACATATTTGTGGAAGTGATCTCCAGCCTGACTGGAGCATAAAGCAACTTTGAATTTTTCAAATATCTGTTCACTTCAAATGGACCAGACGAATTTCAAAAATGCTTTTACAATTCGACGGTAGTAGTCGTTTTTCCTCCTGCCCTTGTACTTCATGATGAATTTCACGATATCCTCTACCGTATCGTACGATGTATTCCTCGTATTCACCATACATATTTTTTTTTAACACTGATATTCTACTTCCTACACTACCGTTACGATATTTCTGGGTTCGTTTTAAAATAATTAATTTCACTGTGAAACTAAAACTCCTCAACTCATAATTCACTTAGACTGCTCAACTGACTTCTCTAACTAAGGCTTCCAACACTTTCCAATGAACCCCATTTACAGAACTCCTCAGTCAACTCTACTGAATTATGCTTTCTCGATGATATGCTCCCCTTATATACAGTATTTGAACAGAGAAGATCTCTCCAGAACCCGTCTAATCTTGCCTCAAAGATCCCAAATATTTGCTTGAAGAAGCGTCCAGCGTTTTCTTGTTAGACAATTGTAATGCCACTCAGGGGCGGCCCTTGGGAGAATTCGTAACAATATTGATTGACTCAAAGAATAAACTCATTAATGTCCTAATAATTCATTATATTGTTAAAATGACTTATCGAATTTGTATATATGCATAATTCATATTTATTTCCATTTGCTATATTTGCACTAATAAAAACCACTGAAAAACAAAAATATTTTTCACCTTCCTCTTCTCCAAGTCACTAAAAATATCACAACTTCTGTAAAAAAAAAAGGTAAAATCAGTTATTTGGCAATCATTCTGTTGATATGTGTAAATTATGTATAGACGTTCAAGTTATTCACAAAAAGATAGAACGAGTCTATCTAAAACAGCTACTTCCCTGTCTTTATTTACCATTTATAGTATATTTCTACACAAATAGAGAGTGGTTTGCAAATAAATCCATTCATCGAGATAACATTCCATTCTCAAACCCAGACAAGCTTATTTTTCTGTTCGAAACAAGCTTGTTTGGGTTTGAGGATGAAATTTCATCCCTGTGAGTGATCGCTAAATATTTGATGTTACTTCCTTCATGAAAGTTTTGAATTTATTCTTCACTGGTTTGGAGAAAAAAAGTTCTCTCACAAAACATTTTTCTCTCCAGAGAAATAATCAAGTTCAAACTAAATAAAAATTACTATGATGGTACCGACAACACCACAAGTAAAGGGCCATACCATGCCTTTGTTCGAAAATCTAAGTCGTGTTCCTTTTTTTCAGCTGTTCGAAATGGTCTAGTTCGAAGTAATATCCCGAAGGGTGTTTTTATGTGAAACCACTTCATGGCAGAAATTCCATTCACAGCTTTATTGTGTGATTCACTGAAATTAATGTACTTCACTTCTAGTGTGCCATCATAAAGAGCGCTCTGCGAAAGTTTACGGCTAAAAACAATTGCCATTATCTTGGAAAAACAACGTAATGTTCTCCTAAGTGCTGAATGGCTGTATATCTCGACTTGGGAGGGGAGATCAAGTGGGTTCTCGAAAGGGATACGGCGAAAGAAACAGCGAGCTTGTTCACTTGAACGTTGGAGAGATATTTACACGTTTTGAACAACTAGCACGAAAACACCGTGATTCATGTAGAATGTTTTCGTTTCATCTTCCACCTGGTTTTATATCCTGCAAAACAATTCGGTGATACATATATTTCAGGATGTCCTTGAACTTCCACCAGGAAGAACGTTTGAAATGTTTGAACACGGGGGGTTAATGATAAATCAGAAGTTACAATACATTATAATATACCGAGGCATAATAGTAGATTATACCACAAGGAATTTTCACGTTACGAGGGAGTAACATTCCGAGAGAATTATAGTCATTATTGCGAGTAGTATACTCTATTGTATTTACGACTAATTTATTCATTATATTTAAATGATTCTTCAGTTTCATTCATCTGAATACAAATACACAATTACTACCTACGCGTTTTTGACACTTTGGAGATTGGTAACATCGTTTCCATGGTAATAATCTCGGTAATAATAATAATTCGAGAAATTTTGTGATAGTACTACAAGAGGGAATGAAGGCAGAGACTATTAATCCTTCGCCATTTTTCCCTAAGGGAATAATATATGACATTATACTGCAGAAGCCAAGTATAATACTTAAATTATGTATCAGTCGTAAATAAAGTCCACTACTCAACTCAAGACAAATATATTGTTTATGACTGCTGACCTTTCTATATTTTTCTATTCAATATTATTCGAAAAACAAGATGAACAAGAAATGCAAAATAATTTTGTTTATACGAGTAGGCATCGCAATAGAGTTGAATAGACGATCTAACCACATGAAAATCCCAGCTCTTTCACGAGGATGGCCACTAATGAGCAATGATAAGATTTCAGTATCACTACTTTTATTCAGGTTTGAAGGCCGTCTTTTTTTGGAATTTCTTCCTGACGTTTCGCTGGCTCGAGTGGCTAGCTTCTTCAGAGGTTCATTCATCTTGGAATTCACTCCGATGTCTATAGCTAGCCACTCGAGCCAGCGAAACGTCAGGAAGAAATTCCAAAAAACGACGGCCTTCAAACCCGAATAAAAGTAGTGATACTGAAAACCTCGGCCGCGAAAGCCTCAACTATTTTGTCAATGATAAGATTACTTACTGAAATGTTTTTAAGTGAAAAGTTGAAAGAAATAAAAATTATTCAAAAGACATATTTTTTGTCTGTTTTTATTATAAATTCGATATACCTATGTGTTTTTCTTTTCATTATACTTAGTCATTATAGATTTGACTGTTCCCAAAGAAATAGTGGGCAGTATAGTAGTTTTTCCACTACTACAGGTGAATATTTTTATTTCTTCAAAAAATGCATGAAAGGAAAATCCAGCAATCAACAACTGAATTGTCTGCATTCTATTGAAAAAAAAATCTAAAGAGAGTTATATAAGAGCAAAGTTTTTTAATTTTTTACATAGTTAGGTTCGATTGATCATGACAGAAATGGTGCTAGTTATACAGGGCGTTTCAGCGAAAATTTGGCCCCCTCCTGTAATTCAGAAATAAACGTGATGAAAAATTTCAAAAATCACAATGATTTGTGTTTCGAGCATTTTGAATAATGATATGAAACCCATACCTGAAACTTCATCTCCTTACTGTCAGAAGCTACCTACTCATATGTTGTACAATGGTTTGGAAGTCGAGTGATACATCAATTAAAAGATCGCTTTGAGGAAAATATTGACCCAAAATTCCGAAAATTACCAAAAACTTCAGAAATCAAAATTAGTTTTTACAAATTTTATTGAATTCACAATGATTATTTCTTCTGAAGAATGATATATTCACCAAAAGAATGTGTAATCAGGAGACTCACGGTCATTTTGTGAATTCCAAGATCATCATATGATTTTATCCGCTGAGAAGTGGATATACAGACACCAAGTCAATTCACAATGTAGAATCACGATTGTGTCATGAAAAATTGAAAATTTACAATAATAAAATATAAAGCAATTAATCATATACCTACCTCAACTTATAATTTCACAAGCAGTTCATCATTAGATCCATAATAGTAATAGTGGCAACCAGAATTTTTGAAGTCTTCTAAATTTAGGGCATAACTTTGTGAATATCCATAATCAGATAACACTAGACAATTTTTCTCCTGAATATACCTGAAATAGTGGAATTTTAAAAAATTAAAATTGGTTTTTATATTTAAATACATACATCTACCATTTGGAGGTTTCAGAATCGAGTGCATTTTCTGTTACTTTCGTTTATGGCGAGGTTTTATTTTGAAGTGGAATATTTTCACTTCTGTTGAATTCAATTCATGGATTCATTACTCGTGGTTTGAATTTTTTTTTTGTTATTTTTATCTTTCACAATTTTTTTTTTGTTGAACTGTATAATCACGGCTGCCATCCACTGGTATCAGTAGTTGACTTTTCAATAGTTTTTGACAGGTCTAGAATTTCCACTGTGATTATTGGATTGAATTTATATAGCAGACTTTATTTACCTGGATTCTCTTGCAAGTAACTTTCGAGAGGCAATATGAGAATTTGATAATACGCAGTTTGAAAAAATGATTGCGAAATATCGATTTTTTTTACGTAAGGTGCGGTGCATGAGGTGCGATTGTCGTTTGGTATCAAACTTTTTACAACAAATTAATAAGTTATTACAGAGCGTGATATCGTCAGATATTTTGGTTATTATCACAATCTCCATTTGATTAACAGTTTATCGCCAATGGCGATTATGATTCAATTTATAAAATCAAACTATCATCGAAACTATCATTTCACCTTATCCATATAGACCGGGCACTGGAAAACATTCAGATTGCTAAAACCGATAACCTCATTCTTAATGATGATTTGAGTTGAGAAAGCCTTGATGAATGATATTATGGAGGTTGCCGGACGGAATTTGGTCCAGTTTTTTTCGTCCCTATGATAATAATAATAGTATGTCCGAGGAGGGAGGGGGGAGCCGACACCGAAGGAAACCAACTCCGCACCGAGGGAGCCCGCACGGAAAAGCTCACCGGCTGAGGTGGGTGATACAGACAAGCCCATGCATGGGGTCTTTTTTAAGAACATCGAACACCATAGCTTGTCTGTCAAGCTGACATTTGTCTTCCTCAGGTCAGGTGAGCTGACTAGGTTCATCATGGCGTGCCAAGACGGTGTCTTCAACACCCTAGTCTACCGGAGCCGCGTGATGGGTATAGAGGTCCCTGATACTAGATGCAGGGCCTGCAGACAGGCGCCCAAGACTTTGATGCATTTGATGTCATCTTGTGCAGACAATGCGGTCTCGGCTTATATCCATCGCCATAAGGCGGCTCTACGAATGAAGAATGAAAGGTGACGAATTTTTTGGAACTCTTCATTCCCCAACCTCAGGCAAATACAAGCCCATAATCCTGATATAGTCCTCTTCGACAACCGAAGTGAGACGATAATCTTTATTATTAATAATAATACCTTTATTGCTTCTGAAAACATGGTTTTACAGCAAGAGTCGAGTAAGAGGAAAAAAAATACACAGAAAGAACTAACAAGTGGCACAATATCGTATTCTTAAGGAAAAAAAATATATATATAGGTATATATATATATAGGTATATCTATATATATATATATATATATATATATATATATATATATATATATATATATAGAGGACACAGAAGATTATTCAATATGTATGAAAGACCTGAGCCTCAGAATATTCCATACAAAACTAGGAATAGTTTTGGCATCATCTGGAGAAGGTGCCTCTAAGGAGGAAAGTGATGATTCCCACGACTCGAGAGATTTATAATTGGGTTTCAAGACACTATAGATAGGGCACTCAAACAATATATGAGAGATTGTTTCGGTTTCGTGGCGATTGCAGACTGTGCATATCTCATTGGGGTCAATCAGATGAGACGATCCATTCAGAGTAAATTTAATTTTGAAGTTATTGGCCAAACGCAATTGGGCCAAAGTACAGGTGACCTGTATCGGTAGTTGTAGCAGTAAGTAGTCTTTGGGTTTTTTAGAAAAGCTAGAATTACTGTAAAGTGGCAGAAAGGTGCATCTTTGTATCAGTGAAATATCAGTTTCAAAAAGCTGGCTAAAATTTTTCTTTTGTTTAACTTTCCATGAATGATGGCATCATTCCATATGTCCTCAGCACCGGCAAAAACAAAACATGATTTCAGCTGACTGGCCCAATTGAATTTTTCATCAGTATTACCTAGTTTCTCCAAGGTGTTTGAGTATGCTTATGTCCATAGATTATTAGCATTTTGCAAACAGAATCAAATTTTCTCAGCTAACCAACATGGGTTTGTAGACAGAAAGTCGACTTCAACAGCAGTTCACTGCTACTATGAAAGGATAGTAGAACTTATCGATGCGGGGGAGTGCCCTGTTGGGATATTTTGTGATCTCAGCAGGGCATTCGACTGCGTCGATCAGGAAATCCTAAAAAATAAGCTGCTTAGATATGGAATAAGGGGTATTTCTCACCAGTGGCTATGTAGTTTTCTCAGCTCAAGAAAACAGTACGTAGCAATCAATGATACGAAATCACAAGAGAATCAGGTGAAAATTGGGGTTCCTCAAGGTTCTGTGATCGGGCCCATACTATTTATTCTTTATCTCAACGATTTAGATAAGTTACCAGTTCGATCTGCATTCACGATGTATGCAGATGATACATCTCTCATTATTTCAAATAAGACTGACGATATTTTGACAAAAGAATGTAATACAGTTTTTTCTTTCCTGGTAGATTGGTTTAATGCCAACCGACTGAATCTAAATATCGAAAAAACTAACTTAGTGCGTTTTCATAATAGACAACAAAATTGTTCAGATATAAACATTTCGTTTCAAAATGTTATTACTTTGAAAAGTGTTCACGAGATCAAGTTCTTGGGTTTATATATTGATGACTGTCTCACATGGAAAAGCCATTGTCAAATGCTGACATCCAAACTCAACTCTTACTCATACCAGTTTAGGAATCTGAAACCTATCATATCTAAGAATCAAATTATGGGATTGTACTATGCGCAGATAGAATCTAGATTGAGATACGGACTGAGGTTTTGGGGATTATCGAGTGCTTCCTCTGATGTGTTCTTAGCACAAAAACGTATTATACGCTCTCTTGTGGGAATTTCTACTCGAGAATCCTGCAGAGACCACTTCAGAAATCTTGAAATATTAACTCTACCATCACTGTTTATCTTTGATATGTGTTTGTATATCTACATGAACAGCAATAACTTCATAAGAATAAACTCAAAACACCAAGTGAATACTCGACAGAAAAATGACTTTCACGTACCCTTCAGCAACACAAAAATTCGTTACAATTCATGTACAGCAATGGCACCTAGGATATTCAATGCATTACCCACTAATTTAAAAAAATGCCAAACAGTACCTAGTTTCAGAAGAGCCCTCAGAATGTTTTTATTAGATAGAAGTTTTTACTCTCTTGAGGAATATTTAAAAAAGGAACGTACATTAAAATGAATGAAGTATTTTAAATATTATGTGAGGAATCTTCCCTTTTACGAGATGTATATCTGTATATGTTTATTTATGTATATAGTGTATCATGTGTGTGTATATGTATATACATATGTATATATGTTGTGTATGTACGTATGTGTATATAATTTTTGTTTCGACGAATCCCATACAATGTATTGTCTGATGGATAATAAAGATATTGTATTGTATTGTATATAGTAATTTTATTTGTTGTTTCAAACACAATTTTGGCAACCGGGTGTCTTCCATCTCTAGTATTTTTTGCAGCCAGTTCAACGACATTTTGAATACATTGTAGGCATATTTAACTCTGCCAGTTTCAATTCGAACAACATAATCAGGTGAATTATTGTTGTTGTTGTTGTTTTTGTTGTTTTGTTGTGGGCCCGGCGTGTGGGTGGTGTTGTGAACAAGCAATATTCTTTTGAGGAATAATATTTGAACCCTCTCTAATATATCAACATGTCTTAAACCCCAAACAGGTAAGCAATTCGACATGGTACTTAACGCAAGAGATTCAAATAGTTTTATTCGGGGAAACCAAGTATCAATTTTGGCTTTATACATAATTGGCAAAATTGCGCCTACAGCTTGCTTGACCTTGTCGACGGTAACTGAGGCCATTCCTCTGGATAGACAGGAAGGAGTAAATGTTACACCCAAATAAACGTATTTGTTCGTTACACAGAGAGGTAACTAGAATAACTAGGTCATCAGCATAAAGTAAGGTAAGGATATCATTTCTGTCATCTATATTGACCCCTCGAGCCCCATTTGCATAGAAAAATTGATCAATATCAGCTAAAAATAACGAAAATGAAAGAGAACTCAAGGATTCTCCCTGTAGAATACCGCACGTAACCTCAAATGGTTTTGTATATCCATTTTCACCTATAATTGTGACTGTGGCATTATTGTATAAGTTCCTCATTATGCGGATCATACCTGACGAAACCCCAAGACCAAACAATTTTCTCCAAAGCAATATATGATTTACAGAGTCGAAGGCTCGTTTGAAGTCGACAAATATGGCAAATAATTTGCGCTTTCTATGTCTGATATGGAAATGTATAACAGAGTTCAGGACAAAAACATTGTCAATACATCCCCGGTTCTTGCGGAATGCGGCTTGACATTCAGGCAGAATATTGTGCTCAACGGCCCAACTAGAGAGACGATTAAGAATTATATGTGTGAAAATCTTTAGTGAGCAATTTACAAGAGCTATACCACGATAATTAGAAGGATCGTCAATTGGTACCCGCTTATGTAACATGGATAGTGAAATTTTGGACCAATTAGAAGGTAGGACAGCTGATTCAAAAATGTTGTTAAATAATGATGTCAAGTATATAATCCAGTTGATAGGTAGATTCTTAATGAACTCGTGAGGTATATTGTCACTTCCAGGAGATTTATTGTTTTTACATTTACTGAGCACCGAGTAAATTTCATCAGTAGTAATGATAGAATCAAGAAATGGATGACGAACGTCGGTGAAATCGACCAAGGAATGTTGCCTAACAGGATATATATTATTATAAAACTCTTCCCAAACCTGAGTTGGCAAATTTTTTCGTACTAATCTTCCACGGTATTGGTTAACTGTGGACCAGAATTCTCTTGGGTTACGCATGTTGGTAAGTTTAGAGATAATATCAGCTTCATAAATACGCTTTTTAGATTTTATCAAGTTCAAGTATACCTTTTTTGTTTCAATATAATGATTTTTTTTTATCAACACTAAAATTATGTTTTTTTACAATCTGTCAACGCAAAGTTACGTTTTTTCTTCGCAATTGTACATTCAGAGTCAAATCAAGGTTTATTTCTTTTGAAAGATCTCAACAAACTACTATGATTGACTTTTACGAGACCAAGTTCGTCAGAGGTTTCGTAGATTGCTTTACAGAAGTTTTCGAAAGAAGTCTCGATATTTGAGATAAAAAATACCCGGTTAGAACTGCGCATCTTATGCTTGTATGCCAAAATTGCATTCTCATTCCAGTAAAGAGAGTTGGGAAGAGAGGGGAAAAATCTCGGATTACTAGGGGATACGCCATCAAGAATTCGAGCAAGTAAAAGTGTCACGGGAAAATGGTCAGACAGAAAATCATCATCATTAACATGAAAGTTAACAACCTCATTCAAATGTGTATTGCTCACCCATACTAGGTCCACCGTACTTCTACCCAGCTTGCTGACGTATGTATACTTGGCCGGTCGGTCCAGCGAAGTCCTACCATTAAGGAGAGTGAAGGAATTATTGTACATAAATTCAAGTAAAGTACGACCTCTTGCGTTCAAAGTCATATCGTTAGATAATCTGTCTTCAAACAGATTACAATTTTCCAGAACCTCGCTAGCCACCGATCCTGCATCAGATACCCGACAGTTGAAATCGCCACCAATTACAATAGGCACTTCAAAATACTCCTCTTTTACATCGCTCAGCATAAGTTGAAACATATCCAAAACAAGCCCAATATCTAGTGAAGGCTTGAAGTAAACATTACACACAATAAAATTATGACTATTAAAAGAAAGCAAGCAGAAAATCCACCAAGGACTTTTGTTTAATAATTTTACACGAAAACCAACGTTATAAAAAATGCATAGACCCCCACTAGGTCTACCCAATGATTTTTCCTCAACAGCAACGGAACATAAAACCATTAAAGTGATTCGAAAGACAGGGCGGAACAGTTAATTCAGTCGTGATCCAAGTCTCGCTCAAACAAAGGACATCAATACAATCCACATCACATTCAAAGTTATCCAAATTTTGTAATCCATGACAGTTCCAAAAATTTATGCGGATTTTTTTTGTTTGCTTAAATCCTTCTTGTTGATTTTCGCTACATTATGTATAGGAGGGGAGTCAGCAGGGCAGGTCCTTTTGTTCGACACGTGAACGATTCTAGGAAAGCCATTAGAAAATTTTCTTGCAACATTCTCACCAGCTGAATTTTTCTGCTCAAGTTCTCTATATACTGCACTGAATTCCTTTCTTTGTCTGAGCGTATAGTCGTTTTTCACTTTTAAATGAGGATACGCATTTATTGGTAAATTTGACTTATTCCTCAATACTTTCAAAGCATCATCCCTATTGAAAAACTCAACTCTAATAGGTCGGACTTTATCGATAGTTGCTTGGCCAATTCGTATGATTCTGTTGATTTTCAAAATAGCGGGATATACAGTTTTATTAATAACTTCAGTAATAACCAAATTGATGTCGGCTGATTCATCGATACCAAACAAAACTATATTCTTCTTTTTCTCTATTCTCATTCTTATCTCAGCATGCAAATCAGCTGGGTCCAATACCTGAAGCTTTTCCTCCAGTTCAGCTATTTTCGAATGGATCGTGATATTATCAGCTTCAGGCGCATTAACCTTGAGAATGCAAGTATCCAGTTTCTCAGATTGCAGGAGTAGGATAGAACGAACATCGTTCAGACTCTGATTTAATTGTGAAAGCTGAGTTGTTATCAGATGTAACTAAGAATCCACACTAACTTCGCCACTGGTAGGATTATCCATTGTTTTGATTTGTGCGACGATAATTGAAACCGAGTACACGGCAAAAAACTGTTTCAGCCTTATCGGTACAAAAAAAGCCAAGATGTT
This sequence comes from Zygogramma bicolorata, assembly GCA_032362365.1. Classification (NCBI taxonomy): domain Eukaryota; kingdom Metazoa; phylum Arthropoda; class Insecta; order Coleoptera; family Chrysomelidae; genus Zygogramma; species Zygogramma bicolorata. The sequence goes on along the minus strand of JAVJAQ010004531.1, from coordinate 425,921 downwards.
GTATGAAATGGAATTATGACAAGTTAACAAGATATACTTTGTGCACTCCAAATTCACTCCAGATGTGTGCAAGGAGGATGCAACTGCAATTGAGGCCAAACAGGTACACAGCAAAAAACCAGTTCACAACACACACACGAAGTAAAAAAAAACACCAAATTTCTTTGTTATTGAGCCCCTGCCGAAAGGAATATCGTCCAAGAAGAGGAGGAAAAACGGACCAAGTATCAGGATATTCTTTACGAACTCTGCAGACTCCACCCGGACTATTCTGTCGTTCGATAGATCCGTTGGATTGGGGATGATTAACGCTGGATTAACTGGGTTTGATATGATAGATGGTACGTAGATCTTTCATTAGTTGACTTGTGATTTCCCAACCGTAGTGGTAATGTATTTCCAGTTCGATAATGTTCCAAGTAGAGTGGAAGGGTATTCACTACTGATTCGGGAGAATCACCTTCAAATGCGTATACTTTCTGCGTTCCTAATTGTTATCTCGTTATATTTGTTGGGGATATCGAATGTCGTTGATTCACTCTTAACAATATTGTGTCTGTGATAGCAATGGGCGAAGAGTTTTTTTTGACAAATTTTCAATTCTTGACTATTTCACCAATTCTTGAAAAAAGCCTATAGCCTGTGACATTGGAGTTTTCGTCTTAATGAATGTGCTCAAACAATGGCGATAATTGATTTTTTCAAAGTTAGAATAGATAATAATCGGAATTGATATCAAGGATTCAGTTTATATTTTTTGGATGTAGGTTCTGAGTTTTTTAACACTTGATTATAGAATCCTTCCAATATGATGACATGTTCAAGATAAGCGACTTCTTTCCTCAGAATTTGCACTTATTTGGCCTAATTGACAAGTTGGTTTTAAGAAGTCTTTCATATATATATCGCTTAGCCTTGCTATGTGCTTATGGATGGTGGGGGAATAAATAATAATATCATTCATATATAATAGACATCTTTCGTATACCAAGAAGAGTATTTTCCATGACATGTCAGAATGTGGATGGTGAGTTTTTCAATACAAGTGGCATTCATACAAATTCGTAATGACCATTGTCGATGAAGCTGTCGTGGGATTGTCTTAGGTTCGAATTCGATTTGTCGAATCCTGATGCAAGATCAAGCGTGATGAAATATTGACATTTGCCAAGCCAATCTATCGACATATTCAATAGTAGGTATTTATCCTCTAACGTTGATTCGTTTATGTCTCTGTTATCGAGTACGACTCTCCACTTCTGCTTTCCAGAAGCATCCAATTTCTTCTGTATCACCCGTACAGGTGATGATTACGGAGAGGCCGGAGGTTGAATAATTCATTGTCGAAGCATTTTGGAGATTTGTGTCTTCACTTCCTCTCAATGTACCTTGATTTCGTTTAATTGAGGTTATCACCTTCTAGGTAGATTATTTCCTCAAGCTGAAGACATAGATTGGTTCTCTGATCAACACGTTAAAAGGTAAGGTCTCATTAATTCATTATTCGTACGAGTTTCGACTTCTGAGGGTTCATGTTCGTCAGCTGGTCAACAAAAAAAATCATTCCAAACTATTTTATCATTTCACGTTCTTCAGCATTCAAGTGATCGATCCTCAATTGCTTTTTCTTTGCTTCGATCGGTAGGGTCATTAAGGTTCTATGTTGTTGTTGTATGCGTTAAAATCCAAAATCGATTCTTTTTTCGAATAGCAATCGACCCTCTTCAGAAGAACATTGGATATTGTTTATTATATGAAGGCTAATTGTCGAGGCTGTGTTATATCAATGTGTCCCTCGAAAATTTAATATTTTTTCAATATCATAATGTACGATTTCCCCAACAATGACATGTTGAAAAGAATATTGAATTTCGAAGCGAGATTTGAATAGAAAGCAGCTATGATAATTGGTCACTTCTCAATAACCAATATCCAATGTTCTCTTGAATAAGTGTATAACATACCATTTTTTGTCAATTTCTACTATCGCGTTCTAGTATAGCGTCGGTGTCACTACATAACACCTTTCAATTTGAACACTCTTTCTATTCCCGCTTCTATTTCTATCTGCTTACGTTCGACCCCGTTCTTCAGAGTTGATGGGTTCTGAATTGTCTTCTGTAACTTCGAACTGTCTTGAAATTGATTATTGGTTGTTCATTTTTCAGATCAACAATAAAGTTGTAATGTTGTGCAAGCCATCAAAGTCAATGTCCAAGTTATAGATAAGAGGGTTGATATGTATATTTTGAGACTGATAGTGAAAAGGAATTTATTTTATTGTTTTTCGAAATATTCTCTATTATGATCGATATATTTTGGCATGCGCACAAACTAATTTTTGTAACACTATTTATGAGAAAAAATTCCAAGTTGGTGTAACGGCTTCCTATAAACATATATCTACAGATATCTCAACTTATCATAGGGATCTTCAAAATAACCTGTCAGACCTAACGAAAAAAAAAAACAATTGAAATTTTTATTGGAGACATCAACATTAATTTATTGAAAAATTCAAACAATGTACAGAAGGATTTGAATGTACTACTTCTTTTAATGGTTCCAATAGTATAATCGATCATATTTTTGTCAGTAGCGAAAATATCTGTAAAAACATAAATATCGATTCATCTGTTATACAAACAAATCTGTCAGATCATTATACGACTGCACTCACCATACGAATACCAAATGAAATCAAAATCTTTAAACCAGTTAATCATGTTGAAAACACGTCAAATCTTCACGAAACACTTGATTATAAAAAACTTCACTCTTTTCTAGAAAAGGAAATGTGGCAGGAAACCTATAATTCTCAAGACATACAGACCGCATATTAAGTTTTATTGGAAAACTCCAAACATATATAACTGCATCGACCAAAATAATAAAAATATCATATAAAAAAAAGATGAAACTTTGAATCACAAAGGGATTGATAACATCAATACGCAAAAGGGATAAAATGAAAAAATTATGCTGAAACAAAACACAGAACAATTGAAAATAGAATACACAGGTTACAGAAACAGATTGAATAATCTGATTAAACACACAAAAAATGAATATTATAAACATAAACTCAATGCTACAGAAGGAAATTCAAAGCATACGTGGAAAATAATGAATGAAATATCGAATAACAACAAAGATGAAAGAATAACACAAATAAATATTCATGGGTATGCTTGAAGACTGGCTTTAAATCAAATATTCTAAAAATGAACAATTTGTTCAGGCCAGCCTCAACTCACCTACACTGTAGGTTGACGGACTAACACCTATTAGAAAACAACTACTCCCCTGGCTAATACCACGAAGGGCATTGGATTACATCCAACAGGTGTTAGTGCGGGATTCTTCATAGAAGAAATTCAACATATGCTCTTAGCGAACAACTACCAGAATTGATTTTCAATTATTGGGACGAGACACACTTGCAGACCGGTTTCGGGCTATTTGGCCTCTCGTCAGGGCATGTTGATGATGGCACTGCCTTGCATGGAAATGGCAGAAAAAATTGAAAAACCAGATAATGCTCCTCTTACCTTTTTAAAAGAACTATCTGTACAAACGAGTATGTTTATACAGCCCGTCAATGATAATGAATTGATTGAAATAATTTCTAACTTAAAAAACGATTGTTCACCAGGCCCAGATCGTATAAATACTTAAACAAATGAATGCATAGATAAATTCTCGAACCTCTGAAGTACATCATAAATCACGCTTTTAACGAAGGTAAAATTCCGCAACAATGGAAGGAATCTTTATAACTCCCGTTCACAAATCGGGAGATAGAAGTGAATATGGGAATTATAGGCCAATTTCTGTGATTAATAATTTTGCAAAAATTAAAAAAAGTATAAAAAAAGACTACAATTCTGTTTCATACAAAATTCCAATACAGAAAATGCTGTAATCGACTTCACCAAAACGTGTGTCGGGGCTCTGGACAGGTCGGAAAGGTGTTTTGCAGTCTTTCTTGACCTGGCTGAAGCTTTCGACACTGTATCTCACAATACTCTTCTGGAGAAGGTATATAGGTATGGAGTGCGAGGCATACCACTGAGTATATTGCAGAATTATTCATCACGGAGAAGACAAAGGGTCGAAGTAGGTGACCAGTTAAATGATTGGTCAACAGTAGCACTTGGTGTGCCCCAGGGGACGGTATTGGGGCCAGTGCGGTTTCTGCTGAACATCAACAGCATCGCACATCTACAAAATTTTCAGGGTCACCTTATATCATACGCAGATGATACTGCCATTAGTTTCACTATTCTTGGTCAGAAGTTTTCATGGCAGCTGAAAAAGGAATGAAGAAAATAAAATTATACCTCAACGTTAACCTCTTACGTTTAAATATCGATAAAATGAAATTTATGACCATCTCACTACAAAGTAATGATCAGCCAGAAAATGAACTAATCAAAATTCATAAATTTAACTGTTATCAAGTTCCATGCATATGTCCCAGGATAGAAAAAACAAATAAAATCAAATATTTTGAAGTCATTTTGGACAAACATATTCGATGGGATGAGTATGCCCTTTATATAAAAAAAAAACAAATTGAGGCAACTCACCCAAAAATTTTATAAACTAGAAGATTTAATGGACAAAAAAAATATGCTAACCGTATTCTAGTCATTAGCATGGGGTGGAATGTACAATAACAACCTTAGCTGTATACAAACTGCACAAAACACAATTTTGAAGACAATACTGAGGAAAAAAAAGTTAATTCTCCACTGAAAAAACTCTAGAAAGAATCTAACATACTTGATGTAAGAGGCTTTTACACCTACTCATGCCTGATCTGGATGTTTCTTGATAGACATGAATACGGAACAACTAACCAAAAAAAATACGATATCATGCGAAAAAATGTCTATGAATCCGCCATGGTTCAAAAAGAGCCACTCTCAGAGATTTGTACACTTTTACGGTTCGACACTATATAACTGCTTACCATTGAAATATAAAAAAACTGGAAATATAAAAAAAAGTATACTGACCAACAAAGGGATTATCGATAATATATTTTGAATGATTTTGGAAAACAATACAGCGCAGCGGTTTTGCCTCATTCTCTCTTCACCAACAGGACTGTCCGATATCAACAGCATTTCATTTACGGCCCTGTTCTGAGGATGGCTAGAAAATACAACACAAGCAAATATTTGCTTAGGTGTAGTCGACTACTCAGAATTGGGTCATCATCATCAACAAAATCTATTATTGTTACCTATTATTATTTTCATTGTATTAACGATGTTGTGCATTGAAGCTAATAATTTGAAATTGAAATTTTCACTCCAAAACACGGTTATTGAAGGCATCAATGGCTTCTTCAAGCGCCGATATTCATTCTTGACGTTCGTTAATGGAAAATTGTTATACTGTGCCAAATCAGAATTGTACGGAGAATGACCTATCAATTCGACGATTTGGCAAGTCAAATAGGTGGTTGTTTCAGCTGAAGTAGCCAAGATATTGTATACAGCTTTTGATGCACCGCGATTGTATTTCTTAAGAATTTCTTTGCACTAATTAACACGAACATCGTTTTGAGCTTGTGTCAGATCATGCGGGGTACAATGCGACGATTCCTTTTCACAGCTGAATACTTCTGTAGAATTTTATTGATGCGAGTCATACTAATGTTCAAGGATACCTCAATCTCATATGACGATCTTGCAATATTAGTTGACGCACAGGTACAACACCTGATTTTGGACAATCTTCACGACTTCGATCATTGAGCGAATGGCGGCCGTGATGGAATTCGTTATACGAGCGTTTCAGAGTGGCATCATGGGGTTTTATCACCAAAAGTGAAAGTCAGTTGATCGATGCACTCTTGTCACGTCGAATGTCATAAATAATCATCGCACGAACATGTTTACTTGTTAGTTCAATTTTTTCGCTGAGATACCATTTACAAGTCAGTATTAAGTATAAGTTACAAAACAATCGATTGAAGATGTATAGGTTTTTGAAGCATCTTTGATGTTATATAAATTTTTCAAGATGACACGGGAGCATAAAGCAAACATTAAGGTTTGAATTGGGAAGTTGAGATTCAAGATCTCAAAATGTTTTTGTTGTGCTGATTTCAAAAATGTCTGGAATTTTCTCGTAGCAGTTCTTCAGATACAGGTCAATCAATTTCAGTTCTGATAACAGGTAAAAATGAAATAATAATATTTTTGCAGGTCAAAACCAAAATTTCTTACCTAAAATTTGCACGTATTTGCCATGTTTTAGGTACTTGTTATTGACCATGATTGTATAAACCGACCTTTCTATACCCACTGTATATTTCTACACTCAAAGGATTTAGTTTACTCATGAGACTTTGTGAGTAAAGTTGCTTTATTAGTTTGTGTACGTTTTCCGAATATTAAATTAAAAGCATGGCATCCAAAAGTAGATGTTCAAATCAAACAGACATATTTTGTTATATATGTGGTGAATACATTGAAAGCAGGAAACCTGTTTCTGACTTTGTGAAGAGAGCTCATCTGGCCTATTATGGCGTCCACTCGGGAAACCAGGATAAATCGTGGCCTCCACATTTGGAATGTAAAACATGCGTTAAACATTTGCGGCAATGGTTAATTGGGAAAAGGACGTTCCTTAAGTTCTGAGTACCAATGGTTTGGAGAGAAGCAAAAAATCATCACGATGATTGTTATTTTTGTATCGGAAATATCAAGGGTATCAATCGAAACAATAGGCAATACTGGACATATCCTGATATGGACTCAGCAAGAAGGCCAGTACCTTATTCTGGAGAAAAACCTATTTCAATATTCAGCAGTGTACCTACACTCTCAGAAAATGATCCAGATACATCAACGTCTGATGAATTTCGGGATTTGCAAAAAGACAGTGATTTCGAGGCAGATACAGCAAATCCCCAACGCTTCAATTAACAAGAATTGAATGACCTAATTGAAGACCTGAATCTCTCCAAGGAGTCTGCTGAATTACTTGCCTCTAGATTAAATGAAATGTCTTAAGTGATAAGTGATGAATGTTATTTATGTATAAACCTGCTTTCTCATGTCCATATGTAATAAAGATAATTCCTTAACTTAATTTTTTTCAATGGTAGTAGGTAGTAGGAGTAAATAATAAAATTGTGATATTATAAAATGTATATGAATAAAAAAAAGATTAGTTTATCGAAAAAGCGCCAACATTACTATCTCAAAAACTATATCTGATACACCAAATCTGACAGCTATTTTAGATTCTGCGCTAAAAAAACTACCTCAAAACTACAAAATTGCAGGCACCAAATTGGTTGTTGGGCTGTGAATAGATCGGTTCGACATTCGGAGGTGAGACAAAAACCTGATATGTTGGGGGTTATTCCAAATATTGTGTCTGGTTTCATTGATTACACTGAGTGTTCCGATCATCGGTAGTATAATGGTTATGAGCATACTCAGAAGCATAACTACAATCTGCTGGATCCTAATTATCGCCGACATAGTATTCTTGATTATAAGTCGTATCATGATTTGAGTTTCGTATATCCTGAAATGTGATCTTTTTTGTTAATTAAAATTTGGAAAATAGGGTATTTTGGATTACTGACAAACCGAATTGATATTGATTATCAGTGAATTGATTTCAAACTTGGGTTTGAACCAGTTGAGGTCTATTATTCCAATATTTCGAATGGAATTTTGTTGGTATTGGATTGTTTTGATTAGGTTGAGTACCTATTTGTCTGAAAACTCTGACTGAAATTTTGAAAAATAGTTTGGGGCCTTTGTTGTCTCAACGGGCTGATTCCTTCTCACGGTTTGTTGGGAAAGCAGCTGATTTATTTTTTCGATTTTCTGATTGTCGAGAGAGGAGAGCTGTATTTCCTGATTCAAGTGAATCTGGCGGATAAGGGGAACGAATTACTCGATCGATACGTGGTTCGAGTCCTATCAAGAGAGTATTTAATGCCATAAATTCTATCAATGACGATTGTGTGCGTTTTTGATCTGCAATGAGAACAGTCGTAGGCGATTCGTTTCGATATGTTTTATTTGCTGAATATCTTGGCTAAACGAATCTCCAAAGTATAGATTACATAATAAATTTCTGGAAAAGTTGCAGGCTTCATAAAGCTCATCAATGGTGCTCAATTCAATGTGTTTCGTCTTGATCTCGCAGTTGCCCGTCAGGGGCTTCACCAGGTGATCCTTCCGCTGGATGACTCACCTGGTGTTGCTGGTTCTTTTTCTCTTGAAGGATTGGAATCCGCCTCCGCTAGTGAGGGTTGTCCGTGTTCTAGCAACGTTGTCGGATCCTACAACGACTGCGCCAATTTGTATGTTTCCATTTTTCAAATAGACTATGGTCCTATCCATGAGGTAGTAGTCGGCTCTGTCAGCAACAGATGTTGAACGTTCTGCTGACTCGAACTCGAAATCTCTGGTAATATGATACATGTGAGAAGCATATAATATGTGCGATGATTCACAATCGTAGAACTACTCCATAGTTCAACAATCGCCGTGTAGTATAATAATAAAATTTGTATGAATACTGTTACGATATTCCTCTGGGTTCTTCGATTAAAACACCAAACAACTAAACTCCTTTTATTATAACTCGCTATCACAATACAATACTACACAATCACTTAAATCGCTCTGATAACTTTCCAATGTTCGCCACTAAACTCTCTGTACTAAAAATTCTATACTCCAACTCCTTGCACTTAGCAATAACAAAACTCTCTCCACTTAGCTCTACTAAACTCGCTCCACTTAGCTCTGAATACAAATTCTCTCCGAATAAAAACTCCGTCTCCGCCGCGACATCACGATGCTTATATATGCCTGCGTAACCATCGAGAATCCTCCAGAGAAGCCCCGATGACGTGTCTCGAATTCTCCAGGCGGATCCACGGGTTTCTAGGAAAAATGACGTCCGCTACAACGCGATTCCCCATCTGCGTTTACGATCTGGTCAGGACCGGCGCTAGGACGTAACATTATCCCCCCCTCAGTTTTGATCGTCCCGATCAAACAATATCTCTTCATTCCCATTGTAACATTTTAGCCTCTCTAGGTGTAATACTTTCATTTTTGTTCCAGGCCTACGTTGAACCCTGTACACAAAATCATTTATCCTGCGACGAGGGTTGTACAGCCACACCAGATCTCCATCTTGAAATCTGCCAGTATTTGTCTTCCGGTAGTACCGCGCCTTCCTCCAGTCAATACGCTCTGGCATCTCTTGTTGTTTACTGAATGGAACACTTCTTGATGGTTGTTGAATCGATTGGACTTGGCCAATGTTGACTTTCTGTTTGACCAAGTCAGCCCTTCCAGTTGCTTTCATCTCGGAGATGTCACTTGTACCTCCAACGCGACACCTGGCGGCTCTTACAAGGATGGCTTTTTCTGACTTCACCCGGACTTGTCCGGAATCCGATGGCTGGACGCTGTATTCAGGGACATTATTCTCTGTGACACGAGCTACTTCCTTCGACAGTGCAGGGATTCTCGCAGTTTTCAATAATCGCAGTTTGGCAGGTTTCGTCCTTTCCGTTGGAGTTGTAAGGACAAATTCTTCTTCTCCGTACCTTATGATCTTTTGCTCATTGTCGAATGAAAATCCATGGTCACTGATCAAGTCCATTCCGAGTATGACTTCATCTTCTATATCTGCGACGTAAACTGTACCTGTAATAGTGAGTCGCCCAAGAATCAACGTAATTTCAGCCTCTCCTCGAATAGGTGCGTCTTCACCAGTGACTGTCCGAATCACGACGTTGGATGAAATAGGCTTTACGTTTCCAGGCCGAAGGATGTCGCTGCGTACCAAGGAAACTGCAGCACCGGTGTCTATGGTGCATATTACATCCGTTTTATTCAATTTCCCTGGAATGGTGAGGCTCTCAGATGTTATTTTTAGCCTGTTAACACAGATGACCCTCGGTGACCTTGACCTCGCAGGTGATTGCGAACTTGTCGGCGTCCTGACAGGTGCCTTGGATTTTGGTGGCATTCTCACCTTACAATCTTTCATGAAATGCCCTGATCTTCCACATCTATAACATTTATTCTGTGTCATTCTCTTCCAGCAGTCTTTTATAAAATGCCCCGGCCTTCTACAGCTATAGCAGATCCTCTGCGACATTTTCACCCAACAGTCCTTTATAAAATGTCCTGGTTTTCCACATCTATAGCACGTTCTCTTCTTCTGGGTGCTCATACCACTTATCATTAATTTGATTTCTTCCAGAACCTTCTCGACTGAACTATTCGCTGTGCCAAATCGTTGTTCCGGTTCTTCTATTGAAACTGCTCGTACTTTCGGCCTCGACGCGTTGAAGGCCGCCTCCACTTCCAGCGAACGTACCAAGGCATCGCTACTCCTTTTGAAACTTGTAAGTCGCAGAGTTCTTTGGATTTCTGGGTCTCTAAGTCCGTCAATAAATATCTGCACAGCCAACTGTTCCTTGAAATCTCCAGGCGCTTCTGGATAGGCCAGCTGAATTAGACGTCTAACATCTGCCTCAAATTCCTGCAAGCTCTCACCTGCTCTTTGTGTGCGAGTCTTCATTTGTGCCCGGTACAGCTGTTCTCGGTGTTGATCGCCATACCTTAACTCTAGTGCAGAAATCAGGTCCTCATATTGTTTTTGCTGTTCGATGGGTATGGTCTGCAGTATATTCAAAGCTGGCCCTCTCAAAGCTACTACGAGTGCCGTAGCTTTTTCTTCTTCGCCCCATCCATTAGTCTCTGCCGTAGCCTCAAGCTGTCTACGATACATAGCCCAAGACGACTGTCCGTCAAAAGTCGGTGGTTTCACGGAAATGCCAGATGTGGCAACCCTGTCTCGGCGATCCTGGTTCTTGAGAAGAGCTATCTGCCTTTCAAGTCCTTTCACCTCCTCTCGCACTGTATCCACTTTCTTGTCGATTTTCTTGACGTCTCCCTTAAGTTCTTCCTTTAGGCCTTCTTTTAGTTCTTCCATTTGAACTCTTGTTTCATGTGAAACATGCTCGAAGAACTTGTTCTGATTTTCTAGAACTTTCTGGAAGTCTGCTTTTTGTTGTTTTTCTAATTGCTCTATTTCATTCTTTCGTTGTTCTAGAATTTTCTGAAGGTCTTCTCGTTCTTTTCTCTGTTCTTCGAGAATTTTCTGGAGTGCTTCTTCTCGATCTCTCTTTTCATCTTCTCGTTCTTTCTTTTCATTTTCGAGAATTTTCTGGAGTCCTTCTTCTCGTTCTCTCTTTTCATTTTCTCGTTCTAATTGTCGTTCTTTCTTTTCAGCTTCTCGCTCTTTTCTCTGGTCTTCGAGAATTTTCTGGAGTCCTTCTTCTCGTTCTTTCTTTTCTTCCTGTCGTCGCTTTTCCTCTTCTTGTTTTTCCTCCTGCCGTCGTCTTTCATAATCCGCAAATTGGTTTTGAAATAATTTCAACATGTCCTCCATCGTATCGTAAGATGTACTTCTCGTATTCACCATAAATTGTTTTTATTTACCAGCAAAAATTCCACTTCCGACACCACTGTTACGATATTCCTCTGGGTTCGTCGATTAAATCACCAAACAACACTAAACTCCTTTTATTATAACTCGCTATCACAATACAATACTACACAATCACTTAAATCGCTCTGATAACTTTCCAATGTTCGCCACTAAACTCTCTGTACTAAAAATTCTATACTCCAACTCCTTGCACTTAGCAATAACAAAACTCTCTCCACTTAGCTCTACTAAACTCGCTCCACTTAGCTCTGAATACAAATTCTCTCCGAATGAAAACTCCGTCTCCGCCGCGACATCACGATGCTTATATATGCCTGCGCAACCATCGAGAATCCTCCAGAGAAGCCCCGATGACGTGTCTCGAATTCTCTAGGCGGATCCACGGGTTTCTAGGAAAAATGACGTCCGCTACAACGCGATTCCCCATCTGCGTTTACGATCTGGTCAGGACCGGCGCTAGGACGTAACAATACCTTGTGATCCCATATTTCCTCATTCTCACAATCGGAATTGTTAACTCACAATTTTAGATTTAGAAATCCTGTAGGAAATTTGATCTCATATCGGATTTGTGTTGTGAACTTAATTTCTTTCTTTGACTAATTAATTAATAATCGATGAAGTATCAATTTCAGATTTTCCAAGTTTCTTCCCTTAAAGATGTTAACTTTATCAGCTAAACGTGAGTGGAGTGCAAACAATATCAGTTGTTTGCACTCCACTCATGGTGTTTGAGTATAAAAAGTTTTCATTACTGTTCGTTTGGTGGTTGATTACAGTTACAACCTGGATGAACTGCATAAAGATGCAATCGGTGAATAAAGTGTAAATTTCCAAAACTTCTCTACAAATAGATTAACTGGTTCACTCAACGAAAACATTTCTTCATCAATTTATCGATCTCTCCGCCTCCGCGAACTGGTGCAACTTCTGGGACCGAAAGTTTTCAATAAACACCAGACGACATTTGGTACTGTCCGTCGATATCTGAAATGCCCAGTGAAGATAAACACCATATGGTAACATTTTTTGCTCAAAGTCAATACGTCAGTACGAACTCAAACGCAATTATATACTAAAATTGTACAATTCTCATCTAGATCTTCTTCGTTCAATTTCCCTAAATGAAAACATCAATGAGCTCTTTCTTACGACTTCAAATACCTTTTTGTATGTAATACCATATCCCTGTGATTCGAAACCACATTTTGCAAGGTAACCCTCCACCGATAAATGGTCCGATAACGATCGTAACTAATGAGGGCGTTGTCGGCATACTCATGCCATTGAATCGCTTGATATCTGATTTCCCCCCTCAAAGTGCTCTTCACATTAAACGTTGCGTTTCACTCAGTGCAGGTGTTCTTTTCCCATTCGAAAGACGATATACCGAGCAATTTCTAGGGAATAGAATTAATGAGGACACTCAGTGTAATGTATTGACGACGGTGGAAAAATACGAGGATAAGTGACGTTGGAATGAACCAGTGAAATTGTGGAACATTGTTATACATCAACAAGAGAAACCAGATTTTCGTGGAGATGATGGCGATCTGCGGAATATCATTCTTTTCCTCTTTCGATTCAATATAACAGGAAAAATGAAACTGATATATATATATATATATAAGCTGTCTGGAACTTCCGGATGAACCGCGTCTGGAATTCCAGGAATTCCGGAATATATATATATATATATATATATATATATATATATATATATATATATATATATATATGTGAGAAGGTTAGACGACTGTCTAAGTTAAAGAAGAATCCTTTTAATATTCGGGTGTGCAGTCAATTCCTTGTTGACTGCACACCCGAATATTAAAAGGATTCTTCTATATATATATACATATATATATATATATATATATATATATATATATATATATATATATATATATATGTATATATACAGTGTGTCCCTAGACCAGTGGGACAGTTGAATATCTCTTGAACCAATAGAGAATTTTCAAAATATTATAAGTTCACATTATATTGCATTATGAGAGCTAACTTCAGGAATTACTATTTTTTATACGAGGGGCGCAAGAAAGGCTCACGAAATCGAACATCAATTTTTTCAAATGGAACACCCCATATATTTCAATATATCTGAACTCTCATTCCTTTAGGCTGATTATTGGTTTTTTATTTTTGAAAATCCGACAAGGCGTTGCCAAGTTATACCAGTGGTTCATGAAATGCAGACATTTTTTTAGACAAACCCATTATTCATCCTACGAAGAATTTCTGGAATCATTCAAGACTGTTGGTAGTCGGTAGCATATTCTATAATATGGGATACTCATCTTCTTCGAGAGTTATACAGGGTGGTCAGAAATATTATATGATTTTCACGAAATTCAAACTTTCTTCACATCAATTTTTCAAATAGTCCACCCTACAATATGAATTATTTTATAGCCCATCGGTGATTTGATTGCTTATGGTCAATGTCTGTGAAAGAGACATGTGAATTTCATCATCAGAAAATGCAAAAAAAAATCATCAAACTACGTATAACACCGCAAATGTTGGAGAACGTCACAAGAAATCATTTAATGAAAAATTTCGAAATGTGCCTTGCAGCAAACGGAAGACAATTCGAACATTTATATTAATATTATCGTTCCTAATTATTTGTCAACAGTTTTTTTTTGTTGAGACTTTGTTTAGGACAGTTGAATGCATAAATCGTTTACTGCATTATTTTATTTGCATTTGCTGATGATGAAATTCATATGTCTCTTTCACAACCATTGGCCATAAGCAATCAAAACACCAATGGGCTATAAAATAATTCATATTGTAGGGTGCACTATTTGAAAAATTGATGTGAAGAAAGTTTGAATTTCGTGAAAATCATATAATATTTCTGACCACCCTGTATAACTCTCGAAGAAGATGAGTATCCCATATTATAGAATATGCTACCGACTACCAACAGTCTTGAATGATTCCAGAAATTCTTCGTAGGATGAATAATGGGTTTGTCTAAAAAAATGTCTGCATTTCATGAACCACTGGTATAACTTGGCAACGCCTTGTCGGATTTTCAAAAATAAAAAACCAATAACTAGCCTAAAGGAATGAGAGTTCAGATATATTGAAATATATGGGGTGTTCCATTTGAAAAAATTGATGTTCGATTTCGTGAGCCTTTCTTGCGCCCCTCGTATAAAAAATAGTGATTCCTGAAGTTAGCTCTCATAATGCGATATAATGTGAACTTAAAATATTTTGAAAATTCCTATTGGTTCTAGAGATATTCAACTGTCCCACTGGTCTAGGGACACACTGTATATATCGGATAGGCTTCCGCGGTCGGATATGTGCTCTCTGGAAGTTCCAGAGAGCACACACACATATATATATATATATATATATATATATATATATATATATATATATATATATATATATATAGATAGATATATATGTTCGGATAGGTTTCCGCGGTCAGTTGTATGTTGTTGTTGAGTTCGGGTTGAACCGCGTCTGGAGTTTTGTTCTCGACGTTTCGGAGCCATTTTCAAGAGTAAATGTGACTTCACGCTGAGGTCTCAATCTGCCTACTCCTGAGGTGTTGTCACAGGGGGCAAGGGTTTGTGACTTGACGCCGGGGCCTCAATCTCCCTACTCCCCAGGTCTCGTCACGAGTTCTTTCTAAGGTCTCAATCTGCCTACTCCTTAGATCGAACTGGAGTATCGAGGGATGTTGGGTGGTATTTATAGCAGCGGGTGCTGCTAAAGTACCGTCGGATGTCTTGGTGGGGACTGGGCATCTGGAAATTGGGGGTTTCCATGCAGTTGGGAGTCTCTGACCGTCGTCACGTTTATTTAAGCAGGAAGGTCGCTTCTCGATTTCGATGGCCTCACGAATTATACGAGCTTGTAGTGTTTTTGCTGTGGCGATGGTCTTAGTGTTCTCAAAGTCTATGTTATGTCCTGTCTCTTGATGATGTTTGACAACTGACTGATACTTCAGACAGGAGTGCGAACACCATGGTCAAAAAAAAAATTGCAAAAAATCAATGAAAATAATGGAATCGTGGCGTTTCTGGAAAGCAGTGCTGCCACCTGTGCCCGATGCTTTCGTGGATAGGTACTAAAGAATTGACAACTATCATACCAGGTACCTATCACCAGAATATTTCTTTCATTCAATACAAAAAGGTGATAGCCCCCTCTCATCGCGAGTGCAGTCACACTTTTGATTTTTCCATCGGAAATTTTGTGAATTTTGTCCATCCTTGGTATAACTCTATAGAAAGTTAAACGGGAGAAAATAATTACTACGACTATTTACATTCATAGTGGAGTGACGAAAGGCGTAAAAATTGTAAAATCTCGGAATCCAGGGCAGGTCGATGAATCTGCTTAAAAACTGTTGGACGGCATGGTTGAAAGCTCAATTAAAAAAGTTAAAAAACAAAAAATGTGCGATCTTGATACAACAAATTTTAAAAACAATTCACAAAAATATAAGACCGAAAAGGAAAGGAAAATTTAGCGCAGAGAACTATATCTGATAAATAATATTTGAATAGTAACTTGAGAAATTATTATTTCAAACTATATACAGTGGCTTTCTTTGATGTCCTCCCCCCTTCGATTTTTTGAACATGTCAACTCAAAAAATTGAAAGATGGAATAATGAAATTGTTGCATTAATACTATATTCAAAGGTGAAATTGATAGATGAAAATTTCAAGTGTCTGTGCGTCATCTGGAAA
Source organism: Zygogramma bicolorata (assembly GCA_032362365.1). Lineage (NCBI taxonomy): Eukaryota > Metazoa > Arthropoda > Insecta > Coleoptera > Chrysomelidae > Zygogramma > Zygogramma bicolorata. The sequence goes on along the minus strand of JAVJAQ010004531.1, from coordinate 409,650 downwards.
AAAAAATTAGAGGGGGCCTTGGGACACATCCTTTTGAAGCTCCTGACAAAAACTCCACAACTCTAGAATATAAAGTCAATATCTCCAGTTACTACAAAATGACGGAACATTTAATAATTGCCTGAATAAATCGACGTTTAACTTCACAATTTGGGAAAATAAGCTGAGTTCAGTTCAGCAGAAGATGCTCGAAATGGTTGCCTTGAACTTCTTGACATAAGAACAGCATATTCGATATTTCACATTTCCGAACACAGGAAAGTCAATAATTCTTCTACTATTTCATGAAGATTGATATATTCAGGCAATTTTCGATTGTTCTGCCATTTTGTAGTAGTTGAAGATATTGACCCAATATTCTAGGGTGGTTACAGTATTCGTCAGCAGCTTCAAAAGGATGTGTCATAAAAACCCCTTTTCTATTTTTTTTTCCCAGACACACAGTCGCCATATCGAAATTCATCTGTCATCTGTCAGTATCCATGCATCAATTTCATTATCCCAAATATCAATTTTTTGAGTTGACCCGTTCAAAACTAAAAGAGGGAGTGAATTGAAGAAAGCCACTGTAGATAGTTTGTAACAATTTTTTTGCTATAACTGTTTTTCTTGGAAAATATAAATGAATCAACCCTAAATTTACTATACGAATATCATTATCAGGTATAAACCTTCGCTTTGAAATTTTTTCCCTTGTACTTCTCATTTTTCAGTGAATTTGTTGAAAATTGTTGTAATTGTTGCGGCAATTTTCCTGTTTTGACTGTATTGTGTTGAATAATTTTATGACTTGAGTGCGAATGAGAACGCGCTGGACAGTACCTGTTGCCAAGCAACCCCCAAGTCCAAGAAGGGTTCCGGTAACTCACCGGGCAATTTGATGCTTCCTGAACTGAAAAATGTGATTCTATCCAGAGAGACTTGTTACTTGTCGTTTTAGAGAGGAAACATGTACACAGTCATATTGTCGATAATACAAGCCTTTCCACAATTCGCTTTTAATTGAACAAAACAGCATGATATATGGTATGAAATCCATATAAATTCACCAGTGATCAAGATCGCACTTTTTTTTCATCTTATTTATTCGAGCTTTGAACAATGCAGTCCAACAGTTTTTATAAAGATCCACTGACCTGCCCTGGATTCCGAGAAAATGTTTCACGGTCAATTTGCTTGAATTCAATCCGAGTAAAATATTGTTGCTGGTGTGATCCATCTGGGATCCATCCAATCACTGGTTTCCAGTGCTCAGTCTGAACGTGATTCTGGCTGGGCCATTCGGCCCCCTGAAAAAGTGCTATCGACTTGGTAGTCTATAACGATGATTCGAAGGCGCCTCACAACTACTGGCGATCATGCTCGTCAACTAGCTGGGAAGCAAGTGCGTCAAAATATTGACCATTGACCACACACTTGTGCTGTATTCCAACACTGGAGTTATTATTCAAACGGCTACATATGTTTTGTTATACTATAGCTTCTTCAGGCGTGTTATCGTTCTATGATATTTACTGTTGCACTTCTGAAATTTCATTCGAAGTTCCGTATTCACAGTTTGGCAATGGTTGACCCGACGAGTGGAGTATTATTTCAGTTTCATTGTGGGCTCAGAGACCGGTCGAACTTTCTTTCCCTTCATTTTCGAAAGATCGCTAAGATATCTTGAGGTTCACAACCGACAAAATTTTAGGATCAACAAGAATTTATATTTCTTTTCTGCCTCTCACAATGTTTTTCAATGAAACACATTTTCATATATATATGTAAACTAACTCTCATTATCACATTTGTATTATAATTGATAACCGACCACTGTATTGAAAAATGTTTATTTCAGAAGGATCTCTAACTCATCTGAATTTTGATGAAGACTTCCCAACCAGCCATGTTTGCAAAGTATAAACATTAGAGTTTTCCATCTCGAAACTCAATTCACCACAACAAAACAAGTTTCAACGAAGTCATTAATTTCTCGGCATAAATTTTAGTTTATTTACGTTGGAATGGTTTATTGAAGGGCTCGATTCTAATTCCATTAACAAGATTTGCTGGTTGGTTTCACGTTTCGCGAAATTCAATAGCTTCTCTTGCTATACCGGGTGTACCAGAGCTCTGAGACCACCAGATATCACAGCTTTTTGCAGAAATTTCAAAAACATACATGTCATAGGAGACCATAAGCTCGTTCATGTAGCATAGCAAAATCCATCGCCTGGCAAAAAACCTCCATGAAACCATCCCTATCTTTTTTTTGAATTGCACCCTTATGTCATGTTCAACTTACAGCATGTTTCAATCCTAATTCAACAATATATCATTATATGTAGTTGTGAAGAAAGTAAGTTGAGAATTCGATAGTGGGTAGTATCATATATATCTGTCACATTTGACAATAGTTCAGAGTTTTTCAATATACACCTGTCAAGTACGAATTCAACGGTTTTATGTTGTCATTTTATATCATCCAATTCCATAATAATAGTTAATTATCAAAATTCCTTTCACCTTCCATTCTAACCAATACGTTGATATGCTTTTGAATTTTTGGTGGATGCCGAAAAAAACGTGTTGCGGAGAGGCTGTATGAGCAGCGCTTTCCTGATCGTCGACAACCAGTTCACAAGACGTTTTTGTATGTAGAAAATACAATCCGAAGAAAATTGTATAAATGTGTTGGCCGAAGCACATCCTCATATTTCGGTTCGTGCAATGGCGGTGGAGATTGGGATTAGTAAGTAGTCTGTGTATCATTCCTTCAAAATGCATTTGAAGCAAGGACAGAACTTCACATTTCGAAAGACGAGGCATTTCTTGCTCACATTCAAGTTTCAGCTCATGACAATCTCAACTTCCCCGATCATGTCTTGTGGGATGACGATTCCCGCTTATGATCTATTGGTCAAAAAACAACCCTCACTGGATACAAGAAATCAATTTCCAATCAATATGGGGTGTGAACGTGTAGTGTTGTTTACATAATGGACGTATCATCGGCCCAGAGCTTTCAGGCCAGCAGATATCTCACTTATTTGCAGAAAAGGAGTTTGAAAAAAATACGTGTCTTAGAAAAGCATAAGCTCGTTCATGCAAAGCAAAATCCACCTCTTGGCAAAAAAAAACCGAAAAACCACCCTTAATTTTATTTTTTCAGATTGTATCCCCATGTTTGTTTTGGTTCAGCTCACAGTCCGTTTCATTTATCATTTAATGATGTATAATGGAAGCTAGAATGGCATGCAGAATTATGGCAAATGATACACATGCATCAAGTCTCCGAATCAGTGCGCGAGTACAGGAAGCTCTAAGCATTTCCGGAGTAACGGTATCAAAAGCCTCTGAAATTTTCTGGGCTGAATCTTCAATATTTATTGGTTGAGTTTCGAAAACAATTCGTTTCAGATTTCCCCATAGGAAAAAATCCAGTGGCGTGAGATCTAAAGAACGTACAGGCCATCGAACAGGTCCACTTTTTCCAGTCCAACGGTCTTGAAATGTATTATTGAGGAATATAGTAACTATATTACGGTTATGTGCAGGAGCATCATCTTGTTGCCTTCACATTTGTTGTCGTTCTTCAATTGAAATATTTTCAAGTGATGCAGGAGTAGAATTTTCCAGGAGATGTAGATATCGGTGGCTTTTCAAAGTGTTTTGGAAAAAATTAGGGCCGATGTGACGTTCATTATGTAAACCACTCCACATGTTCACACCAATATTGTTTGAAAATTGGTTTCTCGTTAGTGAAGGTTGTTCTGTGACCAATTGTGCATGTTATGTCGGTTAACAGTGCCATTATTATGAAAGCGGGATTCGTCACTCGACAAGATATGATCTAGGAAGTAGACTAAAACTTGAATGTGGCAATGAATGTCTTTCGTCTTCAATGTATTCTGGAGGGATGATAACCGTACTGGTTGAAAAATCTTCGCACAGAAGACTTATGAAAGCGGGATTCGTCACTCGACAAGATATGATCTAGGAAGTAGACTAAAACTTGAATGTGGCAATGAATGTCTTTCGTCTTCAATGTATTCTGGAGGGATGATAACCGTACTGGTTGAAAAATCTTCGCACAGACGACTTATGAAGGCGGGATTCGTCACTCGACAAGATATGATCTAGGAAGTAGACTAAAACTTGAATGTGGCAATGAATGTCTTTCGTCTTCAATGTATTCTGGAGGGATGATAACCGTACTGGTTGAAAAATCTTCGCACAGACGACTTATGAAAGCGGGATTCGTCACTCGACAAGATATGATCTAGGAAGTTGGGATTGCCATAGACTAAAACTTGAATGTGGCAATGAATGTCTTTCGTTTTCAATGTATTCTGGAGGGATGATAACCGTACTGGTTGAAAAATCTTCGCACAGACGACTTAATGATCCCAATCTCCACCGCCAATGCACGAACGGAGATATGAGTATGTGCTTCGGCGTAGGTCAACACATTGATGCAATTTTTCTCAGTTCTCACAGGAGAAGGATGTACTTGATGTGTTTTTATAGCTATGTGAAGGTCTAATTAATACTGCCACTAACGAACTCAATTTTCTCTACTAAGTATCTTCACAACTACATATTATGATATATTGTTGAAACATGCTGTATGTTGGACCAAAACGAAAAATAGAGGTGCAATTTGGAAAACAAAAGTTAGGGTGGTTTCTCGGGGGGGTTGTTCTCCAGGGGGTGGATTTCGCTATGTTGCATGAACGAGTTTATGGTCTCCTACGACACGTATTGTTTTTAAATCATCTTTTCTGCAAATAACCGAGATTTCTGCTGGCCTGAAAGCTCTGGGACACACGGTATAAGCAACAGAAATATATCTGAAAGAGGATTATCTCAACAGTTAATCGAATGTTTTCGTTGTATCTTTACAAAATATACCAAAATGAATTGAAATTTCCCATTTCAGAGAGAAAGTGTCGTCAATAAGAGTTGGCATGATAATCTTCAATTTCGAATCCACTATGAGGAGCCAGGAAACTATAGAAGATACAAAGTCGTTTAAATTGAAACAAAGTTGCGCATTTATAAGATCATTACCGATAATTTCTGGATATATTCGAAAATAGATGGGAAGTACTGCAAGAAGCAATAGTTACCGCAGGCAGGAAAGTGATCAGAGCCGCTGCTTCCTACTAAGAGTAACGCCATGAGTCCGACTACTCCTTTCCACTGGTGTGGATCGAGTAGCTCCAGTTTGGTAGGAGAAGAAGGCACCTCCAAGAGAAGAAATGGCGCGGAGCACATAGAAAATAAAAAAGTTTGCTGAGATTATATGAGAAAGTTCGAAAGTTCAACAAGATGCACAACGACAAAGCAAGCTCAAACTTCCCAACGAATCAATTTCTATCATTATGGGGAGTTCTTGAATGAAACAATGGACCTGCAGGTCATCCAGATAAACGAACAACTAAACGATGATGATGATAATGAAAACAAAGACAAGGCGATAGAATAAGAATAAAAGCACTGAATATGAAAAAAAAATTCTGTACCTCACCACTAGCAGAAATATCTCATGGTGTTCTCAAATAGAATTCTCCCGAGAGGTTACTGCGGAGAGGAAAGCGGTAAGAGAAGTCTCGGTATGAACATCAACACACGCAGAATCAGTGTCGAGAACACCAATCAAAAAGACCACACCCACACCAAAAGAAAGGGAGGCAAAACCTAAAGGAAACAATAAATCAAGAAAAAGCAATCAACATCAGACAGCAGCTTTAGTGAATCCGGAACAAGCCTGAATAACACTCAGGCAGAAGATGAAAACGAATAAATTCTGGATGAAATACGAATAATCAAAAGAAAGTTGGAGAAAGAAAATGACAGACTCAGAGCCCTGGAACAAGGAACAATAGAAGTGAGGGTAAGGAAAACCCCTCAGGCATAGGATAAAAGCGGAATTTCCGCCACTATCCCAGAAAAATGAAAGTACACCCAGGCACCACTCAAAACCCATGAACAACCGCTTTCAACCTTTAGTAGGAGAGGAATAGTCTGGTGTCCTTGAAGTAGCACCGCTCGAAACCGATGACCATCTGAAGGCTTCTGGGCGCAGGAGCGGCAAAGTAGAGAGAGTTCCGAAATTGTCGCCGATAGTGGTATCTGATGCCAAGGCCTGGAATCATAGGGGAAATGGAAAAATTATCAGAAGGTAAACTCCAGATGAAGTTTAGCATATACACAACGGTATTCTACACAGAAAATTAATGAAACCACAGAAAGTTATGTGTTTCATTCGAAGCTGCAGATGAACAATTCCATTTCTATTCCTTGTCTTAGGGCGGTTGCAGTTTGGACCTGAACCAGAAAAAATTGAAGATGAGCTCAAGCAGGTATACGACATTAGCGCCAAAGCATCATTGAATTGAACACCAAATACTGTATGTACTTGGTGAGCACTCCTGAGAGATAAACGCTATTTCAGAAGACATATTTGAGTGATTTGGCACACCAGTATCGACTGGAAACTAAGGAAAAACGTCCAGTGTTACCGGTGTCAGTTATGGGGCATGCCACCACACTGCAACCGGACGTTAAGATGTCTGAAATGAAATGCGCCCAGCGACATTGGAACCGGAATTGCAGTAAGTCGCCAAACACGCCAATTGTCTGTGGGACACCACCCTTATGCAGGGGAATTACTACAGATATATTCAGGAAATCAGGGAATGTACCATTATGAAAAGTTTTATTTTTGCTTGAATGTGGTTGACAATGTTCCTTGTTGAATGGATCGGACTTCCATTGTCTATATTATTAACTCTATTGAAACCTGTTGCTAAAAACGGAAGGCTGAGAATACAAATCTAGATATCGAATATGGAATATTAATAAAAAATATAAATTAAGAAATAAATGAGATAATATTGCGACAAGAAAATTGGGATATCGAATGTGAAATATCATTCGAAAAATTCAATTGAAGAAATAAATGCAATTTAATGAGTATTGATTAATGTTGAAACCAAGTGTCAAATTGAGTTTACTCATATTCGAGATCTCGATTTTTCTGCAACCAATTTCAAACCTTAGTTTTATTATTGACCAAAAAATCCATTTCAACCTCATGTTTGGATTCGATTTCCTTACATGATTTGTATTTTTATCCTTTCGTTCTTAGCAACAGGTTTCAATAGAGTTAATAATATAGACAATGGAAGTCCAAACAATCACCATTGAAAGGTTTATTCATCAGATGAACCAGGATATCAATTCTACTTTCTGGTAGAATTATTCGTACAGAGATATCATCAATGATTGAAGTAGTTTTATTTGTAAAAGTTGTTATAGTATTTCTCAGTTCAGTTAAATTGATATCGTGGAGTACTAACGAATCAACAATAAAAGGACCTTGGAAGTGAGCTAACGGATCGACTTCAAGAGATATATTTTCTGTTATTTTCCCAACAATAGAAGGGTAATGATTATTTAGGACATCGGGCGATAATGACGCTTCAACTTTCCTAATATTCCTACCTCTAAGACTGTTTATCACATGCCAACTCTCTTTAGATTTATTATCGGAATTTTCTATTTTTTTATATGCAGATTCACACGAAAGGAAAGCCCTGTAATGTTCAAAGAACATCGCGTGAATCAAGGGACAGGAAATACCTCTTTTGGCAAGAAGTTCCAAAGCTCAGCTGTTCTATTGGAGAAAGATCCCTGGGCAAGAGAGGTTCGACAGGTTTCCAAATTCACAACAAAGGGGTGGGAATTCTGTACTCGTCGAGTCATCCGTGTAGATATTGCCAAGGGGGGAACGATTGATAACAATTCGGAAGAGCATCGACCGTGAAAGTATCTATAGAAGAAAGACAAGTCTCCGACCCTTCTACGATGTTACAATGAAGTGAGCGAGTCTGTCTGCGAAGACTCACCAACAATTTATTCCTACAGAATATTTCTCTTGTCAGTTTGATTACACTTCTGTAGATTACACGATAATTCTGGAAGTAGGAGTGGAAAAAATGTGAATCTGTAAATTTTCTGACATAATGGAAAGCACACATATTTTTTGAAAATATTTTGATCGCCTGTGTGAGCAACTGTTATTTTTGTTTGATTTCGATTTTTTTATATAGGAAAGGTCATTTCAAATATATCTCGGATTTCGTTGTAGAAGTCTGTAGAACGTTCGAATTTAATAAGTGTTGCCAATCTGCTTCTAAGCAAGCAGTTATCGGATTCTGAGTTCACATTTATATATAGCTTACAAAAGATCACGTAGAGCTTACACCAAATGACTTCATGGTCTGATGAACCTGCATGAACCAATGAACAAGAAACATACGTCTCCGGTTTTTCGGGCTTGGAGGCCTTGTGCTGGAATTTTGACTTCCGGAGCTTTCGGCCACACCTGCGGCAGCCATCTTCAGCGGCGTGGTCATAGTTGAACTCCTCTATGTGAGTTTACTACGACTGATTGCAACTCTGGAATTGACTCTTTTTATCTTTTGGTTCGACAGCGTTCTATTGGTCGTCCGATTCCCTGGTTCTATCTGGCTTTGTCTTAGTAGTTCTTAGAACTGGATAACAAATTTTTTTCAAATTCAGTCCCTCTTCCTTTCTGTTGAAGTTATCCTTGTGTTTATGTAGGATAACTTCAAGCACAAGGATAACTTCAATAGAGAGGAAGAGGGACTAAATTTGAACAAAATTGACCGTTCCGGCTTGTACATGCGTTAGATGTACTCATTGGATTGTACTCTTTCTCACCGATAGTATTTACTTCTTCCTGGATAAGTGCTTCATGCACTACTTCTTCATTTTTTCCACGAGAAAAAAAATGATGCGATCTATGATGTATTGGGTCAAATGCCGTTTTGCAATATTCTTCAGCTTGTACCCATGGCCTAGTTGTTTCTTCTGAATACATTGCTACCTTCAATAAGTAATGCTGATCCCAAATCAAGTGGATGTACCCTTTTTGAAGTGATTATATATACTTTGGTCAACTTTTATATTGTCTAATCTGTACGGTTCTGAAATTATAATCTATCAAAAATGTTTTGTCTGACTGAGAAATCTTTCTAATTGCTGTGCGTTCAGTTTATTGGGCCGAAACAGAATAATATCAATTTCGGTGTACTCTTTTGTGATGTCAATAGCAGTTCTTGTTAATTCCTCATCACTTGCAAAGGGTTTTATAATAGCTTGGACAGAGTATAACGATGCTTGATGGTCTATGCATTGTACCATGTCTCTTTCATGGAGTCCAGAAATGAATAAGAGCTTTTTTTCATATTTTGCCAGGAGGCCGGAGTGGGGCTATGTGAACCAAACTCTTAGGTTTAATAGATGTCAGATTGTAGGATGATTGAAAGAAATGAAGTTCAACTAATGAAATATTATTGTTCATTTTATTTATATTGTATATCATCTAACACGTTGGGTGGACATAATTACCGTTCTGACCACGCAGGATAACTTCCTATGGCGTATGGCGCGCTGACTGGTGAAGAAGTTTTAGCCGATTCCAACGGTTGGTAGGGGGAATGTGGGGAAGTAGCGATCCTGGTGAGGCATATCCCGTACACACAGCGGTGACAAATTTCGTGTAGCATTGAACATACTGGCATACGTTGAATATACAGAAATGCAAATGGCAAAACGTTTTGGGGATTATCCATGGAATGGATATTCAGGAACTGAGCTCCCACTATAGCCCTGTCCTCAATGGATTGAACAGGGATTGCCGTCTGGTGGTCAACATTGCGGATACCAGCGATCGAAACGTCGTGATTACACTCAACTCGAAACTTGGTTTCAAACTTTGTTTACAGTTCATATTTCTTCAATTCAAATTTTTTGAATCTGCTGTATAATATTCGATATCTAAGATTTTTGTAACATTATGTTATTTGATCAATCATACCTTTAACTATATTGTTAGACCAAAAATCCATTTCAACCATCTTCGTGTGGATTTGATGTCTTTATGGTTTGTAATTTCATAAAATTTTTATCAGCAACAGGACCACACCAATGCCACTCAGCAAGGAACATTGTCGACGAAACGCGCGTCGAGTGCAAAAATATCAGTTTGGTGTTAGGGTCATTGATCTCTAGGAAAAGTTTCAACTTTTTCATCAAAGGTTTCAATCTTATGGTTTATTATAACTACAATCAAGCGAATGGTCAAGCGTAATCGCGACTACTTGACGACTGATTGACCGGAGTTCAGGAGAATATTGAATCAAAGAACATCGATCACGCCGATGGTAGCAAATCGATCACTCCAATGGTAGCAAAATGCGATCGTGACAACAAAACTTTATAAAAAACGTTGGACACGCTATAAATAGGGCCACCAGAACGGGAACGCTGAAGATGTTCTTCCGACGGATGTTGCTGAACCCATTCACACCAGAAATAGGCCGAGGAGAAGGTGGCGATAGCAGAACAGGGACCTTGTCTATGAAAGGAAATGCTGAGTATCGCAAGACAAATTAACAAGAGAGAGCCAGCAGACGCAGGGCGGACAGAATCACCGCCCTGACCGAGCACGATAGCTACCTATGGCGTATGGCACACAGACTGGGCAAAAGGTTTGAGCCCATACCCAGGCGTCAGAAGGGGGTATGTGTGGACGCTGACTAATCAGGAAAAAATCAACTTGTTTGGAGAATATATCTCGAGCGTAAATGTGACCAAACTCGATACTAATAAAGAACATAGGAACATGACTATTAGGGTCCAGGAACTCCGAAACATGGAACCAATGGCAATAGAAAAGGAAATACTCACCGACCATCAAGAGGTCCTGGACACCACTAAGGAGATCCTCCTGCATAAAACACCAGTGATTGATGAGGTGAGCGCGGTCCTGCTGAGGATCCTGCCAAGGAAGGCCGTCGTCCAAATGGTGCATATAATAAATACTATTTTGTGGTGGCAGTATTATCCAGATTTTCTACAAATCGCTAAGATTTTTCCCATCCAGAAGAGGATATATGAAGATGAAGTGAAGAGCTTCAGATTGATCTTCTTTCTTAGCGTCGTCGCCAATATGGTCGACAAAAATATCCTTCAGTTCACCTCGAACGGACAATGCGCCTTATTCCCGAGGAGCAGTTTGGCTTTCGTGAGGAAATAAACACGGATTTCCGGAACGTGAAAATTGTTCAAGAGATGAAGGAGTCTTTCCATCGGGGCAAGAATACGGTAATGGTTCTGATGGACGTTGAAAAGGTGCCCGACAGAATATAGGCAGAAAGATTTGTAAGGGAAATGTGAAGGAAGGGCATGCCTCTGTCGCCCCATCTACACTCTCTATATATGCACCGTGTTCCCAAGTGAGATTGCGAATCGACAGCTCCAGATGGTATATCAAAATCAGTATGAATCCAACTAAAACTGAACTTGTTGAATTCTCGAAGGAATTAACGAATTCGAACATCTTCGGGAAGTTGAGGGTTCAAAATAATAGAGTAGACTCACTAAAAAGCGCAAGATACCTGGGAGTTGATCTCGATAAGCGTTGCTGACAAGTTATGATTTGAACAAGCATATTTTTTATGATTGTGAAGTTTATTTCATAACTATATTTTGTATACGGTCTTGAGTGTCTGGGAGTGCCATAAATCAGTTCGGAAATCCTCAATACGGGTAAGAGAAACAATTCTAATTTTACACTCAGTGTATGTAACCAAATCCTGTTATGGATTTATACCAAACGTCAAATTTAACTAAACATAGTTGAAACATATTCAATGAACAAAAAATCGAATACGTCAAAAAATCATGAAAATATTTGTTTCAATAGGTATAATGAAAATCTTGAACGCTCCGTACACAAAATTGAACTATTCCTATTGTTCCATAAACGACTAGGTAATTTATTATTTTGATTTCCTTTATCATCAGGTTCAACTGTATAAAATACAAACCATAGCCTAAACATTCATACCCCATATCAAACCTTGCAAGTTATAATTTAAATTGTTCAATTCTGCAGAAAATAGGATAGTTTCAGTTCATTTGATGCCTCGATTGAAGTGCACTGATATATACACATATATGCATGGCTCTGCTGGATTGCCTATCATTCAACATTTCCTGTGAATGGATCCATTTATCTTGAGTGTTCGCTAGAATGGGGTTGATGAAGTATTATTATCTATAATTACATTATAATGATTATATAGAGAAGCTGTTATACAACGGTTATGCGTGGTGAATTTACTAGGAATCCAGGGAAAGAACACAATATGGATACTGGAGACATATACTCCAGAAGAAATCACATTTGATCGGATAGTTATTGGTTGAATGTATATCTCAGTTGAATCAGATAAAGCAGTCCTTTTCTTTTTCGAACCAAATCAAATCAAGGAAGGAATAGGATATGTGGTGGAAAAGGCAATTATGTAAAAGATTTGAAAATTCGTTATTTCCTAGAAACGTTTGGATCTCTAGTCGATACTGAATATGACAAAACGAATTCTAATTATTCATGAAAAGTTTGAAAGGCGTTCCACTCATGTGAACAGTTTTCAAACTATTCAACCCACTTATTCATAGAGTGAACATAGGACCTATCGAATAATAAGAGAAATTTACTCACTAATCCATTTCTCAACTACGATATACGCCTACCTGTGGAAATTTCGACTTGATTCGCAAATGCAATCAGCTTAAAAAAAAAATGAAAATCAGTTAGTGAAATATCGCTTCCATAATCATTCATCGAAATAGTACGTTAACCATCACGATATATGAATAGAGAATGATAATTTGAAGTGAAAAAAATGGGTATGGTGAAGCAACAGTAGTAATAAGGTAAAGGTAAACGATTCTTTTTCATATGGGAATTGGTATTTTAGATTGGAGTAGAATAATATTTGTCTTATTTCTTCGGAAAAGACCGTTCTGAAACAACACTGAGTGCTCCGAAAAAAATCAAAAAATTTAAAATAAGCAATCGGTAATACCATTCATATTTTGTATTCTCTCAAATAGGGTGTTAGTTAAAGAAGACTTATTTTCAAATTCATTCCTTTTTTGACTGATCCTGTATAAAAAAACTGTACATTTCGAAGAAAAAGTGAAGTAACCATCGAAATGAGAAACATTAGCAATGCCGATGAGCAGTTTTATCATCGTAACATAACTACAGATAGATGTCCTTAGTTCAACCAGAAATATCTCTTCATATGCTTTTTTCTAAACATTCGTCTCAATCCGGTGACAAAATTTCCATGATTTCATTTAATATGGTATGTTCACGTGATAAGATCAATAATTTTTCGTTGTCATAATTTTGACGGTTATCCTCAAACGCTATCCACGAGTATATGGTGTAGAGAGAAATAAACGGGTCTTGCAAGTTTTCCGAATGGTAAATCTCAACTAAGTCTAGAGAATTGAGATTGTGCGTTTAGTTGGCGATAATGCTCGATTAACGAAAGTAGCCGCTGGATAATTCAACAGAGAACATCCAGATCGTGAACTAATCCACCATACCACTGCCTCCAAGATCAATACAGTATTCAATAGTACCGGGAGAGTAAATGAAACATATTTACCGAGAAAAATAGAAAATACAGATATAGACGGACAAATTTTAGAGTATGTTCAAGAAAACCCGAAAAATATATTTTCTATCTAAAATACGTACATGTTTGAAAAAAATTATCAAACAAAAAATTATTAACATGTTGGTACGAGGCGATGAGAAACGAAGGTTGGAGTTCTGTTTATTTCTCCCAAGGTGAATATTTGAATGATTATAACTTTCTAGGCAATATTTCCTTCACCGATTAGGCGATATTTATCGCTAATGGTACAGTGTCCACTCATAATTCCAGGTATCGGGCAAGGGAGAATCCACACTGGATGATAAATTCAAAAAGACAGTATTCACAAAAAATCTAGGTCCGGGCCTACATTCATAATGTGATTGTTGTACGGTAATATATTGACGAAACATTTTAAGGAAGGTGGATTGGAAGGAACAACCCTTCATCACCAGACCCGACTTCATTAGATTTTTCTCTGAGGGAATATTTGGGAGGAAGTGTTTATAGAAACAGACTAGGAAACTTGAATGAATCGAAGGAGAGGATGGGGCAAAAGTGTGGTGAGGAAGACCGGCCACAATTTGGAGGAAGTGTTTATAGAAACAGACTAGGAAACTTTAACGAATCGAAGGAGAGGATAGGGCAAAAGTGTGGTGAGGAAGACCGGCCACAATTTGAGATGACGTTATGAATAATTTATAGAGGGGGGATTTTTCGAAAACACCAATATCTGAGGAAACTGTTCCATTCATTATTTCATTTGTTCTTGTTGCTTGTAATTGTTCTGAAGTTAAAAACACGTTTTCACCTTTTGATTTGTTGGTTTTGGTGAAACCAGAGACAACTCCATGAAACGATTACAACCTATGTAACTTCGTTCCTGAGTATAGGAAGTATTCTCTTATTGAATATGAATGGAGTTCATAGGAGGTCAGTCAAAAAATCATGAATTTGGAAACTTGTCATCATACAACTAACACTCTGTATGATATATTGGACTGAAACTTGGCACATAGGTATTTATTATTCTGAGAAAAAAATACCTAATGCTCCTTCTCGAAATTTCGACCCATTTAGCGGTACACTGTAAAAGCCTTGAAAATAAGAATAATTTATATTCGTCAATATCTTTGAATAGAGCTAGCTCGTCGAGTACTATGATTGGAGATTTTCATTTTCAAAAATCAGTTCATGGGTTCCAAAATAACAGGGTGTTGCTGTTTGAAATCGTATGCACACTATATATAAATATGACTGAAAATGTTTGTCTGCTGAAGGAAAGAAAGAATATGGAAGTGAAAGCATATAGTCCAAGTTCACTGAATTATACCGAAAAGGCGACAGAAAACTCTTCACATCATAAATTACATCCGAAGAGTCCATTAAAATGTATGCCACACTCTTATTTACACTGTGTAATTAAATGAGCTAATGTTTGCCTATTTCGAAAGGCAAAAATGAAAGTTTCAAAGCTAATGTATCATAATTCAATGTTTAGAAAATATGTCAGCAAGAAGTATTCCTGCAGGATGTTGAAACGGAAATATTTTTAGGATGCAACGAATGCTGAAGTGATATGTGCTTGTGATAAGGGAGAAAGAAATATCCTCCTCATGAATAAATTATAGGGAAAGCGAATATAGTATGAAGTTCCTATGCCAAATACTAAATGAAAACGATAATATGTGTGTTTACAATCATCATACTAATTTAATTATAGAAGGTTTACAAGGAGCTCAACGTATTGAGAGGTTTGAGTGAAATTTTGATATAATCAATTTTTTTATGGAAAAGTCTAGAAATATCTAAAGAAACATCGTTCAGATATGAAAGGGAAAAATACTTTGTGTCTGATACTTCTTGAATGGTAGGATAAGCTCTATTTGTTTCTTTCTTGAGGGTTATTTTGCCAATCAACTTACTAACGATGTTTGGGTTGTAACCATTATTTTTTGCAATTTGTTTAAGAATGTTGACTTCTTTTTGGAAATTGGAAGCGGATAAAGGAACATTCAGAAGTCTATGGGTATATGAGTAATAAGCTGACATTTTATATTGAAAGGGGTGATTTGAACTGGCATGAATGATGTGGCCGGTTTGGGTTGGCTTTCTAAAAATATCAAAATGGAGTTTGTTATCAATTTTGGTTAGGGTTAAATCAAGAAAATTAATTTGATTATTGGTTTCCAATTCAATGGTAAATTTGATTTTAGAATGTAATTTGTTCAGTTTCTTCAAAATATTCAGAGCTTCAGTTTCGTTACCTTTTATAATTGCTAAACAGTCGTCTACATATGTAAACCAGCATATAATTGAGCTGTTATGTGGGATGAATTGTTTTTCAATATTATCCATAAAGAGATCAGCTAAAAAAGGGGAAATGGGGGAACCCATAGCCAAACCCTCCTGTTGCCTGAAGAATTTTCTGTTGAAAGAGAAAAAATCATGGTCTAAGCAGAGTTTTAAGAGATGCAAGATGTCCGAGATTTCAGATTTGTCAATATTGTTAGTATTGAGCAAATTAGAGACTGAGGGAATTGTTTCTTCTTTTGGTATGGAGGTGAATAAATTTGTAACATCAAACCAGACCATAATACATTGATCCGGAAGTTCAAGGTTTTCCAAAGATCTGATTAGTTGTAAAGTAATTTTTTTGCTCTCATCATTCATAACGGTACATGGATAATCCTCTCAAGTTTTGTGTTGAAATAAAAAAACGTTATCAATAAAAAAACGCGGGTTGAATTCAATTCAATGTTGACATTCACAAAAAGTTAAAATCTGGAAAGTGTTCATCTGTCATTTCCTACTATGAAGCGAGTTCAATCAAGGCATTGCTATCGCTTTCATCCGCAATTTCTCTTGTGATGACTGAAAACAGAACATTGTCAACTACATTCATTGAAGAACATTTTTCATATCCTGACACCAGCAAATGGGCGATGAAAAATTTGTTTTGAGTGCATATTTTTATTTTTTTTATCTATACTTTGCCTTTTTCAAACACTCTTTCGAGTGCCTCCAAATGGCAGAGCCTTGTGCGGGCAAGGGTCGGCTATTTGTCTTGAGTGCCAAAGATCTCTGGGGCATCTTAATTATTTTTACGGTAGCGCATTTGCTATTTCAACTGTAGGGTAACCCACAGTACTACCAAGATGTTTTGCCGAAGGTTAAAATGAATATCATTGTCAAATTTAGAGAACCGATCGAAAGTTTGAGGCAATGGAAAGTTCAATTGAAAATAGATGGTCGCCAATCACAACAATAATGTAATAATACATACGCATCCACTCGATCCTCCGAACAAAATCGAACATTCAGTCAAGCGATGGTTACCAATTTCCCACCGTAATGTGCCGTTACCCGCCCTTCATCCAATTCAATTCTTTTTTCCCTCCATTTCTTCACCTCGCATTCCAACGAATGACTTTCCCGACTCAAGATTACGCTAGATTTGGCAATCGGAAGGCGATCTATTAAATTATAATAGCAATAGTCGGATTCTCTGCAAATCGTGAATCGTTCGTTGCGCATCAAATGCCATCAAAATTCTCATTTCAACTCTTCTGCAGGAAAGGGGTTCATTTCGTTTTTCAGATTGAAGTGAAGTTGAAAAACTGAAGTTTACGACGAGATTACGAATGCTAATTAGAAATGAACTTCTATTGTACGGATAATGGACATTTATCGAATAGAAATGCCAATTCAACTGAATACAAGTACCTAGTGCCTTATGCACGTATTATGATATGAACATTTTCACGAATAAATTCATTTGTGATTCAGTGAACACATAATCTGAATGGAATTGTTATTTTTATTACCTTGTTTATAAGAAATAATGTTTTCACCAACAAGTGCCAACTGGTATTCCAAGTACTTGTTAAGCTCATATAGCAACTATCCACCGAAGTTTGTTGGGTGGTTTGGGTTGTTTGTTGCTGGTTTTAGTTATGTGCTTTGTTAGTTGGGGGGGGATATGGGTTGTTACCTCCTGTTTTGTGAAATTGTATATTTAGTACTATCTTATGTTTTATTTTCATATTTTGCAATTTATATATTTCATATTGTGTCTTATATATATTTCTTATAATTATTGTATATTATTTTATTTTGTTGTCTGGGGGTTTATTGTGCGGTTGTATTGGGTTTTCTATTGCCACTTTTGACTAACTCTTTGAGGGCCGTTTGGTGTGTTTTTGAATATTATGTATTTTATGTAATATACTTTGGTATATTTATTTTGTGTTCGATATTTTATTTTTCGACTATATATTTAGTTTTGGTGTTTTTGGTTTTTTTTTTGATCTATTTTTGTGGTGGTGGTTTTGTTGTGGTTGTGGGGTTTTTTTGTGTGGACTGGTTGTTGTTTGTTTGTGGGGGGTTGGCTGTGGTTTGTCCGCTGTGGGTGGGTCCCGTCTTTTTTTGTTTTTTGGCTTTTGGCCTTGAATATAAATATATATATATAAATATATGGAAATCTCATTTATATATATTTGTGACACTCAAAATGTAAATATATTATGTTCGGTACAAAATAAAAATATCGGAACACAAAATAAAAATATTGCTAAAGTTAATAAATATATTGATATGAAATTACATATATTTGCAAAAACACTTTTGACCCAAACGGCGCCTCATACTCACTAATATAAGCATATATATGTATGCGGAGAGATTAATACGCCTCCAATTTGTACATTTCAATATAGAATACACCTTCGAAATCGGAGGCGACTTCGAAAAACCGGAGGCCAATTCTTTCAATGTTTATTTCCTATTCAATCCTATTTTCTCGTCATCAGAAGGAGGCAATTTTGTTAGGTATATACCTACAGTTATATGATTGAACGCAGCGTATCTCTCCCAGGTGGCGGCACCGTTTCAAATTCATATACAAAAAAAGTGATTTATTAGCGGAATTAGGTGGATCAGTACGGTCACTACATATCTATGTATAATATCAACATCTGATGATTTAGTATTTTTCACGAATTACGAATACGACTCCAAAATATAGTTGTTTGTATATAAGTGGTGGTGGATTGGTACGGTGACATTATAAGTGTATAAAGTATCATGATCTGCTGATTCCCTACTTCTGCATGAAATAATTGAGAGACTTCGAACTACAGTTTCGAATGTCTAGGTTGATGTCACTTTGTATCTGAATATATTATTCTCAACCATAATTCTGTCGTTTTGAGTATTGTACGAATATAGAATATAGATTTTGAATATAGCCAAAGGTTAATTGGTATGGTGATTTTGAAATTGTCTAGTTTTGATATCTGATGATTTCCCACTCCTTTACAGATCACGATCAAGACTCAAGTATATTATAGAAAGACCAGTTGCTTAGGGTCTATAAATCAGCTTCTAATGATCTACAAGGCTCAGATACGACATGTCTTGGAATATAGTTCTCATGTATAGAGTTCGGCACCTTAACACTCATCGAAGCTTGTCGATTCTATTCAAAGAAAGGCAATCCGTCTTGTTGGTGATTCTTCGCTCACAGACTCGCTAACTTCATTGGAGAATCGTAGAAGGGTCAAAGACTTGTCTCTCTTCTATAAATATTTCACGGCCGGTGCTCTTCTGAATTGATATCAATCGTTCATCCCTTTGCAATATCTACACGGATGACTCGACGTGTACAGAATTCCCACTAGGAGACCTGTCGAACCTCTCTTGCTCAGGGATCTTTTTTCAATGGAACAGCTGAGCTTTGAAACTCTTTGCCAGGAGAGGTTTTTCCTGAGGCTTACAAACTCACAAAAATTCGAAGTTTTTATTCAATTTATTCAATTCCTGAGTACAACCATACATATAAAATGATTCATATTATATATTTCATCCTGAATGAGTAAATGACACCTAGGCAAACAATTGCCTGTATTGTGCTTATTCACTCATTCATGAACAAAATTTAAAGTGTACACATGTAATAATCGATTGACATTTAGTGATTTGTACACACTAATAAAAAAAATAGATAGATATATAGAAACACATAAAAAGATAG
Organism: Zygogramma bicolorata; assembly: GCA_032362365.1. NCBI lineage: Eukaryota > Metazoa > Arthropoda > Insecta > Coleoptera > Chrysomelidae > Zygogramma > Zygogramma bicolorata. The sequence goes on along the minus strand of JAVJAQ010004531.1, from coordinate 390,078 downwards.
AAACATAGAATTATAGAAAGGGTGGATGTCGAGAAAAAAAGCAGTTGTTTTTCGAGGCAGTGTTAATAGTTAATTTGACCTCTACTTCAAAAAATATTTATTGTCAGTGGATTTTCGATTAGATGTTGTTTCACAGCAAATTTGAATTTATTTATACTATTGATATTCTTCAGGTTTATTGGAAGCATGTTGAATAATTTTGGACCAAAGAAAAAGACGAATCTCTGAGTATGACTCTTTCTGAAAATTGGTATTTGTATATTTGGGTTTTCTGAGAATCTTGTGAGTCTGGGTGTATTAGTTCTATATCTGTTGCTGTTTAAGAACATCCACATTAAACACTGAAAGCTATACAGACATCTAACATTTAATAATTTTGTTTCCTTGTAAAGTTTTTTCGTTGAGAAGTTTTTTTTCAATATTATTTTCAGTAGCGAGTTTTGTACCGATTGTAAGCGATGTAGCGTATTGTTGAAAGTACCACCCCATACTATAATGCAATAAGGAATTATTGATTCTGCTAAAGAGTAGTATACGTTAAGCAAGTTTTTTTTGAAAGAATGTCTCGGAGGTTGTAAAATTTATGCATTAGAAGTCTCATTCTTTTTATGACATGTGCCACATGCTCATCCCATCTCAAATAGTGGTCAATAATTACACCCAAATATTTAATGGATGTTGTTTTCTCAATAGTGGGACAATTACAAAATAACCGGTTTTCGCAACTAGGTTTATGTAGATACAATTCGATATTGCCTGGCTGATCACTCGAATTCAGTGAGAAAGTCATGAATTTATTTTTTTTTGACATTCAAACTGAGTAGATTACCATTAAACCACATCAGTACTTTCCGCAGTTCGATTTCTGCAGTATGTAAAAAATCAAGCCATGTTTCACCTTCGAATATCAAGGCTATGTCATCAGCATAACAAACTATGTGCCCCTGAAAATCTCTGATCTGAGTAATACTGTTAATATATACAAGGAACAGAATCGGTCCCAAAACTGTTCCCTGAGGCACGCCAACAGATATATTCAGTTGCCCACTGATTTCATTACCGATTTTCACTCTCTGTGTCCTTTGTGATAAATAACTTTGCATCAACTGTAAAGCGTAACCCCGTATGCCATATCCAAAGAGTTTTCCCAGTAGTATGTCATGTGACACAGTGTCGAATGCTTTCGCGAGGTCAATAAAAACCGCTAGGCATTTCGACGACGTTTCCAAAGCTTTCACTGTTTCTTCTACAAAATCTAGTATGGCACTTTCAGTACTTCTGTTATTTAGGAATCCAAATTTCTGTTTCGTTATCACGTGATGTTTATTGAAAAAGTCCACCAATCTCTTCTTTACTGACTGCTCGAATAGTTTCGCAAAATTGTCAATTACCGAAATAGGTCGATAATTACTAACGACATCATGTTTGCCACTTTTGTACACAGGAGTAACTCTTGAATCTTTCCATTGATGTGGAATAGTTCCGTTTTTGAAGCACAAGTTTATAACATGAACAAGTGGTTTCAATATTTGGTTATGGATGATTTTAATAAGTTTTGATGATATCCCGTCTGGTCCTGGGGAACAATTGTTTTTCAATTTCGAAATTAGTAAAATTAGTTCGGTGTCATTGGTTGGTTCTAGAAATGATGTGGGTGCCACTGTGGGTTCTTTCGGAAAGTTATTTGGTAAATCAATTTTTTCGATTTTGTTAGCCATTTCTATTCCTATATTACTGAAAAATTTGTTGAATATATTAGCTTTTTTCTCGTTATTTGTTATACTTTCACCATTTTCGCTGGTGATGGTTGTATTTTCTATATCGTTTTTGTGGGTTGAGGTATTTGAAATATCATCAATTATTATTTTCCAAGTCTCTTTACAATTACCATTAGCCTCTTGCAGTTTGTTCTCATAGTATTAGTGTTTCGTTTTTCTTATCAAGTTATTAAGTTTATTTCTGTATTCTTTATATTTTATTTCGTTATCAGGAGTGTGTTCATTTAAAAGCCTTCTTTTCAGATAGCCCCTAGTTCTGATTGAGTTTATTAGACCAGCAGAGATCCACGGTTTTATTTTACGATTAAGTTTATTATGTATTATAATAGTTTCAGTTACTTGACATATGTATCGTTTCAATTCAATTCAATGAAGGTATCGTAAGATTCTTGCGTTTCATTACATGATAAGGTATCATTCCAGTTTTCATTTTGTAGTTGTGATTTCAGATTGTCAAAATTTATTTTTTTGTATCCTCTTATATTTCTTGATGCATGATTTTTATCAGAGGGTATAGTTATGGAAATGAGGATTGAGTAATGGTCTGTTATGCTACTATGTATAACTGATGACTCAAAGTTTATTTCATTACGTATGTTATTGTTTCTCCTGATGTAAATATGCTCAATGATAGTGCGTGATTCTCTAGATTCTCTTGTTGGTACGTTTATACACGAAGTGAAACCATTTTCGATCATTACGTTATGGTAGTAATCAACATGCTGTGAGTTTGAATCTGATAGATTTATATTTATATCACCAACGAACAGCTCTATTGCTTGCTTGTTAGTATTCAGAAAATAATTTTGTATGTCGTTGAGATATAATTGCATATCAATTGAAGGAAGTCTATATGAAGCTGTTATACCAATTTTAATATTTTTCTTTGATATAAAGGTAATTCTCAAGAGCTTTGTTTCGGTCAGAGAGATTGCTGCCAAAGAATTTTTGACATAAACTATAAGTCCATCACTTTGATTCGTTCTTGATTCATTATAGTGAATAGTATAATTTGGTATAGTAAAATCACTTACCGACTCAATATTCCATGTTTCAGAGAGAACGATGATGTCTTATTTGTCGAGATCCTCTTCTAAATAGAGAAGTAGATCATCAAAATGTTTTTTTATGCTGCGTATGTTGAAGTGAATTAATCCTATACTGCTTTCTCTTCCGACACCACCCCCCCCCTAAAATAGGTTTGTAAGTCACTGTATATTAATGTTTTTATTTCCTCAGTGAACGTTGATTCGTATCTCCTGTCTCTTGATTCACGCGGTGCTCTTTGAATATTACAGGACTCCCCTTTCGTGTGAATCTGCATATGAAAAAAATTATGACACAACCCAACAGCCAATTTGGTGCCTAAAATTTTTTAGTTGTTTTTAGGTAGTTTTTAATGCCTGAAGAACTCTTTCTCCCTGTTCTTCACTTAAATAACCTAGGTTTTCTGGAATCCGAAGTAGTTGTGGAGGTAGTGAATTATTATGCTCATGTTACAACCAAGTTGGAAAGCATATATTTCACTAATTGTATGTAATTCTCTTCTCTTTCCAAAAGAATGTTGTATAACTTTAACGAATGAATTGTAAATTGTGGGTCTTTAATGAGCTGCCTTATCTGAGGTCCATCAAATATTCCGGCTTTCAGTTTTTGTGTGCTAATTCCAGGAAACTTACGCGACAAGTACCTAAACAAAGTCTATCTCGATCCGAAGCCTTTACAAATTGCTTCATAAGCCCCAACTTGATATGGGGTAGCAATATCATTTTTTCTCTCGCAACCAAAAATTCGTTAATTACGTTATATTGTACTTGAATCATGACATTTCTCGAAGGCCAATTTCTGTTGACCCAGTGCTGATTTTGTGCTCTGCTATCCCAAAGAGATAAAAAATATATTTTGTATATCCACTATGCTGTCCAATGAGGAATTTTACCTTTTTCGAATCGACGGATATCATCCACTGATGTTTTTTCTTCATACTTAATTTTTCTCAGGACAAGTAATATTGTTTGATATTCTTCTTTCATATTAGTAGAATGACCAATAGGTATTGACCCAATTTATTACCGTTGTATAGGACAGACATATTTCAAACTACGTTTTGAACTGTCAATAAAAAGGCGTCTGGTGTGTATTCCGGCTCACCCATTTTTCAATAGTCCTTTTATATCGTTAAAAAAACTGTTATTTCCCTGAGAGAAAAAAGGCAGCAGGCTCTTTTACGATGAACGGTAACATTGGTACCTGAATAAAGTAAATTCTTTTTCATTTAATCTAGAGGCAAGTAGACTCCTTGGAGAGGTTCAGGTCTCTAATAAGGTCATTCTTGTTGATTGAAGCGTTGGTGATTTGCTGTATCTGCTTCAAAATCACTGTCTTTTTCTGAGTGTAAATCCTGAACTTGATCAGACGTATCTTGATCATCTTCTGAGAGTTTAGGTAGACTGCTGAATATTGAAATGGGTTTTTCTTCAGAATGAGGTACTGGCCTACTTGCTGAGTCATTATTAGTATATGTCCATTTTTGTCTATTGTTTCGCTTGATACCCTTAATATTTACGATACAAAAATAATAATAATTGTGATTTCTTGGTCCCTCCAAACCATTGGTACTCCAAACTTTAGGGACATCCTCTTTCCAATTGGCCATTGCTGCAAATGTTTGACGCATGTTTCACATAACAAATGTGAAGCCAAATTTGGTCTCCCAAGTTTGAAAGTGTATTCACCACATATATAACAAAACACGTCTGGTTGATTTTAACAACCTTTATGACATTTATCATTTCTGGGTGATGGTTTCTTCATTATTCGTTCGTTTGAGGTTTGTTGATGCAGGATACAGAGTGATACCTACTACGTAGTGAGGGATAGTGTTTTTTCGGGCATATTATGTATTTATATTAAGAATTAATGGTAAAGTTATGATACCCAAGCATTTTTAGAAAACAAATAATCTTAATTATTTGTCAATATTCTTTAATTTATTGCGATGAATAATGAATAGTCTCAAATTTTATGGGGAGGCTAAGCCTCCCTTGCCTCCTCTGACGAGCCGCCGCTGCTGAACAATGATCTTCGTTGTCGTAATGATATATATGTCTTTTTTTATGAAAAATAATCTATCAAATCTTATCCGATTGTTGGGATGGCCATATGGCAGGCAAAAACGAATATTTTTAGAAATTTCGATATCGATGTGTTTGTATCGAGGGGTAAATCATTGGGGCAGTCCGGTGTACATTTTATTGGCAGTCCGGTGGCAGTCCGGGCAGTCCAGTGGCAGTCCGGTGGCAGTTCGGGCAGTTCGGTGGCAGTCCGGGGCAGTCCATGGCAGTCCGGGGCAGTCCGGTGGCAGTCCGTGGCAATCCGCCATTTTATTTTTATTTTCGATTTTCAGTATGTAGCTTTTTTATCGAGGTCAACAAGCGTTTTTTTATCTTTCGATTACACGAGAGAAAAATCCATAATGTTCATGCTGGAACATCGTGCTAGCCAGTAGTGGTATAGAGTGTAGGTAATAGATTTCTGATGAGCATCGAGCATCAAAAAATATATAGAATAGGTAGAGATTGCCCACTTTTCTGCGATGTTCTAGTAATAGACTAAGAGCCAGTGACAGTTTTGCGTGATTATTTAGTTAAGGTCTATATTTTTAGAATGTTTTGTGGAGGGCCGAACTGAGTGAGTGCCATCCGTGAGGACAGGCCCTGAGCGCGGTTCTAAGAGGGTGGCGGAACGACGGAACGACCCCAACTTGCAAAAAATCACGCATCTTTTTATTATTCAGTTAAGGCTCATATTTGTCTCAGCAGTCCTCTGGTAGCCAACAATCATCGAGATAACATTGGTGGATCGATTGGGCGGTTCCGAGTGGGTGGCGGAACGCCCCTAACATGTCGAAAAATCGTTGAACTTTTTATCATTTAGTTAAGCTTCATTTTTTAGTATGTTATTGTGCAGACATTTTTAAGTGTGTATGATAATTGGCGGAACAAAATGGCGGTTCTAAATACCTGGCAGAACGACTAAAATGTTGCGTATGCGCGCCCTCATTTCATCACTTCTGTCGCACAATAATGTATATTATTAATACTTCAAATTCAAATAATGATTTCTTTTATTTATTTTGGATGTTTGTAATGAACACATGCATTGATTTACCTCGATAACGAATATTTTAATAGCCGTATGTTGAATTTAATAGCCGTATGTTGAAAATTATACTTGAAAATGGAAAAAAAACATTCGCGAATAATTTTGCAAATATGAGGAAAACGTGAAAATACCCTTAGTATTATTTATATGGATTGAAGATATTTTCACGGTCGGCGCTCTTCTGAATTGTTATCAATCGTTCCTCCCTTAGTAACATCTACACGTATGACTCGACGAGTACAGAATTCCAAACCCTTCGTTGTGAATTTTGAGACCTGTCGAACCTCTCTTGCTCATGGATCTTTTTTCAATAGAACAGCTTAGCTTCGGAACTCCTTGCCGAAAGAGGTCTTTCCTGAGGCTTACAAACTTCAAAAATTCAAAGTGACTGTTAATTCGTATCTCCTGTCCCTTGATTCACGCGGTGTTCTTTGAACATTACAGGGCTTCCTTTTCGTGTGAATCTACATATGAAAAAAAATGAAAGTGGCAATATATTTCAGAACATCTCCCCAAATAACCACTAGTGAAAATTGCAACGATTAGGTACTTATTTATTTATTTTTTATTGGATATCTTCAGTTAACTTTTCTGAATTGATCAAATCGCATGGGGCTCGGCATTACTAATTATTATCGTATTGACTGAAATCGTATTTAATTTTCAAAAGCAACCCATTAGTTGTTTCGTCTAGTACAACCCTGTATGATACGCACGCGAGTTCGCGCGCGAATTAGTGGTCAAGTTAGGGCGCGTATTCCAGCCAGCAACGCCGACGAGTCCTGGTTTGGACGAGACTGTCTCAGTCGAGGTATGTTTATGAGTTGACAATTGACGATACGCCCGGAAGGTTTGAATTTGAACGTAAGAAATTTACTGTCGTTTATTCAACGACGTAGTAGTTTATCTCTCGGTTTATCTCGTATAATGGAAGAAGAAAACGAAGAAGATACATTTTTGAAAAAATTAGCTAGAGAATACAATATTACTATTCCGCAACACATCTTACTTCTTCTGAAATTCAATGGGTTTCAAAATCAAGAAAGTTTGGCATTGCTGGAAATAGAAGATTTGAAAGAGATGGAAGATTTTGTGAAAACAGACCTGAGGAACGTTGTACCAAACTTTTTGGATTATTTGGGAGAATTCAAGGCGAATTCATCATTGTTTCGGTTTTTACCAGGAGAAAAAAGGCTAATTCTCAGATTGAAAGAAATATGCGTCAAAAAGAAGGAATTTCTCGGCACCTTCAATAGACAAAATTCGTCAAAAAAACAAACATTCGAATCCATAAATCTGAAAAGTGATGGTGTCTTGAATAAGGCTGATGAAAAAATGAGTGTGGATTTAACAGAAGAATCTAGATCTCTTAAAAAAATTATAATCAATAACGCCAGAGATCATTTCAAGGATTTTCCAGAAGACATTCGAATTCAGATAACAAATAATTTGAGAGATGCCGTATACAGTTGTCATATGGACGAACTTGATAACGTTGTATGTGCCTTCAAGTGCCCAATTCGGAACTGTGGCGTTATTGTGAAAGTAAGTACTCTGTACCTCAATTTTCAATACAAAATTTTGTTCTTCGAGGGCCACCCTCAACCTCATTTTTTCGAAAATGGACCTGTATTTTTTAAACGAATTGAAGTAGTTCTGAACTCGATTAGATAAGAACTACTCTCACAAATTCACGGGGAAAAATCGAGGAAAAAATACAGTACCGTATTTGAAAAAATGGAGTTGAGGGTGGTCCCCGAAGAACGAAAGCAAAGCACAGCACACCATAGAAAATTTAAAACAGAGAAGGAAGTTCTTCGAGTAAGTACATTTTCATATTCCTAAAAATAAAGGCGCCAGCGCGCAGCGCAAAGAATATAAAACGGGCCATTTCGGTTTTCCCCGAATATTTTAATAAAGGTTCGTTATATTTCCGATTTGGAAACATCCTTTCATTGCCCACCAATATACAACTGCTGTCTAATTCAACCAACTTTGTATCATTTACCATATTTGAGGTGCCCATAGAGTGGTACGATAAAAATGTATAATTCTATGAGATACCCGCTGATTCTCTACATTTCCTTTGCATCTTAGTTGTGCTCGAGGTTGTGCTGCAAACTTCCTTCGCAATTTCTATAATTTCATCAATAAACACTTTTATTTTGATTATTTGAAGGTTCAAAAATTCAAGAGAGGTGAGAAAGGAAGTTGCTCGGCTACTCGGCCGGCTAGGTGGATCATTGCCAATTACTCTCGACACCTCGCAAGAAGTCACAAAATTTCAAAAACAATAGACTTATCAGAACCAGGCAATGAAGAAATGAAGAAATCAACCATGTTGTCTTTCATTACTGTGCAAAAAAAGCCATCCATTGTTGAAAACAGTTCGAAAAATGTAAATGGAGGAAAAAGTCAACCGTCCGTCAATATAATTTCGAACGTAGAACTAAGCAAGCCAGAAAGCCTACAAGGAAGGGATCCAAAAAAGAAAAAAACTTCTAATAGCGAGTCTGGGCTGAAGTCTACTCGAGAGTCTACGAGTGCCTACTCCGAGACCTACTCAGTCTACGATAATTTATCTGAATCGACAGTAGCTGGCAAATCTGCTGATATATCACCTTCTACCTCGAAAACTGAATTCAAAATTTCTAATCGAAATTCCGACTTCGAGTACGAGAGTGACGAAGACGAAAATATAGCGCTTTCAAATTTTTACCAAAGTTAACGAGCATCACGACGATAAACCATTCGAGGTTGAAAAATCCGTTAACTCCGCGTGTATAGGATTATACTCGGAATTATTACCTGAATCATCACGAAACAGACCGGTGAACGAGCCGCTGAATGTTCTTGGAAAAAGGTCCAAGTGGCAAGAAGAAAAATATAGCAGACATTCAAGAAGAAAGAGGCATCGAGAACAACAAGGAAACACTCCGCATAGTCAACCACTCTTAACGAATCATTTCAAATATTTGGATGATATTTCGCTATTAATGAAGAGTAATGAAGATCTTCGAGAGCAGGTTTTGGGTCAAATATCCCATTTTCCAATGATATCGAAATATGAAGACAAAAGCCAAGGGTTTTCTAACCTCCTTACACTTCTCAATAATGCGGATCTCAGCAACAAAAACAAAATCAAACGAATGGGGTATTGTGATGAAATAACAAATTTTTCAATTTTCCTGTTCATCATTGGTGGTAGACTTTTATATGAAACCTTACATGCAAATTTGAATAAATCATTACCATCGGTTTCAACGGTACTCCGAAAAATGAACAATTATAATGAGTTTGTTGAAGGAGAATTAAGATTTAAAGAGCTTGAAACATTCCTAACTTTTCGTGACCTTCCAAAAGTGATCTGGATTAGCGAAGATGCCACGAGAATAACAGGAAGGATTCAATATTGCCCAAAACAAGACGTACTGCTTGGGTTTGTTTCCCCATTAACGGAAGAGGGACTACCAAATAAAAAGAATTTTCCAGCAAATTCTGCATCTTCGATTCAAAAGTATTTTACAGATTATCCCAAGGCGAACAACGCATACGTGACTATGGCACAATGTGTCTCTGACAAAAGTCCATCATTCTGTTTGAATATTTTTGGCACAGACAACCGGTTCACTCATAATGACGTTCTGAATAGATGGAGAACCATTCAACAAGAAGCGCAAAAGCATGGGATACGAGTGATTGGGTTTTCGTCTGATGGTGACCCTAAGCTTTTGAAAGCTATGAGAATGACCAATAAAACTGCAAAGCAAAATATCTTGGGTTGGGATTGGTTCAATATGGAAGTGGGCAATAGTTTTCATGATACACAGATATGTGTTCAAGACACAGTACATATCGCTACAAAATTGAGAACAAGACTTTTGAAAAATATACATTTACCTATGGGAAAGTATACAGTATTCAGCACTTGGAAAAACTCATATACAGAGAAAGTAAAGATAAACATTTACTTACTGCAACAGACATCAAACCAGAGGACAAAATGAATTTTAAATCAGCAGAGAAAATTTCCAAAGAAAAGGTTTGTCGTCTTCTAGTTGAGAATATACCAGATAGTTTGGGAACCAGCATCTATCTGAAATTAATTCGCATGATAATAGAAGCTTTTCTGAGTAGGTCAGTAAGCATTTCGATCAGGATTTATAATATGTGGTTCTGTGTATTTTTTTTGAGGATATGGCGTAATTGGCTTCACCACGAGATTCACTTCTCAGTCAATGCGAATTTCATCTCATTGAATTGTTATCTATGTATAGAGCTGAATGCCCACTCCTTAATCAGGATCATCAGGATGTACAGAGATGACCAAGATATTTGTCAGTGCGACTTTGTACCGTGGTTGTACAGTTCTCAGCCATGTGAAAAATTTTTTCGATCTACTCGATCTCTCACAAGTACATTTTTTACAGTTGTAAATTTCGGAATGGCTGAAATATATACGTCAGACCTAAAATATGACAACGTCATCCTGCAGCAAGAAAAAATGGTAGTGATAAACTCACATACGTTTTGAAATATCTCTTCAAATGAGGTTACAAAAAACTTAAACAATTACACGCGATTTCGTTATTTTCTGGATATCTTTGGAAGTAATCTGAATTTCGCCGATGTTGAGATGGCATTTCATTCAGCACGGACACAGAATTACGCAGCTTTGTCACGATCAAACTCAATCAGTAGCTCGTATGGTTTTCGAGATCCCCATGTTACGCCTAGAATTTGGTCTACCCTATACAGGCAGACTCGATGTTTCATTATTTCACCATGAGCGATTCCGTGGAGACCCTTTTATTGTCAAGTTCAAGACCTGCAGAAGAACATCTGCCTTTAAGAATTTTTTTATCAATCTGCGAAATCGCTGATGTCTTAACCTCCTAATTATAGGAATAATAATCCTTCCACTGTTTTGCATGATGGTCTACGAACATTATACGTTTTTCTTGCAGTCAAGAGATAAAAAACTGAACTTCGAATTATTTAGGTTTGTTATTTCGAATAGTACAAAGAAAGCCAATTAACTTTTTTTTCAATTTTTTTAACTCTGACCCATGATGTCAAATGAAAATGTTTGTGAAATTGTGTCCTTTGTCGAAAGTGTTTTTGTTTAGTCATGTCGTTGCTCCATTCTCTGAAGATCATTTCGCAATATTCCGCTTTTTTTCGTTCTCCACTTTTTCGTTCTTGTGTTAAATAGATTAGGGATTTAAAAAACAGACGAAGTAGTATATGTTGTCATGATCGAGCGAGATTCACAGTGCGGGCAGTTCGGGGGCAGTCCGGGCAGTTCGGGGGCAGTCCGGTGGCAGTCCGGGCAGTCCGGTGGCAGTCCAGGCAGTCCGGTGGCAGTCAATGGCAGTCCGGTGTACACGCATTTGCTCAATGATTTACCCCTCGGTTTGTATTCAAGTAATTATTGAATGTTCTACCATTTTGTAGTAGGTAGGGACAATATAGTATTTATGCACCAATTTTATTATTCCAAGGTTCAATTTTTTGAGTTGACCCGTTCAAAAACTAAAAGGGGTGGACATTAAAGAAAATCACTGTATTTATAACTCATTCAATTTCCCCAATCATACTTACGTGTTTTCAGTAACAGATCGTTACTATTGTGTTGTATACGCTTATACATTAATTTCCCTGAATCATTCGAGCATGAAGTATCCATATATATCATTCCTGTTGAATGTAATGAAATATCATTGTTTCCTTCTGTAATAAATCTCTCACAAAATCCAGGAAGCTGTAATTATCAAACTAGTTGCGAGCTGCTATTGGTACTGCACTGCTCACTTCTCTTGTCGAAATGGAATTCCAGCTAATCGCTTGATGATAGTAATTAGTAGTAATGACCCCTCTCAGTAATCGGGTGTTTGAACTATATGCAAAGATATTGAAAATTGTGAGGTATCAACAAATGGGATTATCACGCTAGAACACATGTAATGGACAAATAACTATTATATCGGGTGATGAACTATTCCAAGAAAGTGAATATCGCCGTGATGGAGTGGTTCTGGTTGAGAAGTGACTATCGTATCATGAAGAGCTTAGATACTAGCTAACATGTACACACCAAGGCAGTTACAAAAACGAGCTATCGCATGATATCACAGTTGTCAAACATTATCTCAAAGCCAAATGGACAAAAAAGATATAGTTACCTACTTCCCCCCTAAACAACGAACCTCGGAGTGAATTCCAAGATGAATGAACCTCTGAAGAAGCTAGCCACTCGAGCCAGCGAAACGTCAGGAAGAAATTCCAAAAAACGACGGCCTTCAAACCCGAATAAAAGTAGTGATACTAAAAACCTCGGCCGCGAAAGCCTCAACTATTTTGTCAACCTCCTCAATAACTAACACACTAGTCTCCAAAAACGGAACGTTACCGTTTCATCGGCCTTTTTCTTCGAGTAGAGGATTCGACTCTTTCGTCACCCGAGGCCATTCCATTTTTTTGTAGAAAATGTCGCATTTGAGATATTATATATTCCAGTAAGTAATGCAAATGTTCATGTTTGCAACAATCCTCGTGAAACATAAAGGAAATTTAAGAGATATGAGTGCCGACGAACACATTTATCAAAACTGGAGAAGCTAAAATTGTGAAACATATTAACCCCTAGCTGGGCAAATGACATTTACAAAGAATGGAATTACTGACTTTTTGCAAGCGTCATTGAATTCGTTAAGGTGCAATTCTTACACAAACACAAAATGTATTGAAAATAATCGTTTCGTCATCACTCTCAAATATATATATACAAGATGAATTTTTCTGGGTTTTTATCCGTTAGGTATCTTCTTATTTGTTCGACGTTTCGAATTCCATTTTGAATTCATTCTCAAGAACTGTTAGACTTATATCTGTCCATACCATCCTGGTCAATCACTCCCCTTACGAAGTAACCAAGCAAGAGCAAGCAAAGACTTCAATTGTCTGTTCTCCATGGAAACTGGTATTTATAATGATTCTCCCCAGTTATTATCCGACTAGGTCCGATATTAAGGTTGTATCCTGCCCATCCAGGTATTATGTAGAAATTGATGTTTTCACGGATTTTCGATATACAAGATGAATTTTTCTGGGTTTTTATCCGTTAGGTATCTTCTTATTTGTTCGACGTTTCGAATTCCATTTTGAATTCATTCTCAAGAACTGTTAGACGAATATCTGTCCATACCGTCCTGGTCAATCACTCCCCTTACGAAGTAACCAAGCAAGAGCAAGCAAAGACTTCAATTGTCTGTTCTCCATGGAAACTGGTATTTATAATGATTCTCCCCAGTTATTATCCGACTAGGTCCGATATTAAGGTTGTATCCTGCCCATCCAGGTATTATGTAGAAATTGATGTTTTCACGGATTTTCGATATACAAGATGAATTTTTCTGGGTTTTTATCCGTTAGGTATCTTCTTATTTGTTCGACGTTTCGAATTCCATTTTGAATTCATTCTCAAGAACTGTTAGACGAATATCTGTCCATACCGTCCTGGTCAATCACTCCCCTTACGAAGTAACCAAGCAAGAGCAAGCAAAGACTTCAATTGTCTGTTCTCCATGGAAACTGGTATTTATAATGATTCTCCCCAGTTATTATCCGACTAGGTCCGATATTAAGGTTGTATCCTGCCCATCCAGGTATTATGTAGAAATTGATGTTTTCACGGATTTTCGATATACAAGATGAATTTTTCTGGGTTTTTATCCGTTAGGTATCTTCTTATTTGTTCGACGTTTCGAATTCCATTTTGAATTCATTCTCAAGAACTGTTAGACGAATATCTGTCCATACCGTCCTGGTCAATCACTCCCCTTACGAAGTAACCAAGCAAGAGCAAGCAAAGACTTCAATTGTCTGTTCTCCATGGAAACTGGTATTTATAATGATTCTCCCCAGTTATTATCCGACTAGGTCCGATATTAAGGTTGTATCCTGCCCATCTAGGTATTATGTAGAAATTGATGTTTTCACGGATTTTCGATATACAAGATGAATTTTTCTGGGTTTTTATCCGTTAGGTATCTTCTTATTTGTTCGACGTTTCGAATTCCATTTTGAATTCATTCTCAAGAACTGTTAGACGAATATCTGTCCATACCGTCCTGGTCAATCACTCCCCTTACGAAGTAACCAAGCAAGAGCAAGCAAAGACTTCAATTGTCTGTTCTCCATGGAAACTGGTATTTATAATGATTCTCCCCAGTTATTATCCGACTAGGTCCGATATTAAGGTTGTATCCTGCCCATCCAGGTATTATGTAGGAATTGATGTTTTCACGGATTTTCGATATACAAGATGAATTTTTCTGGGTTTTTATCCGTTAGGTATCTTCTTATTTGTTCGACGTTTCGAATTCCATTTTGAATTCATTCTCAAGAACTGTTAGACGAATATCTGTCCATACCGTCCTGGTCAATCACTCCCCTTACGAAGTAACCAGGCAAGAGCAAGCAAAGACTTCAATTGTCTGTTCTCCATGGAAACTGGTATTTATAATGATTCTCCCCAGTTATTATCCGACTAGGTCCGATATTAAGGTTGTATCCTGCCCATCCAGGTATTATGTAGAAATTGATGTTTTCACGGATTTTCGATATACAAGATGAATTTTTCTGGGTTTTTATCCGTTAGGTATCTTCTTATTTGTTCGACGTTTCGAATTCCATTTTGAATTCATTCTCAAGAACTGTTAGACGAATATCTGTCCATACCGTCCTGGTCAATCACTCCCCTTACGAAGTAACCAAGCAAGAGCAAGCAAAGACTTCAATTGTCTGTTCTCCATGGAAAATTCATCTTGTATATCGAAAATCCGTGAAAACATCAATTTCTACATAATACCTGGATGGGCAGGATACAACCTTAATATCGGACCTAGTCGGATAATAACTGGGGAGAATCATTATAAATACCAGTTTCCATGGAGAACTGACAATTGAAGTCTTTGCTTGCTCTTGCTTGGTTACTTCGTAAGGGGAGTGATTGACCAGGACGGTATGGACAGATATTCGTCTAACAGTTCTTGACAATGAATTCAAAATGGAATTCGAAACGTCGAACAAATAAGAAGATACCTAACGGATAAAAACCCAGAAAAATTCATCTTGTATATCGAAAATCCGTGAAAACATCAATTTCTACATATATATATATATATATATATATATATATATATATATATATATACCGAATTTTACGAACAGTTAGATGGTTGCGCAATGGGCTCCCCCATTTCAAGTACTGTCGCAGAGCTTGTCATGGAAACCCTAGAAGAAAATGTCATACAAAACCTAGATATTCAACTTCCCTTTTTCAAAAGATATGTAGACGACTGCCTTACAGCAACCCCAAACGACAAACTAAACGAAATGGTCCAAGCTCTCAATTCTTCCCACCCAAAATTACAGTTTACCGTGTAAATCGAAAATAACACCCCCTTAAACATAAAAAAGTGTAATAATAGGTATTGCTGATAGAGAAATACATTCGAGCAGCCCAACCCGAAGAGAAGAGTGTTAAAAAAAAGTTAAAAATATCCTACAAAACAACAATTACCCCCTCCACTTGATTAACGCTATAATTAAACAAGAATACATGAATTTTACAATAACACACGAGACAACCCGCCGAATACGAACAAAAATTACATCTCAATCCCATACATTGAGGGATTATCTGATAACATAAAAAATATTCTGAAAAATCACCATTTCGACATTAGCTTCGAAGCATACAACACCCTGAAACAATTTTACACCCCTCTCAAAATTGAAGATCCCCAATTAAAAAAATCTAATCTGATATATGGCGGAATGACATCACAACTCTTAGAAAATAGAATTAAAGGTCACAAATACATGAAAAAATTCAGCACTGCGTTAAATAAACACATCATACAAGACAACCACAACCCCAATTTCTCAGAAACCAAACCTCAACAAAAGAATAGTTAAAGAAATGATTCACATTGAAAAAATTCCTAACACGATTAATGACAGACGAGACATAAACAACTTGAGTCAAATTTACCACACAATTCTGTGACCATTTATACTAACTACAACCCACATTAAAACATCACCCATTTCCCCCAAACAAAACCCAATTCACAAAAGAAAAAAAAATAATACACATGAGCGAAGATATTAACACTGAACAAATCAAATTCCAGTACATAAATATGTCATATCTGCCTCATCCCCGTTCAATCACCGAAATTCCACACATTCACAAAAGTTTCCTGCGCTGCCATTTACACGAGAACAACGCTCTTTCACAAACCATACGAGAAAGAAAGAATTCTAGGAATATCGAAAACATGATCAAAAATAATGGTATTGTTAAACACAAATTCAGATTCAAATAAATATACAGGAACACATCCAACTATTTTCACTGTTATATATGATAAATAATGTTAGGCAAGGTGCGTACAAAGGTTATCAACAATCTACAAATGTATGCTTTTGGAAAGAAAAAAAAGACAAAAACCCCCCTGTGACAACACCTGAGGAGTAGGCGGATTGAGACCTCAACGTGAAGTCACCTTTACCTCTTGAAAATGGCTCCAAAATCGAAGCCGAAACGTCGAGAACAAAACTCAAGACGAGGTTTAACCCGAACTCAACAACAACATACAACTGACCGCGGAAACCTATCCGAACACACACACACATATATATATATATATATATATATATATATATATATATTTCTTAGAATTTTCTCAATTCATTGTAGAGTTCCTGAGGAAGAGCCAATAAAAAAGACTCGAAAGCTTGAACAGAATGAAGAGTTCACTTCATTTCCATCTTGTTGACTACACACCCGATTTTCAAAGGGATTCTTCTTTAACGTAGACAGTCGTCTAAATTCGGGTGTGCAGTCAACAAGGAGATGAAAATAAAATGAACTCTCTTTTCTGTTAGAAATTGATACAATGATAGATGATGATGATAGTATCAATTTTCTTCTCCTGAAGGTGCTAACCTTGTTAGCGAAACGCGCGTCGTGTGCAAAAATATCAGTTTGGTGTTGGGGTAATTGATCTCTTGGACAAGTTTCAACTTTTTCACCAATTGTTCCAATCGATCGTTCATTTTACAAATCAAGAAATTAGCTAATTGTTGTTAATTTTCAATTACTCGTGAATTCGTACAGAATAATATGTTTCAGGGGTACTCAGAGTACTCATGTAATAGACCGAGCGGCGGTAACAGATTTTTTGGACCATTTTTTTACAGTCCGCATTTGGAATAGGAAATACTTGAACCTGAAACGAATCATAATCTACAAAAAAATTACGCGCTGCGTGGTACTTCATGGCTAACCCAGAATTTGCTCTTGGTGGAACACACTGTATACTTCCAAAGAGTAAGCCTCATAAATTTTCCTCATTCTCACGATGAGACTAATTTCAGTTGTAATTAGCGTACTGGAAAACGTTAGTTCATACTCTCCATACTAGTTTCTCTTCCAGAGTCCCTATACCAGCTCGAGAAACAAAAAAAAAAAAAAAATGAATGTCAATTCGTATCTCCTCTCACTTGATACATGCGGTGTTCTCTCTTTTTTCTCAATACATTTGGAGAAGTTGTGAATCACCCTGTATCATTTGAAACAGCATATTTTCATGTTCTTTATTACTCTGATCGATGTTTTCATGTGTTACAAATAATGTAAAGCAGTCTGTAAAAAGTCTTCCATTCAAATTCTGATTGAACTAAACGAACGCAAATACTTTCCTTCCCAAAGGCAAACTGAAAAAATTTGTCCAAAAAATCTGTTACTGCCGCCCGGTCTATAACGTTATACAGTTCTGAAGACGAGCATGATTCTATACAGAGAATCTTAGCACTCTTTTTTCTCGCGACAGCGAAACTGAACATTGGATCCTGTTCTTCCAAGGTTAGACGACTGTCCGAGTTGAAGAGAATCCTTTGATTCGGGAATGCAGTCAACGAGAGGATGAAAATGAAGTGTACTCTTTATTCTCTCCTTTTCCTTTTTACTAGGAAACTGAAGAAAGACAACATATATCACAACACATCGATGTTATGGTAATAAAACATCATATAAAACTGTAAATGAAAACTATGAATACATATTGAAAGGATGATTTTAAAGGATGGTAGTTTTACTTTCATTGCATTGTGTGTTGGCAACTAGGTCACAGGAAACTGTAATCGTTGGTCACTTGCCAACTTCATTCTCTGTTCAGTTATTAACATCATCTCCGTTTAAACTCAAAATATGGTTTGCGGTGTCCGTCAGGAGAAGTAACTTCTCCCGCATTCTCGTTCCGACTTTTAACATTCATAGCTTTTAATCAAAGTTTTATATTGTTACGTCCTAACGCCGGCCCTGACGAGATCATAAACGCAGATGAGGAATCGCGTCGTAGCGAACGTTATTTTCCAAGAACCGTAAATGCCGCCTGGAGAATTCGAGACACGTCATCGGGACTTCTCTAGAGGATTCTCGATAGACACGCAGATATAAATACGGGAGAGGCTTCGCCGCGGATAGAGAATTTGTATTACAGGGAGTTAGTGATTCGGCAGTTTTATTCAGAGCTAAGTGACGAGAGTTTAGTAGAGCTAAGTGGAAAGAGTTTTGTTATTGTTAAGTGCGAAGGTGTAGAATTTTTAGTAGGTACAGAGAGTTTAGTACCGAGCATTGGAAAGTTATCGGAGCGATTTAAGTGATTGTGTTGTATTGTACTGTGATAGAGAGTTATAATAAAAGAAGTTTAAGGTTGTTTGGTGTTTTCATCATCGAACCCAAGGAATATCGTAACAGTGGTGTCAGAATTGAGATTTTGAAAGGAAAAATCGTAACAGTGGTGTCGGAAGTGGAATTTTTGCTGGTAAATAACACCAATTGATGATGAATAAGAGAAGTACATCTTACGATACGATGGGGGACATGATGAAATTCATCTAAAACCAATTTGAGTATTTTGAAAGACGACGACTGGAAGATGAAAAGGGACGGCTGGAGGAAAAAGAATTGGAGGAAAAGCGACGGCAGGAGGAAAAGAAAGAACGAGAATTAGAACGAGAAAAGGAAAGGAAAGAGCGAGAAGAAGGACTCCAGAAAATTCTCGAAAATCAGAGAAAAGAGCGAGAAGCTGAAAAGAAAGAACGAGAAGTTGGAAAAAAAGAACGAGAAGAAGGACTCCAGAAAATTCTCGAAAATGAAAAGAAAGAACGGGAAGAAACACTCCAGAAAATTCTGGAAAACGAAAAGAAAAAACGAGAAGATGAAAGGAAAGATCGAGAAGAAGCACTCCAGAAAATTCTCGATAATGAAAAGAAAGAACGGGAAGAAGCACTCCAGAAAATTCTCGAAGAACAGAGAAAAGAACGAGAAGACCTCCAGAAAATTCTAGAACAACAAAAGAATTAAATAGAGCAGATAGGAAAACAACGAAAAGCAGACTTCCAGAAAGTTCTAGAAAATCAGAACAAGTTCTTCGAGCATGATTCACATGAAACCAAAGTACAAATGGAAGAACTAAAAGAAGACCCTAAGGAAGAAATGAAGGAAGACGTCAAGAAAAACGACGATGAATTCAATAAGAAAGTGGAAACAGTGCGAGAGGAGATGAAAGGACTGGAAAAGAGAGTCGAAAAGCAGATAGCTCTTCTCAGGAACCAAGATCGCCAAGACAGGCTTGCCACATGAGGGATTTCCGTAAAACCGCCGACTTTTGATGGACAGTCGTCTTGGTCCATGTATCGTCGACAATTTGAGGCTGCGGCAGAAACCAATGGATGGGGCGAAGAAGAAAAAGCTATAGCGCTCATAGTCGCTTTGAGAGGGGCCAGCTTTGGGTATATCACAAACGATACCCATACAACAGCAGAAGCAATATGACGACCTGATTTCTGAACTAGAGTTGAGGTTTGGCGATCAACACCGAGAACAGCTGTACCGGGCCCAAATGAAGACTCGCACACAAAAATCAAGTGAGAGTCTGCAAGAATTTGAGGCAGATGTTCGACGCCTAATCCAGCTGGCGTACCCAGATGCGCCCAGAGATTTTAAGGAGCAGTTGGCTGTGCAGATGTTTATAGATGGACTGATAGACCCAGAAATCCAAAGAACTCTGCGATTGACGAACTTCAAGAGGAGTAGCGATGCATTGGTTCGCTCTTTGGAAGTGGAGGCGGCCTTCAACACCTCAAGGCCGAAAGTGCGAGCGGTATCAATAGAAGATCCCGAACAATGCTCAGGCGCAGCGACTGGTTCAATCGAAAAGGTTCTGGAGGAAATAAAATTAATGATAAGTGGAATGAGCACCCAGAAGAGAAGAAAATGCTACAGATGTGGAAAACCAGGACATCTTATAAAAGACTGTTGGGTGAAAATGTCGCAGAGGATCTGCTATAGCTGTAGAAGGCCGGGGCATTTCATAAAAGACTGCTGGAAGAGAATGACACAGAGTAAATGTTATAGATGTGGAAGATCAGGGAATTTCATGAAAGATTGCAAGGTGAGAATACCAACAAAATCCAACTCACCTGCCAGGACCCCGACAAGTTCGCAATCACCTGCGAGGTCAAGGTCATCGAGGGTCATCTGTGTTAACAGGCTAAAAAGAACATCTGAGAGCCTCACCATTCCAGGGAAATTGAATAAAATGAATGTAATGTGCACCATAGACAACGGTGCTGCAGTTTCCTTGGTACGCAGCGACATCCTTCGGCCTGGAAACGTAAAGCCTATTTCATCCAACGTCGTGATTCGGACAGTCACTGGTGAAAACGCACCTATTCGAGGAGAGGCTGAAATTACGTTGATTCTTGGAAAACTAACTATCACAGGTACAGTTTACGCCGCAGATATAGAAGATGAAGTCATACTCGGAATGGACTTGATCAGTGACCATGGAATTTCATTCGCCAAAAGGTTATAAGGTTCGGAGGAGAAGCCTTCCAGCAGGAAGGGCAATGCCTGTGAAATTAAGGAAGAAATGAAGGGAGACGTCAAGAAAATCGACGATGAATTCAATAAGAAAGTGGAAACAGTGCGAGAGGAGATGAAAGGACTGGAAAAGAGAGTCGAAAAGCAGATAGCTCTTCTCAGGAACCAAGATCGCCAAGACAGGCTTGCCACATGAGGGATTTCTGTAAAACCGCCGACTTTTGATGGACAGTCGTCTTGGTCCATGTATCGTCGACAATTTGAGGCTGCGGCAGAAACCAATGGATGGGGCGAAGAAGAAAAAGCTATAGCGCTCATAGTCGCTTTGAGAGGGGCCAGCTTTGGGTATATCACAAACGATACCCATAGAACAGCAGAAGCAATATGACGACCTGATTTCTGCACTAGAGTTGAGGTTTGGCGATCAACACCGAGAACAGCTGTACCGGGCCCACATGAAGACTCGCACACAAAAATCAAGTGAGAGTCTGCAAGAATTTGAGGCAGATGTTCGACGCCTAATCCAGCTGGCGTACCCAGATGCGCCCAGAGATTTTAAGGAGCAATTGGCTGTGCAGATGTTTATAGATGGACTGATAGACCCAGAAATCCAAAGAACTCTGCGATTGACGAACTTCAAGAGGAGTAGCGATGCATTGGTTCGCTCTTTGGAAGTGGAGGCGGCCTTCAACACCTCAAGGCCGAAAGTGCGAGCGGTATCAATAGAAGATCCCGAACAATGCTCAGGCGCAGCGACTGGTTCAATCGAAAAGGTTCTGGAGGAAATAAAATTAATGATAAGTGGAATGAGCACCCAGAAGAGAAGAAAATGCTACAGATGTGGAAAACCAGGACATCTTATAAAAGACTGTTGGGTGAAAATGTCGCAGAGGATCTGCTATAGCTGTAGAAGGCCGGGGCATTTTATAAAAGACTGCTGGAAGAGAATGACACAGAGTAAATGTTATAGATGTGGAAGATCAGGGCATTTCATGAAAGATTGCAAGGTGAGAATACCAACAAAATCCAACTCACCTGCCAGGACGCCGACAAGTTCGCAATCACCTGCGAGGTCAAGGTCATCGAGGGTCATCTGTGTCAACAGGCTAAAAAGAACATCTGAGAGCCTCACCATTCCAGGGAAATTGAATAAAATGAATGTAATGTGCACCATAGACACCGGTGCTGCAGTTTCCTTGGTACGCAGCGACATCCTTCGGCCTGGAAACGTAAAGCCTATTTCATCCAACGTCGTGATTCGGACAGTCACTGGTGAAAACGCACCCATTCGAGGAGAGGCTGAAATTACGTTGATTCTTGGAAAACTCACTATCACAGGTACAGTTTACGCCGCAGATATAGAAGATGAAGTCATACTCGGAATGGACTTGATCAGTGACCATGAAATTTCATTCGCCAAAAGGTTATAAGGTTCGGAGGAGAAGCCTTCCAGCAGGAAGGGCAATGCCTGTGAAACCACGATTACCGGAAACTGCGAGAATCCTTGCATTATCGAACTCGTGTGACAGTGAATAATGACCTTGAATGCAGCGCCCGGTCATCGGATGATTCCACCAACAAATCGGGTTTCGGACAAGCGTCGCGTTGGAGGTACAAGTGACATCTCCGAGATGAAAACAACTGGAAGGGCTGACTTGGTCAAACAGAAAGTCAACAATGGCCAAGTTCACTCGATTCATCAACCATCAAGAAGAGTTCCATTCCCTAAGCGACAAGAGATGCTAGAGCGCATTGACAGGAGGAAGGCGCGGCATTATTGGAAGGCAAATACTGGCGGATTTCGAAAAGATCGCGTCGTAGGGAACTTCATTTTCCAAGAACCGTAAATGCCGCCTGGAGAATTCGAGACACGCCAACGGGGCTTCTCTAGAGGATTCTCGATAGGCACGCAGTTATAAATACGGGACAGGCTTCGCCGTGGATAGAGAATTTGTATTACAGGGAGTTAGTGTTTCGGCAGTTTTATTCAGAGCCAAGTGACGAGAGTTTAGTAGAGCTAAGTGGAAAGAGTTTTGTTATTGTTAAGTGCGAAGGTGTAGAATTTTTAGTAGGTACAGAGAGTTTAGTACCGAGCATTGGAAAGTTATCGGAGCGATTTAAGTGATTGTGTTGTATTGTACTGTGATAGAGAGTTATAATAAAAGAAGTTTAAGGTTGTTTGGTGTTTTCATCATCGAACCCAAGGAATATCGTAACAGTGGTGTCAGAATTGAGATTTTGAAAGGAAAAATCGTAACAGTGGTGTCGGAAGTGGAATTTTTGCTGGTAAATAACACCAATTGATGATGAATAAGAGAAGTACATCTTACGATACGATGGAGGACATGATGAAATTCATCTAAAACCAATTTGAGTATTTTGAAAGACGACGACTGGAAGATGAAAAGGGACGGCTGGAGGAAAAAGAATTGGAGGAAAAGCGACGGCAGGAGGAAAAGAAAGAACGAGAATTAGAACGAGAAAAGGAAAGGAAAGAGCGAGAAGAAGGACTCCAGAAAATTCTCGAAAATCAGAGAAAAGAGCGAGAAGCTGAAAAGAAAGAACGAGAAGTTGGAAAAAAAGAACTAGAAGAAGGACTCCAGAAAATTCTCGAAAATGAAAAGGAAGAACGGGAAGAAACACTCCAGAAAATTCTGGAAAACGAAAAGAAAAAACGAGAAGATGAAAGGAAAGATCGAGAAGAAGCACTCCAGAAAATTCTCGATAATGAAAAGAAAGAACGGGAAGAAGCACTCCAGAAAATTCTCGAAGAACAGAGAAAAGAACGAGAAGACCTCCAGAAAATTCTAGAACAACAAAAGAATTAAATAGAGCAGATAGGAAAACAACGAAAAGCAGACTTCCAGAAAGTTCTAGAAAATCAGAACAAGTTCTTCGAGCATGATTCACATGAAACCAAAGTACAAATGGAAGAACTAAAAGAAGACCCTAAGGAAGAAATGAAGGAAGACGTCAAGAAAAACGACGATGAATTCAATAAGAAAGTGGAAACAGTGCGAGAGGAGATGAAAGGACTGGAAAAGAGAGTCGAAAAGCAGATAGCTCTTCTCAGGAACCAAGATCGCCAAGACAGGCTTGCCACATGAGGGATTTCCGTAAAACCGCCGACTTTTGATGGACAGTCGTCTTGGTCCATGTATCGTCGACAATTTGAGGCTGCGGCAGAAACCAATGGATGGGGCGAAGAAGAAAAAGCTATAGCGCTCATAGTCGCTTTGAGAGGGGCCAGCTTTGGGTATATCACAAACGATACCCATACAACAGCAGAAGCAATATGACGACCTGATTTCTGAACTAGAGTTGAGGTTTGGCGTTCAACACCGAGAACAGCTGTACCGGGCCCAAATGAAGACTCGCACACAAAAATCAAGTGAGAGTCTGCAAGAATTTGAGGCAGATGTTCGACGCCTAATCCAGCTGGCGTACCCAGATGCGCCCAGAGATTTTAAGGAGCAGTTGGCTGTGCAGATGTTTATAGATGGACTGATAGACCCAGAAATCCAAAGAACTCTGCGATTGACGAACTTCAAGAGGAGTAGCGATGCATTGGTTCGCTCTTTGGAAGTGGAGGCGGCCTTCAACACCTCAAGGCCGAAAGTGCAAGCGGTATCAATAGAAGATCCCGAACAATGCTCAGGCGCAGCGACTGGTTCAATCGAAAAGGTTCTGGAGGAAATAAAATTAATGATAAGTGGAATCAGCACCCAGAAGAGAAGAAAATGCTACAGATGTGGAAAACCAGGACATCTTATAAAAGACTGTTGGGTGAAAATGTCGCAGAGGATCTGCTATAGCTGTAGAAGGCCGGGGCATTTCATAAAAGACTGCTGGAAGAGAATGACACAGAGTAAATGTTATAGATGTGGAAGATCAGGGAATTTCATGAAAGATTGCAAGGTGAGAATACCAACAAAATCCAACTCACCTGCCAGGACGCCGACAAGTTCGCAATCACCTGCGAGGTCAAGGTCATCGAGGGTCATCTGTGTTAACAGGCTAAAAAGAACATCTGAGAGCCTCACCATTCCAGGGAAATTGAATAAAATGAATGTAATGTACACCATAGACAACGGTGCTGCAGTTTCCTTGGTACGCAGCGACATCCTTCGGCCTGGAAACGGAAAGCCTATTTCATCCAACGTCGTGATTCGGACAGTCACTGGTGAAAACGCACCTATTCGAGGAGAGGCTGAAATTACGTTGATTCTTGGAAAACTAACTATCACAGGTACAGTTTACGCCGCAGATATAGAAGATGAAGTCATACTCGGAATGGACTTGATCAGTGACCATGGAATTTCATTCGCCAAAAGGTTATAAGGTTCGGAGGAGAAGCCTTCCAGCAGGAAGGGCAATGCCTGTGAAATGAAGGAAGAAATGAAGGGAGACGTCAAGAAAATCGACGATGAATTCAATAAGAAAGTGGAAACAGTGCGAGAGGAGATGAAAGGACTGGAAAAGAGAGTCGAAAAGCAGATAGCTCTTCTCAGGAACCAAGATCGCCAAGACAGGCTTGCCACATGAGGGATTTCCGTAAAACCGCCGACTTTTGATGGACAGTCGTCTTGGTCCATGTATCGTCGACAATTTGAGGCTGCGGCAGAAACCAATGGATGGGGCGAAGAAGAAAAAGCTATAGCGCTCATAGTCGCTTTGAGAGGGGCCAGCTTTGGGTATATCACAAACGATACCCATAGAACAGCAGAAGCAATATGACGACCTGATTTCTGCACTAGAGTTGAGGTTTGGCGATCAACACCGAGAACAGCTGTACCGGGCACACATGAAGACTCGCACACAAAAATCAAGTGAGAGTCTGCAAGAATTTGAGGCAGATGTTCGACGCCTAATCCAGCTGGCGTACCCAGATGCGCCCAGAGATTTTAAGGAGCAATTGGCTGTGCAGATGTTTATAGATGGACTGATAGACCCAGAAATCCAAAGAACTCTGCGATTGACGAACTTCAAGAGGAGTAGCGATGCATTGGTTCGCTCTTTGGAAGTGGAGGCGGCCTTCAACACCTCAAGGCCGAAAGTGCGAGCGGTATCAATAGAAGATCCCGAACAATGCTCAGGCGCAGCGACTGGTTCAATCGAAAAGGTTCTGGAGGAAATAAAATTAATGATGAGTGGAATGAGCACCCAGAAGAGAAGAAAATGCTACAGATGTGGAAAACCAGGACATCTTATAAAAAACTGTTGGGTGAAAATGTCGCAGAGGATCTGCTATAGCTGTAGAAGGCCGGGGCATTTTATAAAAGACTGCTGGAAGAGAATGACACAGAGTAAATGTTATAGATGTGGAAGATCAGGGCATTTCATGAAAGATTGCAAGGTGAGAATACCAACAAAATCCAACTCACCTGCCAGGACGCCGACAAGTTCGCAATCACCTGCGAGGTCAAGGTCATCGAGGGTCATCTGTGTCAACAGGCTAAAAAGAACATCTGAGAGCCTCACCATTCCAGGGAAATTGAATAAAATGAATGTAATGTGCACCATAGACACCGGTGCTGCAGTTTCCTTGGTACGCAGCGACATCCTTCGGCCTGGAAACGTAAAGCCTATTTCATCCAACGTCGTGATTCGGACAGTCACTGGTGAAAACGCACCTATTCGAGGAGAGGCTGAAATTACGTTGATTCTTGGAAAACTCACTATCACAGGTACAGTTTACGCCGCAGATATAGAAGATGAAGTCATACTCGGAATGGACTTGATCAGTGACCATGAAATTTCATTCGCCAAAAGGTTATAAGGTTCGGAGGAGAAGCCTTCCAGCAGGAAGGGCAATGCCTGTGAAACCACGATTACCGGAAACTGCGAGAATCCTTGCATTATCGAACTCGTGTGACAGTGAATAATGACCTTGAATGCAGCGCCCGGTCATCGGATGATTCCACCAACAAATCGGGTTTCGGACAAGCGTCGCGTTGGAGGTACAAGTGACATCTCCGAGATGAAAACAACTGGAAGGGCTGACTTGGTCAAACAGAAAGTCAACAATGGCCAAGTTCACTCGATTCATCAACCATCAAGAAGAGTTCCATTCCCTTAGCGACAAGAGATGCTAGAGCGCATTGACAGGAGGAAGGCGCGGCATTATTGGAAGGCAAATACTGGCGGATTTCGAAAAGATCGCGTCGTAGGGAACTTCATTTTCCAAGAACCGTAAATGCCGCCTGGAGAATTCGAGACACGCCAACGGGGCTTCTCTAGAGGATTCTCGATAGGCACGCAGATATAAATACGGGACAGGCTTCGCCGTGGATAGAGAATTTGTATTACAGGGAGTTAGTGTTTCGGCAGTTTTATTCAGAGCCAAGTGACGAGAGTTTAGTAGAGCGAAGTGGAAAGAGTTTTGTTATTGCTAAGTGCGAAGGTGTAGAATTTTTACTACAGAGAGTTTAGTACCCAGCATTGGAAAGTTATCGGAGCAATTTAAGTGATTGTGTTGTATTGTACTGTGATAGAGAGTTATAATAAAAGAAGTTTAGTGTTGTTTGGTGTTTTAATCATCGAACCCAAGGAATATCGTAACGGTGGTGTCAGAATTGAGATTTTCCAAGGGATATATCGTGACAATATAATGTTTTATTATCAAAACATATATGTGTTGTGATATGTTGTCTTTCTTCAGTTTCCTAGTAAGAAGGATTATTAACATCATGTTCTTAGGTACGCACATAATAAAAATTTTCAATTTTTCAGAATTTTCTCAAATAATTGTAGAGTTTCTGAGGAAGAGCCAATGATGACTCGAAAGCTTGAACAGAATGAAGAGTTCACTTTATTTCAATCTCCTTGTTGACTGCACACCCGAATTTTGAAGGGATTCTTCTTTAACTCAGAAAGTCGTCTAACCTTCTCACATTATATATATATATATATATATATATATATATATATATATATATATATATATATATATATATTTTCAAGAGGTAAAGGTGACTTCACGCTGAGGTCTCAATCTTCCCACTTCTCAGGTGCTCTACAACAATATACAACTGACCGCGGAAACCTATCCGAACACACACACACCTTATATATATATATATATATATATATATATATATATATATATATATATATAATAAAACTCGGGAATTATATTTGGGACAGCAGCAAAAGCGAAAGTGCACTCTTATAACAATATATTTCCAATATTTCGACAATCGATTGTTGTCATCATCGGGGAGCTACAAAATAATGTTAATGAATGAAAATATGACATAGAATTTTTATCCTTACTTACATTGTTAGTGAGGATGGTCGCATGAGATGGTTAAAGAAGTCAGATGACACATAGTAAAATTGTTTTAAAACATTGATACGTATCAGTACAACACATAAACTCATTAAAAACTTTAATCTTTTTTTAATGAAAGGTGCAGTGACAAACACCATGTGGAAATGATGAAAAGGAATGAAAATTTTGTGGTTATAAAGGCGCCAAAAGTCATTTGTCAAAAATGTCAAATGTCACTGAAAAATTACTGCTGAGACACAATTTGGCCTTAGCCGCTGAGACCTCATTACCATTACAGGTGCTGCAAAAGAGGAGGTGGGAAAATATAATATAGTATTAAAATAATTGAAAATTTTGAAATTAGTTATGTGGAAAAGTATAAATTTAATATTTTAATTAATTTAATATTTATTTCGACTGGAAGACTGTTGAAAGATCGCATTTCTTCACATAGAAGCGATTGCAGACTCCATCCTGAAAGATGTGCTCTGAGTGAACACACTTCCAAGGAAGGACATTTAATGAATTTCAGTTCCACAAAAATTTTATCAATTGAAAGGAATGTTTCGAGGAGAATGTTCTTAGAAATGGCATTCATTTCTCAATCTTCAAATTGTTTAAATAAAA
Source organism: Zygogramma bicolorata (assembly GCA_032362365.1). Classification (NCBI taxonomy): domain Eukaryota; kingdom Metazoa; phylum Arthropoda; class Insecta; order Coleoptera; family Chrysomelidae; genus Zygogramma; species Zygogramma bicolorata. The sequence continues at coordinate 361,274 of JAVJAQ010004531.1, read as the reverse complement.
GAACCGATCTCAATCATTTGAGTGAAATTTATTCATATTTATTATTGATTGATGGCAATTCGAGAGTTCTCGAAGGCAATTCAAGTGACGTTACTTAATTAAAATATTAAATTTATACTTTTTCACATAACTAATTTCAAAATTTTCAATTATTTTAATACTATATTACATTTTCCCACCTCCTCTTTTGCAGCACCTGTAATGGTAATGAGGTCTCAGCGGCTAAGGCCAAATTGTGTCTCAGCAGTAATTTTTCAGTGACATTTGACATTTTTGACAAATGACTTTTGGCGCCTTTATAACCACAAAATTTTCATTCCTTTTCATCATTTCCACATGGTGTTTGTCACTGCACCTTTCATTAAAAAAAAAAGAAGATTATAGTTTTTAATGTGTTTATGTGTTGTACTGATACGTATCAATGTTTTAAAACAATTTTTACTATGTGTCATCTGACTTCTTTAACCATCTCATGCGACCATCTCTCACTAACAATGTAAGTAAGGATAAAAATTCTATGTCATATTTTCATGTCATCATTCATTCAACATTATTTTGTAGCTCCCTGATGATGACAACAATCGATTGTCGAAATATTGGAAATATATTGTTATAAGAGTGCACTTTCGCTTTTGCTGCTGTCCCAAATATAATTCCCGAGTTTTGTTCTTAACTTGTCAGCAAAGACTTCCTCTCCTATATATATAAATATATGATGAGCCGTTTTCTCGGGTTTCATTCCGTGATCTGTGGTTCTGATTCTTTGAAGGATAATTATCATGACGTTTCGACGCTGTAGGGACCAGAAAATCATACCTGACTGCGTAAAAGTGATCTACCACCTCAAGACCCCTGCCACAGAAAACATCAAGAGGAGAACAAGTGTTGCACTACTACGACTCAATATCCATAACACCAGAAGAAAACTGAACGGAACAGGTTGTCCACTGCTCAAACTTGACATGATCTTATAATTCACACTCTAATACGGGATAAGATTGATACATTAGCGGATTTCCGAGCAGAAAAAAGACTTTGAGATCACAACGGAGAAACAGAAGAGCAAGTTCAACCATCCTAGTATGAAACAAAACACAAAAAGGAACACACCGAAGATTGAGCCTACCAGAGTGGTCTATAATTACTCAAAATATCATCTTGATGAGGCCTCCACCGGGGCGGTCACCAAAGATTTCAACTTTGCCGTCGCATACCGTTTGAGAACATAATAAGTAATGTAGAATCTGCCCTGAATAGAATAGAAGACAAGGATACGCAAGAGTCAATCAGACAGGACATCGTACATGTACTCAAAAACGCGAAACCACCGACCAGAAATATACCTTATAATGAATACCAGGCACTAAAAACTCTACGAGATAATGGGGACATCATCATTCCACCAGCGGATAAAGGCAATGCAACAGTAGTGTTGAACACCATAGACTACGAAACCAAAATGATGAAACTACTAGAGGAACCAACCTACAAAAAAATAACTAGAAACCCAACGAGCTATCTAGAAGAAACCACCAAAACGATCATCAATAAATCTCCCATTAACGAGGATATCAAAAGACATCTAATCCCAAAAGAAAAATCATCTAAGTGCCCCAAACTGTATGGTCTCCCCAAAGTCCATAAAGAAGGTGCACCACTTAGATCAATCGTGAGCTCTCTAGGGTCACCAACTCACCAATTAGCAAGACACATTGCCCACGCTCTCCAACCACATGCGGAAACGGTCGATTCATACGTACGCAATGTCGACCATTTCATAGACGTACTGAAAACACAAACCGTTTTCCTTGTCAGCTTCGATATAACGTCCTTATTCACCCAGGTACCCATCAGAGAGGCACTAGATGTGATAAAAAAAAAATATATAAACCAGAAGAACATATCATTGACTTGGCTGAACATTGCATAAAAACACGTATTTCACCTATAACGATCAACGATACAGAGAAATTGAGGGGGCACCAATGGGCTCACCACTGTCACCCATTATTGCTAATCCCTTTATGGAAGAAATTGAAACCAAAGCAATAGCAATATCAGACGTGAAACCAAAACTCTGGCTGAGATATAAAGATGACATTTTCGTGATTTGGTCACACGGGCATCAGAAAAGGTTTTTCAATCACTTGAATGAAATCTACCCAGGGATCAAATTCACCGAAGAAATTTTAGAAAATAACCAGCTTGCATTTCTCGATGTTTTAATCATAAAAAAGCCCGATGGTACGCTAGGCCACACGGTATATCGCAAAGCAACACATACCAACAGAGACCTGAACGCAAATTCACATCATCCAAAAAACGGAGAACATATGCCAAGATGCGTTTTATACGACTAAGAGATGATTGATTCTCTAATAAAGTATCTACGAAAGTTGGATTCATGGTCGATGTCAAAGAAAGGGTATGTTCCTCTTCCAATGCCTGGGGAGGAATTTGGGATGTAAAGGTGCTCCAATTCAGCTTAGCTTCATATAGAAAGGGGGGACCTGCCCACCAACAACTACAGTCTAATTATGCTCTGGGTAAAAGACCACGCGAGCCCACATCAGCAAGATTCTGAGTGGATGAGACATGAAATCAATTAGACGAGGAAATTTTCTCTTGTACATAGGAAACTCGATTGCTGACGAATGTTTTCCATCGATGTGGGGAAGAATTTAGCCAGGAAAGAACTACGGTAGAATCTGACCATGCAAATATTTCATCGATGTCAATTGAGGGACGATAAATATCGCTAACTTAAGAGAGTAAGAGGGCAAGTAACACCGCTGCACACAATTCTTGCTTGGGAATAGACAAACTCTTGAGAGGAGCAACCGTTGATTTCGCACGTACAAGGTGACAAGTTATATTATTTTTGGGTGAAATGAAAACGAAATAAATAACAGCACAGCAACCTTTCTGTCGCATGTAATTCACAGGTCTGGTAATTCTCAGGAATGATGCAGTGAGAAATTTTCATTTGCGTGATAGGAGGGAGTTCGACTACGTACTGTTTCCATATTTGGATCAACTCGTTAGAGGGTGGATCATCCCAGTCCAAGAGGGATATCCATAATCGTTGGATTAGGTGTTTGACGAAAAAAGTGAGAGGAGATAAGATCCCTAAAGGATCGAATATTCTAGCTAAGTTCGAGAGAAGATTACGTTTGGTGCATGAAGTATCGACTGGTTGAACGGAAAATATAAAAATGATCCGAAGAAGGGGTCCATTGGAGTACTGGCTAGTTCAAAATTCATAGAAAGAGTGTTATCAGAGCAATGGGCTTTGGGAATTTTGATAGGGATGGATCATTTGCAGACCATTTTTTGAGCTCGAAACCACCTTTCTGTAGCAATAGTATCAGCTGAGTTTGAAGGAGTGTAGCTTCGACAAGGGTAGAAGCTCCGGTGACAATGTCATCCACATAGGTTTGATTTTGTATTATACGAGCAGCTTGTGGAAATTGTTCAGCTTCCTGTTCGGCTAATGTGAGAAGAAATTTGATTGCCAAGTAAGGCGCACAAGAAAATCCATAGGTAACTGTTAAGAGGCGATACTCTCTAATTGGCTCATCAGGGGAGAAGCGCCATAAGATACGTTGATAATCGTAATGCCTAAGATTTATGAGAATCTGACGATACATATGGCATATATCACAGGTGAATACGTACTTGTGTAGACGAAACTGCAAAAGAATAGTTACTAGATCACGTTGAAGATTTGGGCCTATTAATAAAGATTCATTGAGGGAAGGTTTTCCAGGAAGGTGAGCGGAAGCATTGAAGACCACTCGTACCTTATTAGGTGACACTGCAAGATGATGCGGGATATAAAAAATTTTATCAGTGGGGGGAGGCAGTGGAGCTAGCTCCATATGCCCCAAATCGAGGTATTCTTTCATGAATGCGGAATACCGTTGAAGTAATTCAGGAGTTTTTTGCAGTCGATGTTCTGAGGACAAGAAACGATTGAGAGCGAGTTGTCTAATATCAAAAAACTGCGGTTCAGCATGTCTGAATGGCAAAGAAACTACGAATCTTCCTGATTCATTTCTGTAAAACGTATCTTGAAATATTGTTTCACATTGTCGTTCTTCGGGGGAAAAGCATTTCACGTGAGGGACTTCTTCAACTTCCCAGAATCTCTGAATGGTATTGTTACGATATATCCTTGGGTTCGTCGATTAAAACACCAAACAACACTAAACTTCTTTTATTATAACTCGCTATCACAATACAATACAACACAATCACTTAAATCGCTCTGATAACTTTCCAATGCTCGCTCGCTACTAAAACTCTCTGTACTAACAATTCTGCACCTCGCACTTAGCAATAACAAAACTCTCTCCACTTAGATCTCAACAACTCTCGTCACTTAGCTCTGGATACAAATTCTCCCCGAATAAAAACTCTGTCTCATATATATATCTGCGTGCCAATCGAGAATCGTCGAGAGAAGCCCCGATGACACGTCTCGAATTCTCCAGGCGGCATAACGGTTTCTAGGAAAATGACGTCCGCTACTACGCGATTCCCCATCTGCGTTTACGATCTGGTCAGGACCGGCGCTAGGACGTAACAGTATCTTGAAGAGACGAATCAAAAAATAAAAGAGAAATGGAGTGGGAAGGAGAATTCGAGCAACTAGTTCTGCCCATTAAAACGAAACCAAAAACAGTATTCAAAGCGACAGGGTGGTCAGGGTTACCGATTGCTCTATCTGGCTGTAAGATATGAGGAAATATGTCAGCACCTAATAATAAATCTATCGGTCCAGGAGAACCAAAATGTGGATCTGCCAATGGCAAATTGCTCAAGTGGGACCACGAATCGGACTCTAGATAAGAAGATGGTAAAGCACCACAAATACAGAGAATAACTACAGTGTCTAAGTCATATGTGGGAAACGATTTTCCCACAGGTCATATTTGACATGAGATACTTCGCGTACTCGAGAGGGAAAGAGAATGGCCTATACAACTAACTGAACTGTCAGAATGAGAGCTTGGTAATCCTAATCGTTGAGCACGTTTTTGAGTCATGAAATTACTCTGTGACCCAGAGTCTAACAAAATACGAACTCTCTGAAAATTGCCCTTATTATCCAATATCTCAACCATTGCAGTAGCTAACAAGATTTTACTGAAATGAGAGGAAAGTCCAGTGAGAGACTGCGATACTAAATGTACGCAACTGAAGGTCGGGTAAACATATATTCGATTTTGATGGGGAGGGACTGGACTGAGAAGTGATATTTTTATTGTCTTCAAATGAGCTAAAATGGATCGCCTTAACACCATAATTAATATTTTCAAAATCTTTCCTAATGTCATCCTCGCTTTCAAAGGACACATTTGGGTCTTTAGAAATCAGAGAAATTATTCCATTATGATGTTTGAAAAATTCATCTTTGATATGGTCAAGAAACTGATATCTCATTTTAAAAATTGGATGTGAGATTTCATCAGTTTTGGATTTAATCGCACAATCCATCATTTCATTCATTCGATGAATCTCGGTTAATCGCAAAGCTATGAGTTTTTTAGGTTTATCAGCCATCGTTGACCAATAATGAGATAGAAATATGCAATGGAAATATTAACAATAGCCTGGATATAAACTATTTCTAAATCCCAACTATGGATAAGATCGAATCTTAGATCACCCCGTATATAAATGCACGATGCATCAACTACTGCAATGAAAAACGTAGGGGGATTTTTTTTATAGTGAACTTTCAATCAAACTATAAATGACGCACCCTATACCCTTCAGTTGTTTACAAATTTCTACAACCTGACCTGAGCATTTGAAGGAACAGCAGGTGTAATCGACTTAATGGTTTTCTGAATAAATTTTTAGTTCACTTCATAAACAAAAAGAAAAAGTTGTCAGCGCAATTTAGGTACACACCAGATTTCCGCGAAAAACAACGATAAAAACGGTCGCGCTGGTCACTGAAAGAAGACTGGATTTACTTTTTGCAATACTTAACGACACAAAATGAGGCAATGATTATCTATTTTATAAATTAATAGGAATCTATTTGAACTAAATGATCGAAATCCGGCTCGAAGGACCAAAATGTTATGGTAAATAATTGGAAACCAAGAGGTCCAATGTTATTACACCAAAATGCGAAATTATAATGGACTGTATTCAATTTCGGGAGAGTTTCACGTTCTTATCTTGGATAGACAAACAGGTAACATGGATTCCCGGTGATGGAAATGGGTTTGTATCCTAGCCGGCCGGCTTGTATCCCAAATAACACGAACCACTATGATAATTGTAACACTGGTGGTCCAGAAGACTTGAGATGGCACTGTAATCCGTACTAGGTGAGATTTAGTTTGTTTTCGAATAAAATGCGGGTAAACTATCGAAAGTGAAAAGTGGTAGTAGCAATCACTTGTTGAGTTCTCGATGCGTACTTCTTGTCTGCCCTTATATCACACCGCGCTTGCGCACTGCCATGGTCCAGGTTTTAGGCGAACATGAAAAACTCTCGAATTGAATTGAATTTGATGATCTATTTATTTGATTCATTTAATAACGATTTCGTGATTGGTGGGTTAGTTCTTATGACACAGCGTGATGCCTTGGTTCACGAAATTCATCGCCTAACGGGGTTGAATTCTTGGGTTTAATCAATGCACAGCCTGAACCCCTGATCGTAGGAATCTGAAAATTGATGGGTGTGTTCTTTGTATGACGTAGACATCCGATGAAGAAGGGTTTTCCGAAATTCCATCCCTAAGGGGGTGGAAAACGGGCTCAAAGTTTGTATGGGACAACGTGATGCCTTGGTCCAATCTACTTCAAAGATCGCATAAACATTCTTTAACGTGTTTATACTTTATTGGAACTCATATCCCAACGGGGATGAAGCTTACTACTGAAAATTACACAATATAATTGCATCACAAAAATAATTAACGACCAATGAAGTGGTCACGGGTCTGTTAAATCGGTAAGGCACAATTACTTCATTTCCATGAAGGCTTCTGGGAAATTTGTCAGAAATCATCAAATGAACTCGTTGAGATGCAACTATCCTCAGATAGCATGATAAAAGCAGATACCTTCAATTTTCGTTATAATTCTACTGTATGGTGCCCATTGGCAGTGAAAATGTGATCTGATGATTCGGAACCACCAATCTGTCTGCTTTTGATGTACATCTTTCTTTCGCACTTCCAGGGGTATCGACGTTTCACCGATATACCGCAAATGTCTATTGTAGTAGGTATACAAGATTTTATCGAAACTCTGTGAGCTAGAGGGAGTATGTGTTCATTACTCAAGATACAGGACCTTATTGACAAACACTGGTAAAGAGAAAATATGTAAATAACTACATTCAGATAAATATACAATTACATAATTACATGAAATCGTTACATATAAAAAATTACACCTAGGTAAAAGTACACATATATTATTACATATAAGCACCTTCAATTTCATATCGTATCGTCACCTAACATATTGTGTCAGATTTTAATTGGCTTTAGATGCATGTCTTTCAAGTAACTTTCTTCTAGAAGTTATCAGAGAATCCGTGTTCTTTATATCTGCAGGTAGCTTATTATACATTTAGACATCGCCGTAAGTTAATGAGTCTTTGATCAGTGTGGACTTAGGAATGAATGAACCGTTGCATTTCGTGCAGTGCGTTTGTTATTTTCATATGAAAAATAGGTTTGCAGAAAGTCAACCCGTTTATACCCATTTATATATGATTCGTTTCTCATCGAGGAGAATTTTTATTCAGTTCCTATTTTTTCAATCGTTACTAATATACTGCTCAAAATCATTAGCGGGCTTCACTTACAAAAAGCCGCCCTATTTCAGAAGAGAATACTAGAAAGCAGAAAAATCTTGTTTATCGCTGAGGACCTCTTCTTCGCGCACGAGACGGAATTAAAGCTCTTCCGGAATTGCCTTCACACACACAATTTTACGTGGAGGAATGATGATCTAGCGGTGGGTTGGGAAACTGTCAGGTTGTCTGTTCTGGAAATGAAAACTGATACAGATAGGTCACAATAGAGGTATGGGGTTGAAAAGAAATTATCGTGACATTCTTGTTAGTACTGTTAGCAGAACAGGAAATAATAACGAAAAAAAATTACAATAACCTCTCGCAGCCGTTTCATAGTGGTGTTGAATGATTGCAGTTTTGATCTTATCTGATTTCTCATCGCAACTCTAATAAATATATTTCATGAGTGTTCGGTCTGCGAATGAAGACTGTTGGAGTTTTACATTTTATAAGTTTGATCAAATCTTTATCGAATATATTGATTCTTAGACACTGATTGAGGTTGATTATTCCTCCTTAACGAATGAGGATTGAGAATTCACAGAGGGCTATTCACTATAAAAAAAACAAATGATATTAAGATTGCTTGAAACCGATACTAGGGTAAGAGCAAGAAAATAAAATGATACGGCGAACCCCAACTCGTTATACATCAGCTCGTTGGAAAGCCACCGGTAAACATAATATTTGTATAGAATGTATCAGTAATAACCAAATTTAATATTGAATATTCAATGTGAATAACAGACATATCATATTTGTGATACAATGTTGAAAAGCTCTGAAGTCCAATTTGATGCCATTGATTCAATTGGGTGGGAGAAAGAGAAAACTCAACCGGGGTCACTTGGGAAGTTTCTGGAAAGAATTACCAAAGTATGTAGCACTATTAGTAAAACAAGATTCGCCAAAGTTCTGGCAATATAGTGATTTACAAAGATTCACCTTGTCAACGCTCTATAAAGGAACGGTCTCACACTTATCAATTCACCTTGTATAATTATTATTTATACAAGTAGGGGTTTGCTTTTTAATTTTTTTCGGTGGTAGGTGATGGCTCGGAGGTTGATGAGGTTGAGTTCCCTCTGAAGTTATTCTGGAAGTTATCGTTCGAGGTAGATGTATACCCCCATCGTATTTTAATGACAAGTTAAAAAAAATTGAAAATTGAAGATGTGGTTTTTTGTAGTAAAAGTGATTTTTTTTTGAAAATAAGTCTTTCGTCTGAGAATTCTCATGGAAATTGAACCATACGAATGAAGTAAGAATAGGTATGCATAAGGAGACCAAGCGAAATAAAATATTTTCATTGGAAAAAATATATATTTGGGTGGTGTAAAGGGGTGAAAACGATATTGTCACAATTTCTGAGAGTAGGAGTGATTCTTCATTTAAAAGAAATCATTCGTCTGGGATTTCTTATGAAAATTGAAAAGTTTTTTTCCTATGAAGCTAAAAAATTTCACGTTCAAATCATCTGAAAAATTTTGTACATGCAACACTTAATTCCCAATTTTTTTGGAAAATATGACGTATAGTTTTCAAGAATAGGGAAAATGAAACTTGAAAAGGAGTTTTTCTGATTGTGTCATACGAATGAACTAAGAATCGATATGCATAATATATATATATTTGGGTGGTGTGAAGGGGTGAAAACGATATTGTCGCAATTTGTAAGAAAAAGTGAAGCCTAAGAGAAAAGTTTTCAATGGAGGAGTTATGGATCTTGTAAAGATCTATAACACTGATATGAATGACTTTTGCACATAACCTCAAAATAACCGACAAAAATGCAAAAAACTGTTTCTTTTTTCATTTTTTATTCTTCATTTCCAGAGGGGTCATCATTTCCCAACATAATTCGATAGCAATATACTTAGCCATGTCTTCAATAACCTTTGGAATGATAAATCGAATGTTTCCAAAGATAATAAACTTTTTCTCCAAAATTACTTTTGTTCAAATTCAATTCCTCCTCCAGAGATTTCTTGTGAATCGTTTTTTCGGTGCTCATTCTATTTCTTTTTACCTATAGTTCCTGATAATGAAATGAAAAATGATAGTCATTTTCCGAGTTAATAATTATTTTGCTTAAAGGCATCACTTTAAGCAGTCAATCAAATAATATGTTCACGTTAACTATCAATTGTTATTCCAATAATTGAAATTGTTTAATGATGATCAATTGATAATTGACTCTGTTGAAAATGAATCCTTCATGAAGTAATATTTCATGTTTATTTTTTGAATTAATTTGGCAGTGAAGAAAGGATAACAAGACATGCGTATCAGGTGACTTGGCTACCGATTGACAGAAATATTCCACTATATGAGAAAATAGTTGTGATGCTAACATGTTTGTTAGTAGTTTTGACCACATAATAATATCAATCACCGAAAAAATGGTGTTCTAATAAATAGTATTGACACATGTAAGGTAGAATGAATTCCGATGCATATTTTTTCATGATCACAAATCAGTTGGAGTGAAGTGTTCACAGGTTTGGTGTTGAAAGGAGTAAAAAAATTCGAGGAAGCAGTTCGAAACCCCCACACAATTTCACACAATTCGTGGCAAATTGTAGAAACTTACGCAAAGTCATTTTAAGGACTTTTCGAATTCATTCAGTATTGAGTCTAGTCTAGTCGTCGTCGAGTGAACACGTATTTTTACAGTCCTTACAACCAACGCATTTCTCCAGTTTCATTGTTCTCATAATCATTAAATTTCGTGTTGTGATGTGGATTGTTATTGTGTATCAACATGTGAATAGTACAATGTGTCTGAGCAACTGATAACATATCGACAGAGGATGAAAAACTGTATATATTAATTGCAGTATTTTATAAAAACCCCAAACTACTTCATATCGTCATATTTCTTTGGTTACTGATTGGAAACTCGATAAAAAAGACTATCTAATATACCTCTACTGTATGGTCAAATTGATAAAATATATTGAAGACGAGTTTTAAAAATGCCAGAGGGAGACAGATCAAACAAGGAAATATATGATGAGATATTGAAAAATAGAAACGAAATCAAAAATTATATTGAAGCTAGTGAGACTCGACTCTTACTCAAAGTTCAAGAACTGAAAAATTCAGTATCTGAGCTGGAAAAAGAGAACTCAATTCTCAAGGAAGAAGTAGAATATTCGAAGAGAGAACAAAAGAAAAGGAATATAGTAATTTTTGGACTGAATAAAAAAAGGGAAGAAGTTACCCCAAGTAATATTTGTTTGTCACTGAAAGGATTACTTGATGTGGAACTAGAGGAAACCGATTTAAGTGATTGTTATCCGCTGGGGAGGGCTGAGAATTGTCCCATAAAAGTAGAGTTTCAAACAAATCTCAAGAAGAAGCAAATCCTTCAAAATTGCAAAAAATTAAAGGGAAAAAATATCTCGATTGCCCATGACCTAACGAACACACAAAGAAGCGAACATAAAATTCTGAGAAGACATCTTTCACTTGCCAAACAGGAAAACTACCAGGATTGTTACATAGCGGGAAACAAATTGTTTGTGAATGGAAAAGCTTACAAAGCAGATGATCTAGAGGACTTCCCACCAGACAAATGCTTAGAAAAGCCAAATAGTGCTCCTGCTACTCCAACAACAACTCAAATGGAAAAGCTGCCCGCTGCATTAGAAAAGCCGTTGTCATTAGCTGAAAAACCTTTAAGTACACCAAAATCTACATTTAAGAAAACGACAGCACCAAAACAAAATGAATTAGCCAAACCTAGAACACGTTCATTCAAATAAGCCTGAAACATCTTTCTTTCTTTCTCTTTTATTATACATTTTTATATTTAATATCATATACATACTTTTATCATTATACATTTTTATATCTTATGGCATATTCTAAATTTTGAGGAACAAAAATACTAGACCTGTATTTTATTTTATTTTACTGTATTTTATAATTATTCGTGGTAATTTCACAGAAATATTTTATCACATCTATTTCAATCACTGTCTCCTACCCTAATCGGAAAACTTCTTCCATCAAACTACAAACCGTAAACGTGATTAGCGGAATAAAAATTAGATCCGGTTCAGCATTTCAGGAGAAAAAGTAAATTATTTTATTCTTGTAACTGTAATTTTAAATTATTTATTGGTTATTATTCTTAGTCTTATACAATTTTCTTGCAGAACAATATACATAATGGATCAGCTTATTAGAGATTTCAATTACGATCCCATTATCACAAAAGAGTGCACCAACATATCTGATGTAAATAACTATTTAAGTCAATATAGTCCACAAAACTGTTTCAAAATATTACATCAGAATATCCAAAGTATAAATAGAAATCTCGATGAATATAAAGTGTATCTGACACAAATTAATTTTAACATTGAAATAATCGTATTAACAGAAACTTTCAGAATACGTAATTTAGATTGTCATAAGCTGGAAAATTATAGCGCACTATACAATGAGGGAGACTTTAATAAAAACGACGGTGTTGTTGTGTTCATCAAAAATGAATTAGAATATACATCCAGAGTCGTCAATATAGGACAATGCAGAGTTATAGAAATTAAAGTAAAGGTATCCAAATACAAATACGCCCTAATCACAGCACTATATAGATCTCCGGCTGGAGATGAGACAGAATTTTTAACAGCCTTGCGGTTATATCTGGAGCAAACAAAAAACGTGTTAGTTGAATATCATTATTTAGTTGGGGATGTGAACTTAAATATTTTAAAGGAAGAAAAAAATGAAGATGTTAGTGATTATTTAGATATAATGGCTGAGTACAATTTTGTGTCTATTATAAACGCAGTAACAAATTCGCAGGGTGAGTCGACTAGCTGCATTGATCATATATTTTTGAAAACAAAGCATGACATACAAAATAACTGCATATCTTTAACTTGTAGTACCAGTATAAACAACCACAAAACTATTCTTGCGGGCACTCCAATGGAATACGAAAGAACCTTTACATCAAACAAAAGATACAAGTATTTTATTGATTATGATAACCTAAATGAAGCCATAAAATCCAGCAATTGGGACCTATTCTACTCTTCAACAGATTCTGAATTCCTATCTAATGAACTAACAGCTAAGATGAATCATTTAATTCAACAGAATACAAGTAAAGTCAAAATTAAAAACCATCAACACCCACGTAACAACTGGATCACACAAGGTGTTATAAACTCAATAGAAACGAAAAAGGAATTATATAAAAAATTAAAGACAGATCCTAACAATCCCATAAAAAAAGTTGAATATACCAAATATAGGAATAAGCTGAATAGGATAATACAGGAGGAAAAATCTAAATATTATCAAAATGAAATAGAGAAAAATTCAAAAAACGCAAAAAATCTTTGGAAAACCGTTAAACGAATAAGCGGCCAGAATAGAGAACACACCATTAAAGAAATTTCAACCAAAACTGGAGAAATCATAAGTGAACCCTTAGAAACAGCCAACTACTTCAATCAACACTATGCATCTGTAGGTAAAAATTATGCTGAGAAGATAGAAAAACCTTCAACGCCTAAACCTGAACTTATGTCGATACAGAAATCATTTTATTTATTTCCTGTCGAGAGAAACGAAATTGAATCAATAATTAAGGAACTAAAATCAGGTAAATCTCCCGGGGAAGACACAATTAAAACGGAGACAATCAGAATGATCAGAAATGAAATAGCGCCCTTACTTCAACATTTAGTTAACGTTATTTATAAAACAGGAATTTGTCCTTCAAATTTTAAAAAGGCAATAGTAATTCCAATATATAAAAAGGGTAATAAGAAGGATGTAGTCAACTATAGGCCAATCTCTCTCATCAACACATTCGCTAAAATATTTGAAAAGTCACTGAAAAAGAGAATAAATGATTTCCTCGAAAAAAATCACATAATATCGAATCAGCAATTTGGTTTTCGAACAGGTCTATCAACAGACGATATTACATCAAAATTAACGGGTGAAATAAATCACTGCATTGATACTAGAAAGCCAACAATTGTTGTCTTCTTAGATCTTGCCAAGGCCTTCGATACTGTCGATCATTTTCAGCTTTTCGAGGCCTTGGAGGGATCAGGTTTTAGAGGAATAGCACTCGACCTTTTGAAAAACTATCTGACAGATCGTAAACAGTCGGTAAAAATTGGTGAAACTGTAAGTCATGACAAAAAACTATCCTATGGAGTGCCACAAGGAACTGTTCTTGGGCCAATATTGTTCTCATTGTACATTAATAACTTATTCACCCAAAAATCTACTGGAAAAATCTACAGCTTCGCTGACGATACAGCTATCCTTTACTCATCTACCTCATGGATGAATTTAAAAAAAGAAATTGAACAAGATTTGGGAAACATCTTCAACTGGTTCAGCCATAAGTTACTTACAGTAAATTTCGAAAAAACTTACTATATCCCATTTGCTAGCTACGAAAATCATTTACCGGATTATAAAACTCTAGAGATCAAAGTAAATGGTAAAGAAGAGAAAATAAATACAACTAACAAGATGAAATACCTTGGAATTACCATTGACTCTCATCTAAAATGGAATTATCACACTGAGCAGGTTAGTAAAACACTCAGAATTCTCCTCTACAACTTCAAATGTTTACGTAACATACTAACCCTGAAGCAGTTGAAAATATTATATCATGCTCTGGTCGAATCACGCCTGCAATATTGTATACTGAGCTGGGGTGCATGTTCAAACACACACTTGCGAAAACTAGATGTCCTTCAAAAAAAAATCTTGAAAATAATGTATAGAAAGCCTTTGTTATACCCATCTGCCTCAATTTTTGCTGAGAGTCACGTATTAGATCTCAGACAGTTGTACTACTACAATACATTAATCTATACTTACAAAAACAGGCACCTACTAAAAAATGTAGAGCACTGCTACAATACAAGACAAAACGTAGGTAGTTATATCACAGTCAAAACTATTCATAAAACAATTGGTAAAAAATGTTATACTTACCTCTCTTCAGTAATCTTCAACAACTTACATGAAACTTATAAAAATTATTTATTGAAAATGAACAGTCTCGAAATGTTTAAAAAATATTTCAAATCCTTCATATTTCAAACGGAACGAAAAGAAATACATAAAATAATTGAATCTGTTTCTCTTGAATGAAGTTCCCCCCCAATGTTAATTCTTTTCTTTCCATTTCTTGTATTCTTAAGTTATTAAATTTTAAATTTCTATTGTAGGAGTCTTAGAATGTATGTATATATATATATATATATTTATTTGTCTTGTACTTACTAATAAACTTCATCAATATTCACCTGACCACTGTTACATCGACTAGGAAAAATTGTAAAATGTACTTACTACCCCATATACAACCGTCCATGGTTTCTTTGGGTTCTTGTTTATTGCAATGAAATGTAATGTAGATATTTCAATTCACTCTTTCAACATGTATTATATATTATTATCATTAAAGACAAGGTATTTCAGGTATATTATACAAACATTGTAATTTTTAAATATGTGTATATTCTTTTTTTTTTCTCTGCAATAAATTATTATTATTATTATTATTATTATTCCTCATGTGATGTTACGTGCAGTGAATGATTCAGAGAGAAATAGATTCGAATGCAGATAAATATTTCTTCGTCTCCGTTGTCAACGAAAAAGGGGCTGACCGAGCTCTTTTTCCATGAATAAAACACAAATCTAACTCATATTCCTATGCCTTCGGAAGAATTATGGAACGATGTATTGTGTTCAATTTATTGCAAACAGCGAGTCATATAAAAACAGGAGCTGAACAAAAGAACCTATTGTTAAGCACTCGCGGTTGGATCCGACAACCCGAATACGAATTTTCAGGATTAATGCAATGAATAATAAGCTTTTACATGAGCTGAAAAATCTCTGAGAGTTTTTGAACAATGGAGATTCTGTTAGGTATTTCTCAGTGGAGATCCTCAGAACTATTTTTTCAAAATTTTCTTGAGAATTACAACTCTCAGATCAGTGATAATCCAAAAAAAATTTTTGTACCGAATTGTTAATTGAAAGATACCTTCTCCTCATATTATTTTCTCAAATCTCATATATATCGAATTACGCCTTAATAAATGATTGTTCTGATTTCGTAGCGAAGTGATAGCTCAATTTCAGTAACAACCTTTTTTTGAATTTTTCGGTTTTCAGGAAATTGATGAATAAATTATGAAATTCTGAATACGAAAACGTAACTGTTAGAAGTTTTTTGGCTACTTGAGGATATTCCGACTCGGCATCATTCATACTTCTGGAAATGAAACAGACTGGCCTATCATTTTTTAGCAAACAACCATCACATTATATCACAATATATAACAATCGGTGATTCTGGATCAAGAAGAGTCAGTATTTAATTACTACATATAATATTTTTTACTTTACCCATTGCTCAAAATAAAAAAAAATTATTTAAAAATTTCACCAGTTGCTCAATGGTCACAGTATGAAAGTCAGATCAAAGTCAATGATTCGTATTAGCTATGCATGAAATTTTACATACAGGTGTTCGAGTGACTGTTATTCGAAATCGTTTGCACTCTTGCAAAAGGTCGATTCTTTCAATAGTGTGGATGAAATGATTTTGGAAATGCTGGATCCGAACGAAAATAATGGAATGAGTCTTGGGGTATGTTCCGAAAAAAACCAAAATATTGGTAATGCGGTCCAAGTAACCCGTTACTTATTGTTTTTCGTAAACCGCTGTCAAAAACTTCCTGTGAGTATGACAACTTCCGGACCATACCAATAATACACTTTGTGTTATAATCATGCGTTATCTTGGCAGGAACAAGATGATTTGGCAAGATGACATGGCTCCCTCGATGGCTCCGGAAATTGTGGAATTGATTTCGATTTACCGATTTTGTTTCAAGTCGCATAAGCCTATCGCCTTCATTATGTTTTAGAAACGAAATCCTTTTTACAGATATCACTGAATGCTTTCACATTGACTTAATTTCATAAGCAATGGCTGCAAATGTATATCTGCCAATGTACTAGAATGAGAGATGGAAAAACATTTTGAATTTATCATTTATCAGTAGCAAAATTTCATTTTCGACCTCGTATGGTTGTAGCGACGAAAGACACTTTCCACAGATATCAGTAAATGATTCACATACACCAGTTTCATGAGTTATCATTCGAATTATGTCGATGTACTATCGCTCTTGTAGCAGAATTATGTTTTTCGACATGAAAGCAGAAAAATGTCATCCGTATGTTCAGAGCTTGAAGCTAAAACCCGTACGTTTCGAAAGCGTATCATCTAATCGACCCGTATGTACCATACAGCTTCTCATTAGACTTTTTTCAACGACTCCACATCTCCCTAATGAGCCAACAATGCGAAACGATTAGTGCTTGATAATCTCACAACGGATCCGTTAAAACGCTGAACGCGCTCGGCCTCGGAAATTCTTCTAGAATTTCATTGAAATGTCCGGCACGTATTTACTGGTACAATGGTGCATAAGTAGAGCTTTATTGAAATGCAAAACAACATCTGATTCGAAATACGTCTCTAGAGTTCAGGGAGTTACGATGGTGAAACCGCATTCGGGTTTGTTTGAAAGGGAATATGGAGGAAGTTATGCAGCGGAATAACAGAAACGGAATTGAACGAATTATTATCGAACACTATCCAATACGGCATTCGTCGTAAACTTTACTATCATGAGGTATAGCACCGCATAAATCATACTAAAAATTCAAGAGGGTCTATTTCGAGTTATTCTATTTGAAGACAAGTGTCTCCCGAAATATATTCATTCCAAATGGCAAACCGGAATTGAATTTCCAATTTATATAAATTGAATTAAATTATATCGAGGCACACACGAATTAGAAGAAGTGACTTCAGATTAAATTACCTGAAGAATGTAATTCATTAGGTACCACCGCGAGCAACTGAGTTAGATTCTTCATCTACCAAAGGCAAAATCAATACGGTATCACAATAAGATGTGGCTTACAGAATAAAATTGGAAGATTTGTTTGAAAGTCTGGTTTCATATGATGTTCCAACCCTATGTGCTCAACAAATCTCTAATACCATTGTAACGTGGAAATGTTACCATTTCCTCTACTTGTCTATCGATGCCAAATTCATGACTCAAGGTGGGATTGATAATGAATTGAGTGTTTCCTGCAGCAACTTTCTTTATTGACTGAGGTCAAATATTTCAAAACATCCTATAAAATTTTCATATTGTTACCTGAAGAAGAAAAGGATATAATTATTGTTGTATCTGGGGATCACCAATAAGACTTAATCCATCGTCTACGACGATTCAATCACGTATAATGTTCATTGAATGGTCTCGTCGCGTTCATGGGGACATTTGATCGATCTGAATAGATAATCCTAAGTTATTCAAGTTATGTACTGAGTCATAACGATAGTTGAACTTGACTGGAGGTGTACCTATACTATTGTCTTGGAAGCCAACAACACGAATTATTTTGAGTGACCCGGAAATGACGGTCATATACCAGAATATATCACAAATACGAGATTTGCACTTGTTGTTCTGCGGTTTCCTAGTGGTCGTAATTCTCGAGGAAACGTAGGTTTTGAAGTGTTTTTTCATGATGGTTTCTATAGAGAACTGAAGCCAAGCCGTTTCTTTTATGGTGTCCGACTGAAGTTTGAGTAAGAAGTGCCATAATTAGTCATTTGCAATGCGTCGTTACCAGTAAAGGCCATCTAGTTTGGAGGTGGGTCGCGTTTATTCGAAACCTTGATAGATATCAGTATGGAAGAAAAATCTCTAACCCATAATCTTGTTTTTTCAGATTTGAGGGCCAATTTTCTTCGGCAATTTTGTTACCTGTTCCTTTTCGTACCCTTGGGGAGTGTGTTTGGTCTCCTGTTCCTCTTCGTATTCAGGAAGAGAGTGTCTCGCAACCTGTCTGTCGTCTGTCTTCGAGCCTGGTCAAAAATAGTTGTGCTGCCTATTCGTCTTCGTTCAGGGGGGACGAGTCCTACTGTATGAGGATCCGGGAGATCTTTCATCAGTCTCAAATAATAACAAGAGGTGTACTCCTGCTGTTGCTACCCTTGTCCAGCAGGGCAACGAACAACTCCATGTCCAGCCACCAACCAGTCTCCCAGAGTGTGATTACCCCAACGCAGGGTGCAAGTGTGTAACAAAGAACGGCAGGTTGCACGTCCTGCAGCGAAACCATTCTCGCTGAATCCAGCTGCCTATTGCGAACTCTTGAGCAAGAAGAATCTGTGAGTTTTCTCAGATTGGGGAGTCCAGGTCCTTCGAATTACGTCCAATGACTCCACGTCTGATCTGCGTGATAAAAAATCATTGAAAATACCAGTTATGCAATCCTTCATGTTTATTATTAGATTTTGAATCGTTGGAGACTTGTTGAATCTCCAAACGGTTCTCGTTCATTTTCCCCTTGAACAAATAGGATGGATCACAAGACACCAGTGCCCAACGAAAAGCGAATATATTTGCTAATATGTTTGCTGAAAATTCTACTTTTGAACTCATCGAACCCCCGAATATCACGCCTGCCGTTAGGAATAAGCATAATTTTTTACATAACAAAATATAAGGAATATTTCAATAAACCTGAAGGATTGCGGATCTGATGGATTCCTAGCAATTGTTCTTGAAGTGGGTGTCACCGAATTGACACCAGTACTTGTTCCACCTTTCATATAACTTGTGGGTTTTTCCTAAGTCCTGGAAAATGGCCGAAGTTCAACAAGTTCCCGAAGAAGAAACGGAAACTTTACCTTGTGATTATAGACCAAATGCATTGCTTTCTTCTTTCTATCACTTCCAAAGTTATGGAAAAAGCATGAATATGAAGTTTATACAAAATCTGGAGAAATAAGGAATAATTAATGATCGACAATACGGATTTCGCCATCAAAGATCAACCAGTGACTTGATGGCGTATGTCTCACATATTTGGCAGCATTTCATTGAAAAATTCTGGAAAACGTTAGCTGTTGCACTCAACATTTCAAAAGCGTTTGATTGATTTTGGCATCGTGGTCTCCTTTCTAAACTGGAGTCTTACGGTTAATCTCCCCAATTGTTTGGGTGGATAGCAGAACAGAAGGGTACTCTCATTACAAATATTATAATTCCAAGTTTTGTTTATTTTTAAATACAGATTCGCACGAGAGGGAAGCTCCGTTACGTTCGAAGAATATCGCGTGAATCAAAGAATAGGAAATACCTATGAAATAATATAAACTTTAAACATTTGAAGTTTGTCAGCCTCAGGAAAACCTCACTCGGCAAGGATTTGTGGCCCAAATTGCCACAAACTAGGCGTTTATTCGGTGCAACAAGTTTATTTCATATTCGAATTCTTGTTCCAGAGTTTTGAACCGTTTCACATGTTGAATATTTTTCAAAATTGAACCATGCCTGCAAGATATTCCATTTAGTACTTTATTCGTGATATCGGACTTTTACACTTCACACTTCAGCATCGCCATGAGCATAGTATCAACCAAGAAGCTGATATCTTCCGCACGAATCGTTTGAATATTCAAGTGGATATGATCAATTCACGTTTTTCTCAGTTGGCCCAATATGTATTGGTACTGGTTGAATGTGGTTATTTTGTGGTGGATAGATTCATTCTCAGTAGTTTTTTGGGTTCTCAACCTACCACAATATGAAAAATAAGAATCATTATTGAAATCTATACAAGTGCATTATGTGAACTTTTCAAAAAAATTCAAGAACCGATTCTATCACAAAATTTATTATTTTCATTCGATTCTCATGATTTTTCTTTTGAAAAATCAGATGAAAATAAAATTTATATTGTTATGATATTTCGGGGCTTGTTTATCTGAATAACACTCCGAGCAACACTAAATAGTTTTTATCCAACACTCGACAGTTACAACTGTCATTATTGTGTCATTTCTGACAAGTAAACTATCAAATAACACACTATAGTGTAGCCGCTGAGAAGATATAATGATCACGTGAACGGCACGCACTCTTTGAATGTTCCTCTCGCCAATGTTACAAGTCCGATTTACACCACTCAACAAAAACGTCGCCTCAGCAGTGAATTCAACAGCATTTCCCTGTTCTCCCATAAACTCTTGGGAGCTTTTTTATAACTGTTCATTATTATACCTTTTTCCTCTACAGTTAAATGCCTTTTTTTGATCTTTTTATTGGAGGTGAAAGAGTATTTCCATCCATATTATTCAATTAACGTAACACACGTAAATACAAAGCACAAATGAGTACAGTACAGTGTAAACGGTTCTTCATTTATTTCAGTTTAGAAGGCGTGGCTACGCCGCGCAGGCTATATATATAGATGCAGCCATTCACTGTTCACTCGTCCTTGAATTATATCTTTTGAACGGCCCGACTATAGTGTGTTATAATCCTAACTCACCAGCAAACTCATTCGACCAAAATGCGTGCCTAATCTTCAAAATTTTGCTTTCAAGCAAACGCTACCGTGTGTTATAATTTGAGATGAAATCCTGCAGCATCAAGTTATCATACAATCAAGTATCTGCTGAGCAGAATATCGTGCAGAAATTTCAACCGAATGAACTTGGTGCACTCCGGATATAACTCCCGTAACATACGCCCTCATTCTAATATATACCTGAAATTGTATCTCAAGTCATGTATTCTGATCTCAGATAATGAAGAAACCAAACCAGAATTGATATAAAAAGCACCAAATGAGTAGAGGTTTTGATTTGAGTATATTTTAGTGAAAAGCTTTATTGCAGTTATGTACCCATTTATTTTGATTCCATATTCAGCTGGATTCAGGACAATCTTGCAAAAATCCAGCTGGAGTGAAAATGTTGCTGGATTGCAATTCCTACTTCTATCTACCATAATGCCTTCAATAATTGTTCTTAGTTCGAAATGTTCTGTCTGCGATCTTATATGACTTCCTTTGACAATGATTGGTCAAACATTAGTGTTGAGAATTCTCCTCTCATTTTCCTTTTTCAAGAAGATACACGCATAGCTTCACACCCCGTTTCGACGATGCAATTACTCGCGGCGATTTGTCGCTGCGGGATATGTCATCTAGCTGTCAGTTTGAATAGCCAATATTGAAAAATAGCACTGATTGTTACCAAGATGAACGACTACATTATCACAACTGATATATAATTTCATTCATTTCATAGAATCGATATTGTGATTGAATCACCTTATTACTCAACTTGATTCCTCAAGTCTCGAAAAATAATTGAAATGTTCAAAATCAATATTCTTCACAATGATGCCACCACATATTTGTGGTTTGCGGCAACAAATTCACCATGGATATAACTAAGTCGCTGCAACTTATCGCACCAAAGAGATTCATGAAACTCGAAAAACTTGCACGAACACATGCAATTTCCTGGAGTTGCAGCGACAAACTTGCATCGTCGGAACAGGCTATAACTCTCTCCTCATTTCACCATTCACTCTAGTCGAAGTTTACGATTTGTGATAGATGTCAAACTGACAATCTTCGTACTCGACAATTTCACCATTTGAGAATGATGAAAAGAACATTGTTCAACAAAATCAGGGAAAATATTCTATTCAACACAATATAAAATTTCATTTGTTATACCTCATGCGGGATATCACTCGCTGTTCCCATAGAATTTGCGTTCGTTATTCAAAATTACACTTTCCCGAACTGTTTATGAGCGATACATTCGAAAGGCTGATATAGCGGAAATCAGAGATTACTCAAAAACAAGATGTATCTGATATAAAAAAAAGCTCCACCAAAGAGGATCACTGCAGCAAAATAAATGAAGTCTGTTAAGCGAGCAGTTTTTTATTCGTGACTGATAGAAATATTCGCTGAAAGAGCTAACAAAACACTTCGATTCAGAGGAAAAGAGGAACCTTTTGAAAGCTTTGAGAGTTTTATTTGTGGGGTGGATCCCGCCGGATATATCCAGATCTATTTACGACCTGCCATCAAATAAAAATAATATGCCTTTGATGCAGGATGGGATGAAATGAATGAGCGATAATACATATATCAAAATGAAAGATCAGTCTTCTTCTGACCTGAACGAAGCAGAATACAAAATCCATCTAATGTTCATCCTTCACGACCTGATCCACAGTCAGCTGAGATAATCAGTGCTCAGACTGTGCCTCCCGTCTAGCAGCTTCTATAAGTATATGGTGTCTAGTCGCAGAACCGATTACTTTAACAGTGTTTCAAGTTCGTTGACTATTAGCCCTAAGCGAGGAGCATTTCACTTCGGAAATCTGATGTGTGTGAAATATTCACTAGAAATTCTAGATTCTTAAATCTAGAAATCCCACCTGAAATCCTTCAATCCAAATAAAATCTACATAATGGCTCATTTGAAAATCTGGGGTATGAATTTTTTTCAATGAAGAACACCGCACAGATCAAATGAAAAATGGATCCCATCCGAATTGGCTAAAATTGTGTCATGTTGCTGAACTTGATATACTGATCAAAAATCATCAAGGGCATAAAACAATCCTATGCATAGTTTTCGGGATGATGACTGCTGAAGTGGCAAAAATTCCACTTGTAGGCAGGCTTATATCAAGCAGCTCATAGATAAGATCATATAATTTTCATTGATAATATAGAAATAGATTCGTTATAACTTCGGAAATATTCAATATTAAAATTATAATTGAGAATTGATGAATATATTGTGAACAGTGTGAAAAAATGAACGAGTCACTTGAATGATACTAGTTCAGGTGACACAATCAGAAAAATGTATTTTCATTATTCCTATCCGGAAACACTATGTTTCCGTGCTTCTTTAGCGCACCGAAAGTGGTCTTAGTGTGCCCTAGTGTCATTAGCTGCCCACTTAAATTTCAAAATTAGTTTGTTATCAAGACATGAGCATTAACCGGGCTACGAAAGGAACCTAAGGTGAGTTTCGTATGGTTTATGCGGGTGCATTAACAACCATTACATGAGAGTTGCATACGAAATTTTTTCTACACCCGATAAATAATGAAGAGCTACAAATATTATATTCACATTTTTATTGAACACAATAATAGTAATTAATCGTATGTCTTTGAAAAATTCTGCAAAATTGTAATTGAAAAAATACAACGATAGGAAATAAAGGGAAGAAAAAAATGAAAAATTAAAAGAAGTCGATGGTTATTCTTCTGTATCACTAATATCAGACATTTCGAAGTTTAGCTATACTCTATGAAAGTGATCCTACTGATCCTGACAAACGTCAAATGCACAGCATGATTGAAAAATAATAGGTTTCTTTCGGTTGAAATTCTGTATCATAAAGGATCTCTTTATGAAACGGATTATGGGCATATGAGTGTATTATTATAGTAGGATTCTAGATAAGAATTGATTAACGATTGGGAGAGGAATTGATGTTTCGTGATGAGTGTAGAGACAATTGACGAACGATAATTAGGAATTTGGGTATTGTTGTGGAGAGAATGAAGTTTGAGGATTTATTTTTCGGCTCTTTCCCTGTACGAATAAAAAAATTCAAATATAACTTCTGTGGAAGAAGTAAAATCGAAAACAATAACAAACACTCTCTTCATTTTGCATTGTGTAGATGATACGTATATATTGTTCTGAATAACTGTCTGCCCCGCGAGGAAGTGTGTCCCGTATATATACCTGCGTACGCCTATGGAGAATATTCGAGAGAGGCCTCGATGATGTGTATCAAATTCTCCACGCGAGTCAACAGTTCCTGGAAAAATGACGTCGTTCTTCGACGATATTATTGTTGTGATTCGACTTCGAGAAAATTCGTAGACAGGTTCAAATTACTTTTTATTTCGTATATTTATAATGTCATTAAAAATAACAACTGAATGAACATTTGGAAAATACATAACAACACATCAAATTGTTTCAAGTCTCAGTTTTTTTTTCTCGTTAATCAGCTGACGAACGTCAACCCTCAGAAGTCGAAACTTGTGCGGTGCGATTACCCAGCACGGTGGTCCGGCGAGGATTCGAACCCCGGCCTTCCGCTTGATAGGCAGATATGCTAACCACTACACTACCGAGACCACAGTTTATGCAGTAAGTTCAACACCATCCCTTAAACTGACGACTTCAAACCCATACCAAACATGCAATGAGAATGTTTGTGAAAACTCAACCCTTTCGTCAAGATATCTGACACCATTTCTTCTGTTGGCAGGTATTTCAATTGTACATCTGCATCTTCTACAACACCTCTTATGAAATGGTGCTTTATATCGATGTGTTTGCTTCTTTTATGGTAGACTGGATTATGTGCGAGTTTTTGTGCGCCTTGTTTATCATTATGAATTACAATTGCCTTATCCTCCTCTTTCGCAGCTTCTGTCAATCCCATATATTCAGATTCCGTACTCGAAATGGCAACCGTTCTCTGCTTCCGCGACTCCCAAGAAATAGCAGCTCCACCGTAGGTGAAAATATATCCTGTATATGATTCTTTATCCAATTCGTCGTTGGCCCAATCAGAGTCAACAAATCCTTCTATGTGTTTACCAGTTCTTTCGTAAATGAGACATTTATCTCTGGTTCCTTTCAAATACCTCAAGACTTTCTGCAGCTTTCCAGTGTTCTTTCGTGTAGCAGTTATTATAATATTGACTCAATACACCTACTACATGAGCAATATCTGGTCTCGTTAAAACGGCTAGGTGCATTAGAGAACCGATTAAACACTGATAAGGAATATGTTTTCTTCATTTCCTTGCGTTGAATTTGAAAGTTTCTGATTAACATCCAAAGGAACTTTGACAGGTTTACATTCTGTCATCCCAAATTTGTCAAGTAATTTCTCAATATACTTTTCTTGGTAGATTTTAATTATTCCACTTTCTTGATTCTGGTCAATTTTTAGCCCCAAAGAATATTTCGCTTCGCCCAAATCTTTGCATTTGAAACTTTCCATCAAACTACTTCTCCATCTTCGTAATTCGGAAGCGTCGTTCCAGAAAAATGTGCAATCGTCCACAAAAACTGCGACAATAACAATACTGTTTCCATGGATTCTATGATACATACATGGCTCTGAATTCGACCGTTTATAGCCAGTTTCGGGAAAAACTTTGTCAAGTTTCTTATTTCCACTGCCTTGAAGCTTGTTTAAAACCATAAAGAGCCTTATGAAGTTTGCACACTTTGTTTTCTTGACCCTTTACAATAAAACCCTCAGGTTGTTCCATATACACTTCATCCTCCAGATCGCCATTTAGAAATGCAGTAGTCACATCAACATGATCAATTTTCAGATTCCTTTCAACTGATAAACCCATCAAAAATCTTATTCTGGAGTTTCTTACTACAGGTGAATAGGTCTCTTCATAGTTAACTCCGTAGACTTGGGTATATCCCTCGGCTACAAGTCTAGCTTTATGTCTGTTCACAGTACCATCAGAATTTCTTTAGATTTTGAAAACCCATTTATTCTTAACAACCTTTGCATTATATGGTTTTTCTACGAGTGTCCAAACATTATTTTGTTTGCGTGAATCCATTTCTTCTTGCATTGCCGAAAACCATCGTTGTTGATGAATGAAATTTGTTCCAAAATCTTTGGGTTTCCTTTCTCTCATGGGATATCTGGTACTATTTTCTTCCATTCCATTCGAACTTTGTACCTGACATTCAGAAATTTTTGAAGTTTCAACTGAAATTTCACTTTGGCACCTTGATAAATTCCCATTTTCTGATTATATCTTTGTAGTGATTGGTTCCAAAGATATGTTTTCGATTTCTTGTGCCTGAATTAGTACATGGGCATCCGTTGAAATTTGATTTTCTTGAAATTTTCTATCAGCGTCTCGGGCTCTGCAAATCTTTCTAGGATTATCTGGATCGAAACAATAACAATAACCCACAAAAATGAATTCCTTGCTTTTGATATCCAGTTTCTTTCTTTTTTCTTGGGGTATGTGTACGAATACTCTGCATCCAAAAACTCTCAAATGACTCAAATCCACTTTCATACCAGTCCAAACTTCTTCTGGAGTTTTGTTCATTAATGCTCGACTGGGTGAACGATTTTTAATGTATATAGCAGTATTAGCTGCTTCAGCCCAATACTTCAGACCTAATTTCGCATCCGCTATCATGCTCCTAGTCTTTTCAATAATTGTTCTATTCGCTCGTTCTGCCACTCCACTTTGTTCAAGTGCATAGGGAATAGACTTTTCATGTCGGATACCACTTTTTCTAAGATTCTGCTCCATATCTTCACTGATGTATTCTCCGCCATTATCAGGTTTTTATTCTAAGACCAGTCTGATTTTCAATCATGGTTTTGAATTCCATGAAAATATTTGCCACTTCGTCTTTACTTTTTATGAAGTATCCAAATACTTTCCTTGAGTAGTCATCAATGAAGAGTAACATATATCGAGCCTCATTCCATGATGACTCGGACATGGGACCACACAGATCACTGTGGATGAGCTCTAGTTTTTCTTTTGCTCTTGAAGATGGTTTTCCGAATGATTTTCTGGTCTGTTCACCCATTATACAAGCTTCACAACGAACTTTTTGTGTGAATAGTTAATTCCAAGGGCCATGCCATTTCTCAATAGCAGTATGCTTTTGGAATTCAAATGTCCAAGCCTTCTATGCCAGATTTCTTGCATATTGGTAACAGTTACAGAAGTGGCTCGTTCCGACTCGAGATCTAATTTATACAATCCATGTTCATTCGAAGCAGTTGCTATGATCTCCTGGGTATCTCCCTCCTCGTATAATACAGCCTTGACGTGAGAATTTCACTTCTAAACCTTTTTGAACCAAACTATTGACTGATAATAAATTGGTTCCTAAATTGGGTACATACGTGACTCTCGAAATTGTTATAGGCTTCTCATTTCCATATAATTCAACAACTACATCGCTATTACCAGCAGTATATAATTTCTCTTGGTTTGCTATAGTTACTTCTCCCTTCATTTCATGGAGAAAATTCACAAGACACTCTTTATTTCGGGTCATGTGTGTAGTGGCACCAGAATCTATATACCAATCTTCACTATTCATTTTAGCTGAGAGAGCAGTAATTAGTGAGGAATCTTCACTTTTCTTAGTTCTGAATTGTGAATTTCTTCTTGGACAGTTCGGCTTTTTGTGCCCAATTTCCCCACATACATAGCATTTAACGACATTTCTTTTGACCTTTGAACCGATCTTATGATGACCACACTTTGGAGAAAAAGCTGCATCTCCTGAAGTTCCAACATCTTCCAACTTCTGTTTCATATCATCCTGAAGAAGCTTATTCTTCACTAAATCGGTAGTAATTTTTGTTCCAGATCCTTCAATTGCCATGACCATAGGATCAAAACGAGACGGTAATCCAGCCAGCATGATGACTCCAACAAATTCATCATCAATAGGATTACTTATGTCAGCTAATTTTTGTGCCAAACAGAATATGTTTGTGATATACTCCTCGGTACTAGTAAAATTTCCCAGTTTTGTTCGAAAAAGTGATTTCAGGAGACCAAGACGTCTTGTTAATCCCAAATCTTCATATGCCTTGCTCAGATTCAAACACGCTTCTTTCGCGGATTTTGCAGACAAGACGTGAACATGACAATGGCTTTTAATATTCAGACATATAGTTGCGAGGGCTCGTTGATCTCTTCTTACATCGATGGGAGCTCCTCCATTTTTACTCTCAACGCAGTCCCATAGATCCATGCCCATCAGAGTCATTTTGATCATGAATTTCCATGTACTGAAATTGCTCATACCATCCAGCTTGAGTTCTATGTTTGGAATACCTCCTGATAATACTGTTCTGGTACTTTCAGACGGATTAACTTCTGATGAAACTGTAGTCATATTTCAGATATGAATTTATTTTTGCTTTTCGAATTACTTCTTCGCAGACTATTATGGAGTAGGTACTCTCTTGAGTTACTGGTGAAACTGGGCCCATAACCTGTTATAATTCGATTTCGAGAAAATTCGTAGACAGAGTCAAATCACTTTTTATTTCGTAGATTTATAATGTCATTAAAAATAACAACTGAAAGAACACTAGAAAAATACATAACAACACATCAAATCGTTTCAAGTCTCAGTTTATACAGTAAGTTCAACAATTATTCTGCGTTTATGACCGACAGACCCGGCGCTAGGACATTTCGTAACAATGTGCTATTTATTTGACTCAATTTTCAAATGTCTGGTATACTTGACCAAGAAAAAGTGATTGATGGACTCTCTATTCTTTTTTGTGAATGAATCAAACAGCTGCGAATGATATATACGTTACTATCAATAGTTAGTGTTTGTAGAATTTTTCTGAGTTCACCTCTTTCATAGAAGTTATGATTTCTATTTTTTGATTCGGAGAAGAGTGTCAAAAAATAATTCGTCAAATTCCATTCTCTCCACGAAAATGCCGAAGTTTGGTTATCAAAAGAATGAATGTCACCGACATGCCAATTATAACTGATGACAGACTTGTGACGAGTTGGATATTTCGGAAAGTATTCCTTAAATCATTTATCTCTCCTCTGAAGCGTTCAACACATAAATTTCTCTGAGGGAAATGAGATCCTGTATGGACTTGAATGAAATATCATTCTGGTGAGTGAGATTCACTAGCTTCATTAGCGCTGTATAACCGAACACAAATCAATAAATAAACACGATCACTCAGATAAACTTTCATAATGCGTTAAAACAGAAGTCAATACATCGACTGCCCTTGAATTGGTTAGAAAGGAACCACTGAAAAATTTCTATCAAGAATAACCTTCAAATATCACCTTGATTCAAAATATAAATTTTCGTGACCTAAACTTTACGTATCCCAGCTTCAAACAAAACATTTTTCAATCTGCTTTACCATGGCCATTTATTTTCTCCATTATCATGATGAATGCCCTGCTGAAATCAGACGACAAGAGATTGTCGGTTGATACTTCAGACCTCGGAGAATTATCGGAAAGCCATTAGGGTGCAGTACAAAATGGATTAAGTTCAGTTTCTTCTTTTCCCCTACAACATCGGTTTATAGTTGTTGGCCGTTGTAATTCACCGCCAAACTACACTGAGAAAACCTCATGGAGTAAATTACATTCTGAATGTCAACTTGAAATTTCTTTTGATTTAATATGTATTTCAGTCGCAGAAGCCAAAATCTATTCGATAAGTTATGGAAGGTGAGGACCGTTAAAAGTGCTTTAGTACTGGTTTATAGTTAGGTATCAGATTTGGGATGGTTTCTATATCTGTATTCCGGTTTGGAGAATGGTCGAGTTGGATATTATGTGAATTTGCGAAAACGAAGAAGCATTTTCAGGCTGTCAGTGAAAGACGTAAACTGAACAAGCATGTGACCTTGACAGATAACTGACAGATAGCGTATTGCTTAGCTTGGAATTCGCAATACTTCACTATAAGTAACCCCTACGAGAGAAAAAGGGTTTTTGCCTGCCGTAGCCCCTGACGACTCACTCATTTCATTGTCCGTAACTCTTGGTGTGAAATGTTTAATAACGTATAAAGAAAATCTCACACAGAATTATTTTTTCAATTATATTTTCACCAAGTGTCGACCAACTGAGTGTATCTATTGCAATGATTTGATATAACACACCGTACCCAATATTATTTTGATTCAACTTTCTGACACTAATGACTGAACAAACATAGATGTCGTGTACTGATAACCGCATATTAACTATATTCGAACAAACAAGGAACGGAAATGAATCTGATTCAATAAAAAGATAGTTCCTACCGTAGTTAATCTGATGCTACAGTTGGACTGTTCAATTCATTTGGGTGGATTTGGAATGAGGCATTTGGTAGAAGCAGCGTTCTTTTGTTATCTAGCTTTCTCGATTGGATTTAACTGCCTTGAGAAAGTTCCTAGATATTTACAGGTGAGAAAGCATATTATATTTATTATTCATATAGAAGAGGAGATCAAATTATATAAAAATCGTACCTCAGACCGCAATCGATAGAAGTTTCCACTTTCATACTTGAAGTTCCCGTCCTGAGAATCAGAGCAACTTGGTGGTCAAATTGATTGTTTCGACTCTGATTTTGTTCGACTTCTATTCAAGTCATAACAATCTTCAAGTTAGACTTCAAGCTCATAACACTTTTCAAGGGGTTTTGTAGCCCAACATAAATTATGTACAGGACTTTGCTGCTAGTGAAACTTCAACTACTAGCCCTATACCGTTAGTTTTGGGCGGTCAAATTCAGGACAATACTGAATTTTCTACCGAAAAATGGGAAACTACTGCCAAATATTCTTATATGACCTTCTTTAAAGATGGTTGATCCTGAAAAAATGATCACGAAGAACCCAGTGCCGTGAAAAAAAATGGAATCGGAAGAATTTGGCCTTTTGGTTTTTCGTGAATAGTTTTTTGGATCTATCATACTGAAGAAAACTGTGTCAGAATATTCGACAGTCTCGCCTTAGTCTGTTGCGAACTTCAGTTTTCCACTGTCTATAGTTGAATGTACCGCCTAAAACGTTATGGACATGATTTATGTTGTGTTTTTCCAAATCATAACTAATAATACTTAATCAAAAGATAATGACGATCTACTTCAATAATTTTCCAGGATATTTCAATGCAAGTAAATGTGACCAATGGAGTTGTTCAAGGTAAATTGGGATTGACCAGATATCAGAAATTACATTACCTGTCATTCCATGGTATTCCATATGCTCTGCCGCCAGTAGGTGAACTTCGTTTCAAGGTGAATATCAGCTAGTATAACATTTGTATGAAAAGGAACATGTTTTTTCTGAGAAGAGGAAGAAGCTTTCGGTTTATGTTCTCCGAATCAATAATAAAAAAATTAACGGTTAATTCTTTCATATACGTTCGATTCATTCACAAGAAGACGAAACAGTCATCTCTTTGCAAAACACTCTAACCAGTGCGCCCAGAAGGGGGAGCCTCGTGCAGGAAAGGGTCTGCTAATCATTTTGGGTGCCGAGGCGCTCTGGGGCGTCCCACCGATTTTTACGGTAACGTCTTTGCTATTTTAACCAGCAGTGAAATAGTCAAATTGATTTAAGGACCTTAGACCTTTTGGCCACACCGACCGACATAATCAGTTCATATTTTTTCACTACTATGTCGGTGAGATCAAAAAATATTATATTTCACAGTATGTGATTCTCATCTAAATATAATACCAAAAACAACAGAAAAAGAAAAACCGAGCAGAGCTTGTTCATGCAGGTACTACACATATCAATATGTCAATTTCCTGATGTTACTTCTGTTATAGAAGTTTTGTTTTTCTTTTTTATTCGAAGGAAAAAATCGTCATAGTTTATGATAAAAATGTCCATAGATCACAAGCATATTCAGATCAGTATCTTGCTCATAATTTTGGGGAAACATTGAAGTAAGTGAATGGTCGATTATACCTTTATATCAGGTGAGTGAAATTAGAGCCAATGCAAGAGGAAATCGAAAACGTATACACTCACAGAGGAGATTGAATAAAGGCAAAGTTGCGTATTATGGAGCCCACCTTTATGATTTTCAAATATTCAAGGTAGCCAGCCCTCTTATTCAAAGGGATGTACAGAATACACCATAAATTAATTTTCCAAAACTGTTTGTACTCTGTGATTGCATCATTCATGGGCTATACAGGAATACTTACTGAGGGACGAAGCTTGTATTCCTCAAATTAAGCTCAACTATGGATTTTCACATACGGACTTCTATTATATCTGTCAATTCATTTGATCCGATGAGATTAAAATCATCATCAGTGAACATCGGATATTTGATGTGATGATATGAGTATATTACTAGGAGTAAGGCCCCGAAAACATCTACTGCATTTTCAAAATATATTCTAAAGCAAATGAACATTTTAGGTATCACTTGTAGTACACAAAAAGTTGAATAAGTTGTATAAGTACCTATCTCTCCATGTGGCAAAGTTGTCAACTGATGATGGGCTCCAAGATACACAACTGCTTCCGTTCAATCTTCTCTGTATTTTGTAAGTTTTGAAGATACTCATGCATCGACTTTAATTTCACTAACCCCGTAACGAATGAATTCAATGATATACTCAGTGATTGATTTTTTTTCACAGCCACCCATTCCACTAGGAAATTGGACGGGAGTTTTGGATGCAACGTCTTCAGACATTCCGTCTTGCATTCAGATCACCCCCACATTGCTAAATAAATTCGAAGAATCGGAAGACTGCTTGTACATCAATGTGTTCACCCCTATGAGAGTGAGTAATGTGTATTGAACCCAAAACACTATACATGAAAACAATTCATTTAAGTCCGTACACTATAGAAATCGCCTTCTTCCCGTTATGGTTTGGATATACGGAGGAGGTTTTCTACTTGGTGCAGCCGATTCTTCGTACTTCGGCCCTGACAGTCTATTAGAAGAGGAAGTTGTTGTAGTCCAATTTGCTTACAGACTAGGATCATTTGGTAAACAATTTTTGAATATATTATCTAGGGTCCCGGTAGTGTAGTGGTTAGCATATCTGCCTGTCAAGCGGAAGGCCGGGGTTCGAATCCTCGCCGGGCCACCGTGCTGGGTAATCGCACGTTAAAGGGTAAGGCCTCGTTGATCCATTGCTCGCACAAGTTTCGACTTTTGAGGGTTGACGTTCGTCAGCTGGTTAACGGAACGAACAATTTTAGAACAATTTTTTTAGGGGTTTAGAAAGGGTTAAACACCCTCAAGTGGAATGCATGTATGAAAGCGTAGTAATCGAAAATTCAAACCCAATTCCAGTTCTACTTCGGAATTCAAGACTTCTGCTAGAGCGTCGACTTTTATCTCGAAATTTCAACTTTCTCAACAATAATTGTTTCTTCTTAATAACTGGAAAAATTCCTACTTTTTCTTTTCAATTCGATTACTTGGACTCTTTTTTCCAAATTCTGACAATATCCTTAGACTTTAAAGACGTCGACTGGAATTTCCATTTCCACTGGTGGTAATTTCATGCTTTCATATGGATGTTTATATACCTACTCGTAACTAAGATCCTAGCGATAAGAACCAAATCGCTAAAACGTAAAATTTCGAAACAAAAACATCATCAATGACAACTGTACATAGGGTATAGAAGAATGAGAAATGCGAACCCAAGATAGCTTTATAAATATATTATAAGTGTGATTTTTCAATATTCATTAAAATTAATTTATTTCCGATTTCAACTGAAAATTGATTCATGTGAGTAATCATTGAACTGATTTTAAATATGTTGTCGGTTGTAAAATCAATCAGAAGTACTTTGAGGTTTATACCGGATGGGAATATTTTTCAATATCTGCATTTTCAGTTGATTCTCATCAGGAGAAATGATCATTTGTATAAAGTAACTGATTTCAATTGCGAATGAGTATGATGTGTATGTTCAAGTACAAGGAAATGATGGGTTCACCCCATCATTTCAACATATGAATTTGTTTTCTCTTTGAAATAGTTCCCATAGAAGGCGGATTTTCTTGCATTCGAACTCTCGCATTTCCCACTGCGAAATTGGTAATTTCCACTTTCGTATCATTTTGTCCGTATAGGCCTCTGACAACCTTGTGAGCTAGGGTAGCTCAAAAGTTGAAAATCCAGACATCTCTTGATAGTGGTCCTAAAAATAGAATTTTGGGGTCAATCGATTCGGAATGATATCAAGAATAATGTGATAAAAGGTTTTATCCACCAGTGAACTAATTCGATAGGTAGTTATTAACAATTGAAACTGTCAAAAAGGGATCAATCTTCCGTGAATAACTTTGAAACTTGTTCTTAGGCAAATTCTTCAGACAGATTCTCGATGGAAATAACATTTTCAATAGAAAAGTTTCGAACACCGAAACAACACCACTCGTTTCAACCATTTCCGTACAACACTTGCGCTCATCCACTGCAATCAAAGCAAATGATCGTAACACTTGAAATCATTGTTTTCGACTAGCGACTATCGATTTGAAAATTAGAAAAGATCACAGTTTCATCACGGCACCATAGTCTGCTTTTTTCTTTCTGACACCAAAAAAATTAAAAATAGCATAAAATTTGTTTTTGATTTTTTCAATTTTCAAACTTCCGGTGTAACTCGTTTGGAAAAAATTTATCAACTTTGTTCGGGAACATTTTCTCTCCATTCCAATCGAGTTAAAAAATATAATGATTTTTCACAAAGAAAAAAATTCTTTGATTAATGTTTTGATTGTCGTCCATTGCTTTTCAAGTTTTCAACGTAATTAAACAGAATATTCCGGAAATATTTTTCCATGAGAAAACAATATTTCAGAATCTTCACAAAATGTATAATGAGAATCAATTTCTTTCTCATATTCAATATAACCTATTAATTGAAGATTTGTAAACGAATAATTTCTAATGTGCTCATATTTCTTCAAGGTAGAGAATTTAATCGAATAACAAGCGTATACTTTGAAATGCCGGAGATATTTTAATATTTAGCATAACTAAAAATTTTGAAGTATGACTTGTTTTCGAGATATTATTTTCTAATCTAAAATAACAGGAACCCACAAGATTTTTTTTAAATATTATTGATATATCGAACGAAATATAAACAGAAAATTAATTGTCGTTGCCCATTATGTGAATAATTTAAAATATTGTTTTTCCGTCAAGAAACATTTTAGGAATATATTGTTTGATTGATTGAAGAACTGTGAAAACGATTTAGAACAATCAAAATGAACTCTGAATGAATTTTGACGTCAAATCAACGTCTCGCAGCAGAGTAGGATACTTCGACCATTTCCGTATCGCCTTTGAGAATATCTGCCGCAGATGCAGACGAAACGCCAGGCCCAAAAACCTGTAAACTACGGCTCAGAAGTTCGGAAATATCTGACACTCCATCAATTTAAGGCCGAAAATGCTCACATTCTTTGTTTAAATGGTTGATAAGAGTGGTGGAGTTTCGGTGATTGGAACTTTTCTATTGGGAATTCCAGCTTGTCTAAGAATCTGTCTGAAGAATTCGTCTAACATCAATGGTTTTCAAGTTATTTAGGAAAGATTGAACCCCCTTTATTGACTGTTTAATACGTTAATAACTTTCGAGTTTGTTAACTGGTGGATTAAACCGTTTTTCTAGGCATCATTTTGAATCGAATGAGCCCTAGATCATATTTTTCAGGACCACTATCAAGAGATTTCTCGTTTCAACTTGTGACCTAGACTAAGCCACACTAAACACTATTTTCGATACTTATAGGCCAATTTCTTTCGAAAGTGAATAAAATAATTACTTTGATAGGGGAACATCCTCGAAAGAAATCAGTATTCGAATCAAAATCTTCGATTGTCCAATTGAAATAATTGTTTCGTGAGAAAAAAAAGAATGAAAGAATAAAAGTGAACCAGATTGCTAGCACGCTCTCTTACCCGTTAGACTAAAGGCTGGCATAATATTTGATCTTGAACGCAACTAAAAAAATAATCAATTTGTTTTCTATCCTAGGATTTGAAGCATTTAGGAATATTCAGTGCGGTTTCGTTTATACATCTTTCGCTGAAATCACTCATTTCAGATATATTTTTTTATAAAATTTCAATTAGAGTTGAAAAATTACTGCAGTGACGTTTTGAGGCATGAAAATGCCTTATCAATTTTGTGGCTAGGTAGTGAAATTTCTGGTAGAATCAGAAAGTTGCCATAGCAATAGTACTAAATGCGAACATATCATTGGCTCAAATTCACAGGCATGAAATATTCATTGAAATCAATAGTATATAAGTAATTAGTATTATTCTATTAACATTAATGAAAATACGGTACAATGACAACTAGAAAAAATGATGCATGTGAAAATGACATGAATTTTGAACAAAGCTAAAAAATCCAGGCAGTGAGAATGAATAAAATGTCATTACAGTGAAATTTCGCAAAAAAATGAATCAAGAAACAGAAATAGTAGAAGTGGTAAAGAATTAGGCAAAAGTGTAAAATCATCAAGAAGTGACAAATAAAAACAACGGAATGAATAATTGCAAACGATGAAATATATTTAAACCAAGTTAGGAGTTGAGTGTATATCACCTAATACAATCTCGATGCTCCGGATAATCAATTTCATTTGCCATTGTATACCTGTTCAACTGTTCTCGAGGACAGAACAATTGAGGACATACGGTTTATACAATCTATCTTTATCGTAGAATATGACAGTGAATCAGCCCTGAAAGTTGAAACGATCCAGTTTATTTGAAAAATAGGAGTACCTATTCCTTTTCATTGATTCTTTCCAATATATCCATGGCCCATGGCCTGTTCGCAGGCTGAGACAACGTAACTGTGAATTGAATGTTGATTCAGACAAATAGACAAATCAGTTCGGCAAAAAACGATACAGTTCCGTTCGAATAAGCCAGACCTACGGTGGGCTTGTCGCTTCGGCAACGGATGGGCGACTGACGTATTTTAAAGGTAAGCGTCCATAGGTACGCATCGTACGTATCGTACGGATCGTATGAAACGGATTTTAGAATTATTAGTATAGTAAGTTATACACATGCGTCCACTGACCGGCAGCGGACGGATCGCACGTATCGGTCCATCGGTAATGCCGATGAAATTTATCGAAGGAGCAACTTTTCCGACTGGTGCGGATGACGTCATGCGGATTGCCGATAAGTGGACGTACTCATGTCACAATAGGTAGTCACTGGTCGCCTCACAGATCATTTGAATTCTGTTACATTTCGACACTAAGTACACAGACGTGCTTCAATTATAATTGTTATTACGCATATCATGGAGCAAATCAGTGAATAGTGTATGATATTCTCCAAATTGTGATCTTTTTTTGAATATGTCATGTATCCACATTCTATGTCTTCTCTTATTTCCCCTCCTTTCTTCTTCATCTAATAACAAAGCAATAATGACAAGTTCCATCACTTTCCATGATCGGAAACATTACACACTACACACTGTAATGTTTCCGATCGTCCACTCACAACGAAAATGCGAATGTTACTTAAAAGCCGACCGTCGCATCGGCAATCCGATCGCTACGGATACAGTGGACGCACTACCACAAATCGATCCGTTTTATACGATACGTACGATGCGTACCTATGGACGCTTACCTTAATACTGCCATAGCATTTCATTCCAATAATATTTTCCACATGGATATTTCGGACGTGTCTGAATCGACCTTGAACGATTTGTTTCTCATTATTTGACGTTACGCATCGAAAGCGATACTTGTTTTGACTTCGATAGATTACGAGCCCAGAGGAGGAAAAAGCTGAGTTTTCCACCCAGAACAGGAAAATTTTCACCAATTATTCTTATACAACTTCATTCAAGATTTTAGATTCTGAAAAACCAGTACAATGATTTCAGTGTCGTAAAAAATATAAATACCAGATGCAATTGAAAAAAATACTTATAAAAAATTACCATTACTGAAGAATATCTGATCGTAACGCCCGTTTATGGTTTGACTCTTCAGTTTTTCTATGTACAGAAGTTGTTTCATTTAGTAGCATTATTCTGAATATGATTTAGGTTGGGTCATTTGACCACCTGAGAAAGCATTATGGTAATTCGATAATTTCACATAGCGAGATATCCCACTGAAAATGGAGAATTATCAGTGGGAAAATGCAGAGATTTCAACATTCCAGGAAAAATGTTCTAAAGAAAAAGTCAATATTTCCTAACTGTGAGGAAATATAGTAAATGTAATATTTCAGATATGTTCAGAACGAAACAAAGATTTATCAATTCTAATCGAAATATGATGGTTGTGAATAAAATAGTATACAAACCTCGGTGAGAAGTTTCATTCCTGTCTCGAGATCATAGCTAAGCTCGACTAACTGATCACACGACAGAAATGAATAACTTCCCACCTCGGTGTCTGATATACTATTTCTACCTGGTAAACAATGTACTTTATTGATCTCGGAGCGTTGTATTATTCAGCTCAACTTGGGATCGAGGAAGAAGTGCTTCAAATTCAAATCACGTGTTCAATAGTTAACTACTATTTTACAGGTTTCTTGGGTACGGAAGATAGTGCCTCACCTGGAAATTATGGGTTGAAGGATCAACACCTCGCCTTGCGTTGGATAAAAAATAACATCGGCAGTTTTGGCGGAGATCAAGACAAAATAACTATATTTGGCGAAAGTGCTGGAAGTGTGTCAGTACAGTATCAAATGATGTATCCGAAAAACGAAGGTCTATTTCAAGGTTATATTCGCATTCTCATCCAGATTTTTTGGTAATCGATGTTGGTTTCGATACAGGTGCAATTTCACAGAGTGGCAGCGTTTTATGTTCGTGGGGATTTCAAAGGTACCCTAAAAAAATAGCATTCGATTTGGGATTGGCAGCTGGTGTGAATACTACTGATTCCACTCTATTGATAGATTATTTGAGGAATCTATCCACCGCAGATCTCAAAAGTGCTTCAATGAAAGTTTCGGTCGCAGTAAGTAACCATTTCGAAAATTCCAGATGAACTATAACATATTCGCAATTCTGATCGGTTGATGTTAAAGTATTGGAAGGAAAACCGCTTCTAAATCAATATCAGAAGGTACTGGAAATTTTTGATTACCAAAGGTATTCTCAAAACTTGATCTGGGATTTTAAACAGGCAGATCTACTGGAACGCAACCTTCAGAATCGAAAACAGCCAGCAACATTTATTACGGAAATGCTTTCTCAGAGTTTGGGAGGTAGCTTCCCAAATAGAGCCAAGAGCCTGCGACGGCTAGACCTTCGTCAATTCATAAAAACTGAAAGTTTCTCTGTCCATGTCTAAAACATAGATGAAAACGATCATGGTTGGGCAGGTAACAGGTAGCGAAGATGTAATGGTACCTCCAATTGTTTGAAGTATAAAGCCCCGTTTCTTTATATTCTTCGGAATAATATTAGAAATCACATCGTACACTGCCGTACACTTACTACTGCCATACATTTCAAAAGATTATGATTATACTCACGTTATAAAATAAAAGCTGCCATTCATGAGTTACTTGGGAAACCATCAAAAGGTGTTGCCTCTGCAGCCGAACAGTTTTGATAGTTCTTACATTTTGTCAGACACATTGGAAGGTTGGTAGTAGCATTTTTATTTCACGACCGTATGCCCACAAGGCAATTATGTTTGTTGTTACTTTGCTTTGCTCGAGCATGTGCATGGCACAAGGCTACTCGATACATGTGTAAGAGTCAAGAAATAGCAAAATGAAAAAATCGCATTAATGGTGACGAAGGATCTATCCCTTTTGGCCGGCTTTTTAGTTAATTGTTGAGAATTTAAACAGAATGATTAGTAGTGACAGACTAGTCTATATTAGACCAAATAACTTTGCAAGTAGTTGCCGCACCTCCTGAAACGCACGCCGAGTGCAAATAATATCAGTTTTGTGTTTGTAATTGATCTTCACAAAAAGTTTCCAACTTTTACACCAAAGGTTCCAACCTCATCGTTCATACCTCAAGCAATTCAGAGCTACCAAAGCCGTATAGGAATTGTTTATAGAGAAATAGTCAGTCAATGCTTGTATAAAAAAAAAATTGAAACGTTTTTGTGACGCCATCTTTCCTATAATGTCGATATTTCCTTTCTCTTGATAATATTATACAAAGTTTTCTTCTCTGAGGGGTGAATTAGATTCATATATCTATTTGTCACATTGACCATTGTGGATAGTTCGCCAATGTCTGTGTGAAGAAGATTTGAAGCATTTTCGTTAAGCCATAATGTCGATTTTTCCGTTCACTTGAAAATGCATGAAAAAGTTTTCTCCTCTGAAGGGTGATATAGGTGCATAATTTAAGTATTCAAGAAAATCTGTTACAATCGATGACGTCCGTAAGAAATATAAAAAAGATACCAAATCTCTTTCACCATCTTCCCATAGTATAAACCCCATAAAATGATATTATCATATGGTTTGGATTTATAAAAAATGGTTTGACTGAAATGTTGACAGAAAGCTGATAAAGCAGGAAATCAGTGTTGACAATATACTCCAGTCTATGACGGTGAAAAAAGTGTAAACTGTGTATTTATCCCATAAAGCACCGATTCGTATAAAAATTTGGATATAGGTTCTACTTACCCTCTATTCCAAAATCTACCCCGTGCCGAAGGTTGCTTTCTCCCTGGGGGTGGATGCCACCTCTTCTGGGGGGTGAAATTTTTTTTATTGGAAATAAGTGCGGAAATCAATAGATCGACTAATTCTAAGCACTTTTCGTTCAATGGAGTTTTTTCTGAAAGCACTACTTTTCGACTTATTCGCGAGTGAAATTGTCGGTTTTCAGGCAAAAAAAACACATATTCAGATCCTTTTTCGCGAAAAACTGGAAAATAATGCATCTAATCGAAAAACCTGCGGAGAGCAAAATTATAGCTTTTGAAAAAACAAAGGCGATTATTTATTTGTGATGTATGCAAACCCACTAAAAACTGAATAATTGCTTGTTGAAAGTTGATTGGTATTTTCAAACGCCAAAATGGAAAGTTTCTACGTACAATAACCAAAAACTGATGCATTTTTCGGGAAAAACTAATTGGGCCTGTTCTGAAGTCCTTCAAAAATACTTTATTTTTGTCATTTATAAAAGTCTCTAGCATCAAAACTGACTGAGGTATGAAGGAAATAATGTTGAATCCTATTTTTTCGTTGAAAAAAAAATTGTGAATAACTCATCCTCTCTTCTCCCCCCTTTGTAAAAAATCGTTGTTACTCCATAATTCACTTCATTCATGTTCTTCCAATGAGTTCTGGTTTGTTCATCAATTGAAAGTACGTAGTTTTGGAAAAAATTGAGTTAGAAGAGAAAGAATCATATACGTAATTCAGCGAAAAATCACAATT
This sequence comes from Zygogramma bicolorata, assembly GCA_032362365.1. Taxonomy (NCBI): domain Eukaryota; kingdom Metazoa; phylum Arthropoda; class Insecta; order Coleoptera; family Chrysomelidae; genus Zygogramma; species Zygogramma bicolorata. The sequence goes on along the minus strand of JAVJAQ010004531.1, from coordinate 319,505 downwards.
TCTTCGAAATAACTCGAAAAGTATTAATCACATGCAAAATTTTGTGGGGTACAAAATTGAAGGCTATTCTTCTCTGAAAGTTTCGGTCTTTCATTTTTTCTGCAGGATGAAAATAGAGTAAGATATGGCCAGTTAAATATTGTGAGGGTTCGCGCAAAGTACCTTTTTTGAGCCTTTTCAGCATGAACCTTTCCAAAAATATAATATGAAACAAAAAATAATGTAAATGAGCTTATAGCTCTTGAAAAAAGATACAAAATACTTTTTTGGTGGATTCAATTGCTTGAAGACTAAGCGAGTTATGGGGAAAAAAAACAAAAACATTTTTTGTAGAAATTAGAGTATGTACATTAGTATATTGAAGAATACACGAGAATACACATAGTAACTATATTTTAGGCCTAGTGGAACTATTTGTATATTATATATGTATATATACATAAAGTTCCACTAGGCAACGATTTTTTCCAAAGAGGGGGGAAAGCAAGGATGAGTTATTCACAATTTTTTTTCAAGGAAAAAATAGGATTGAACATTATTTCCTTCATATCTCGGTCAGTTTTGATGGTGGAAACTTTTATAAATAACAAGAATAAAAGATTTTTGAAGGACTTCGGAAAAGGCCCAATTAGTTTTTCCCGGAAAATGCATTGGTTTTTGGTTATTGTACGTAGAAACTTTCCATTTTGGCGTTTGAAAATACCAATCAACTTTCAATAGGCAATTATTCAGTGGGTTTGCATACATCACAAATAAACAATCGCCTTTGTTTTTTCAAAAAGCTATAATTTTGCTCTCCACAGGTTTTTCGATCAGATGCATTATTTTCCAGTTATTCACGAAAAAGGATCTGAAAATGTGTTTTTTTACTGAAAACCGACAATTTTCCTCGCGAATAAGTCGAAAAGTATTGCTTTTCAGAAAAAACATTATTTAACAAAAAGTGCTTAGAATTAGTCAATCTATTGATTTCCGCACTTATTTCCAATAAAAAATGTTCACCACCCAGAAGGGGTGGCATCCACCCCCAGGTAGAAAGCAACCCTCGGCACAGGGTAGATTCTGAAAAAGAGTGTATGTAGATCCTGAATACAAATTTTCATGCGAATCGGTGCTGTATGGGATAAATACACGGGAAAATGGTCATAGACTGGACTAATAGAAGTTCATACAGAAAATGAAGCCACAGAATACAGACATACAGACTTTGACGTTTATTTGACATGCAATCCAATTTTGAAATTCTGAAAACTGTGAAGCGTAAATTTCGAATTTAGCTCGACGAAATAATTCTCTTTGAGTTATCAGCTGCATATTATTCGAATAGTGGATGAGGACCTTATGTTTCCACAAATAATACGCAAATCTATTTCTTCAAGAATAAACAAACGATTTTCCATACTTTGATAAATCCCTAATCTATTTAGATTACTCTCGGAAGCAAACTTCCAATCCACATTTCGTGTGTGAACTGCATTTTATTGTAATTTATTGTGACATGTATTGAAAGACCTAGATGATATATTTTTATTCTGGTCGTTATCGGTATTACAAAGCTAATATATAGATATTGAGTAAACAATGTAGAATGTGGAATATTCTATTCATGATTTTATCTGAAAATAAATGATATAGGTACTAATGTACTACTAATGTTATCTGACAAAAAAGTAACTTAGTTTTAGAAAACAGTTCGAGTAGATAGATATAGAAATTGATATGTATATAGATATAAATATTGATGTTGAAGATCAAAGTAGAGAATGCACAGGTGGGGGTTTTTGATTCAGTCTTCCTCTAAGATATATATGTTTCAATTGATTACGGTGGTTTTTAATGAATAGTTTCATTTCTTTTTTGAGTTTTAAGTGGCTATCGATATATTTTATATGTGTAGGTAGCTGATTGAATAGTTTGTCACCAAAGTATGTGATAAATATTTGGTTGTGAGTCAATTTGCAATGTGGGATATCTATTACTTGGCTCGCCATCATTCGTGTATCGTGGGTTTACTCAATGTCTATAGTTAGCATTTCATAGGCGTATATTTCCCTTACGTTAAATAGCCCAGTTTATTCATATAAGGATTCGGTTGAATATCTTCGAGTTCTTCTAAAAATTATTTTATTTGAACTGTTCTGAATTATATAAATTATGTAAGGAAGTCTTGTATAATCCACCTCAAAACAATGATACAATAGCGTATGCTTCACTGGGCCAAGGCGTTATAAACCAGCAACAAGACGTCTCTTCTAAGAATATTTCGGAGTTGATGAAATTTATAAATGAAATTTCGAAGTAACATGATCGTCGCAGTGTAGTGATTAATCAATCATGATACCCAAGTACTTAGTTGAATCTATTTCATTTATTTCAGGACAAGAGCAACTAAGTAGAACTTTCTGAGCAAGTTGATTTGAGAACAGATTTTTTTTTCGGTGAGAAAAAAAAAGAGATGTATCACTATCAGAAATATATTTAAAAATAGTCCGACTCTGCTAGATGCAGGTGACAATGGTAAAAAACAAAATGAATTACACCATTCTACATTTTTTCCTTCAGGGATCAGTCTGAGGATCACACTCAAACTGTTAAGGAAAATAGTGATACTATCAGTTGAATCTTCGCATCTTCAAATGGAATATCAAATTTGCACAACTGAAACAATTTTCAGTTCAATTGTTGAACTAAGGTGATATCTAAAATGCATTTGCCCTATCAAAAATTCTAAAAAGTATAGCATGATCTCGTCTGGATTTGTTTTTTTCAGAATAGCATCGGTATCCTTAACGGAATACCATTCGCTCCAATCATAGAACCAGATCACGAAGACGCTTTCATATCAAAGAAAAGTCATCAACTTCTTGAGGAAGGACAATTCCTGAATGTACCACACATCATTGGATTCAACACTGAAGAAATTTCGATATTGAAACCAGGTAATAAAATTGACTTGAAGATGGGAATATCTATCTATAAATGAACTATTTCAGCTCTCAATATGGTTAATCCTCTGCTTCGAATTTATGACATCAATCCGAAGATATTGGTGCCCAGTGGCATCACCGAAGAAAATATTGAACGAGTCGGAAACGAAATAAAAGATGTGTATTTTGGAAAAGGACTATTTATTTCGGACCAATATTTAAATGTGAGTATCGAACATAATTTTATAGAAACACATGAGAAAAATTACCGTTCATAAACTATATTTTTTTAATGGAAGAAGTTCATTTTTCTCAAATTCTTATGATTTGTCTGAATGCCGCTATAATTTCATTCCATTGTTAATCACACAGACACTAATACATCTATCGTTTATATTTTTTTACTTTCATTGCTTTCTTCAGTAGACTGAGAGCGGACCGCAAAAAACTTGACTGAGCAAAAATAATGATATGTTAAGCACAGTGAAGAACGTCTTCCCGAAATGCAATGTGTGCCTGGGCTGAACTTGTCCATACGTTTTGAAGGCTTTCCATAAATAATTTTCCACTTCAAATTGTTTGAATGACGTTTATTTATAACGTGTGATATATCGTGTGAAATGTTCTACGAAGAGGAACGTTCTACTGGAATTTCAGATCATTCAAATCACCCTCATCAAAATGGTGGCGTTATGTTACTTGTGGTTTTCGATAGTTTAGTGGTCAACACGTCCGCCTGTCAAGCACAAGACTGGGGTTCGATTTCTCGACACTGAGCCACCGTGGTTGGATTCATATGTTGAGAGGGTGAGGTTTCGTTAATCCATTACTCGCACAAGTTTTGACTTCTGTGGTTTGACGTTTGAAGAGGGGCATATTTCAACGTCTCAAGAATACGGTAAGTCTACCCCTACATGCCCCAATATAAGTGGGACATTATCCTTAAATTTCGGATGATACCTCTCACCCTAATGGAAATAACGGTCTCGAATAATATCTGGTACATGCACTCGCAAAAATTTCAATTACGCAAACGAAGTCTTTTTTTATACAACTTCGCCTTAATTCTACGAAAATGTTCTTCTTGATTAGACCTTTCAAACCGAGTTAAAAATTATATATTGCACGAGGTGTATTGCTAATTGAAAAAGTTGACCGATGGGAGATCGGCGCGCTGCCCATACCAAGATCTGTATTAGAGAGAAAATGTATTCGGAACCAAGGAATGCAAACTTTTCCATGCGAGTCTCACTTTGGAAAGGACTAAAGCATAACATTAACTAAAAAGTTAGCTAGTTTCCTCAATATATAGTCGGCCACGGTTGATGCTGTGAGTTGTACTAACTTTTCAGAAACATTTCATTCTGCGACTCGATGATGCAAAATTTTTGGAGTCCGCTCTCATGTCCCGAATAGGGAAGCAGCTATCGTCTAGCAATGCATTTAAAATACACTCTGTACAATGGCTATAAGTACCATTCTATTCGGAAGCTTGGCTAGGTGGTAAAATTTCTCTTACCAAACCAACAGTTTCTCCCCAACACATAGAAAAGTAGATGGATTATTTCTCATCTACAGATGAATGTGGGTCGATGGTTTTCTCGAATACTGTCATTGGTTCTATCTTAGTAGAATTATCATTTTCGAGAACCCAGTACCGAAAATATATTCCACTGAAAAAAGACTATTATTTTCGATTTGATCTACCCAACAAATAATCGCATCATTACGGAGACTGATATTCAAGTGATTGAACCCATTTTGTTCATGAACTTCCTTTATGCTGGTAAATTTTGGCAAAACAGTCTCGATGTTTCTGGGTAGACGCCGAATCATTCATCAAAGATCACAATATATTTTTAAAAATCTAGAAGATTCTTGGCATTCCAGCACTAGCATAAAAGAGCGCGTGACGGCAACAGTCACGTCAGACAGATTTGAGACAGGGCGCAAGTTTGGACGCTATGGCGCGACGCAGCCCAGCAGGTACTTTTGTGACTACAAAAAAAAATCGAATGGCCCAGCGCAAATTGCCCAGCAACACGATGCTACGCGAGTCGCCTCTGCTCCAACAAGTGTTGGTGCTTTGGTACTGGCACAGTTTTTCGCGTCGCGCGCTCCACATTTTCATATTGTTACAATATTTCCTTGTGTTCGTTTATTGAAACTCCAAACAACCCTAAACTACTTTCATTACAACTCTTTCTCACAACACAACACAATACAATCACTTAAACTGCTCCGTTAACTAACTTTTCAACGCTCTATACTAAACACTCCGATAAACTCTCTATAATACAAACTCTCTACACTACGACTTCTCCACTTAGCAATACCAAAGCCCTCTCCACTTAGCTCTGAATGACTCTGCTGAATAACTGTCTCACTGAATAGCTAGCTCTGCTCCGCGATGAAAAGTCTCCCATATATATATATATATACCTGCGCAGGCCTATTGTGAATCTTCGAGTAAAATCTTGGATCGAATATTCCAGGCCTGATGAGAGTTCTTGGAAAACTGACGTTCGCGCTTCGACCCCTCATCTGCGCTTACGATCATCAGGACCGGCGCTAGGAGATTCGTAACAATATAAAGAAATATTAATTACGGTATATGTCATCGTAGTTAGCGGAGTCTGAGCTCGGGTTGGTATTTCTCGGGATGCTATGCGTGACATTTATGTGACAACAGTTTTTCTTCGAAAAAGTGCTTTCAATTCTTTGATTCATGCGGAATTGATCAGTGAAATCAGTATCACTCATCCCAACTGTAATGCTGAATCCAAGTGTTGACCACTGAGGGAAAATGTGTACACTGGAATTCCCGTAAACCGGAATTCCCTCGCAATTCCCCGGAATTCCTACAGAAAAATATGTCAATTTGAAGAAATATCGATAAAATTTTAAAACTGAATGACGGAAATACTGGGAATTCCGTGGGAACCCGACGAAATATGAAAGATATATTTCGGAACATATCGAAACTTGACACATTTTCATTGACGCTGGTATTTATTGTTCTGTCAGTTAGTTGATAGATATGGCAACAGTGCTCACTAGAAAAAACAGTGAGGGCTCTTGAAAAGATTGGCGACACTGATCAGGGAGTAACTAATAAAGAGACATTTGATTCTGTAGAACGAAAAGAATGTAATACTGAAGGAAAGGAATAAAATTAAAGAGTTCAAGTTATTCAGTGCGTTCGAGTTGAAGGAACCCGTGAATTATTGTACATTTATTATATCGAAAAAAAAATCATCTATATAATGCAACGTTACAATCAGAAAATGAAAGGAACGGATCGTCTGATTCCACTCAGATTTGTTTTTTTATCATTATTTTTTCTGAGAGTTTTCCTTATAGAATTAATTTCTGAATCCAATAGAATAAATAGGTATCAAAAAAATACAATTTTTAATTGAAATAAAAAAGGTATTTTCTATGAAACCCCGGTCTATTGAGTAATTTCTATTATTTATGAATCATTACAGGATACTCAATCTGTGGGTGAAATCCTTTTTATACGTTTTTGTCATCGCTTATAAAGCGAAAATGAACTGTTTCCCGAAAACGTACAAAACGTATATTCCATAACATTGAAAATTATTGATGAGCCTTCAACATCAACTACTAGGAAAAAAAAATTTTTCATCGCTGTGTTCACCCTGTAGGAACTCAAATTGGACAGTCGACTTTGAACGACAATTCATCCGATCATCTTTTTATTAAAAAACGATCAACTCTATAGAATCGTTGTTCGTCGAAAAGAGATTCACTCTAAACCAACAAATCATTGAATTCCATCACAATAATGACTTGGACATCTATCTGGTAAGTCTCTTATAATCTGTTAGTTCAGAAATGAGCATTCAGAATAATACTGGTAGTAATCCCAATTCCAGGTACAGTAAACATATTCCCAAATTTCCATTCATTTCAGGTCCACCCGATTTGAAATATAAAGAATTCTCTGCAAACATTGAAAAAAAAGAGCAGTAATGCGATGAAAGGCCTCACAAGCTCCGTACTCAACATGATAATGGTGATATTGAAGTGTCAGTGGCTCGTAAATAAAGATGTGGATTGATATTGTATTTTCATTGGTCTGCCGAATTGCTCTAGTACCAAATTTGATTGTTACATTCGATCCTAGAGCAGAATGTTTTTATACATACAAAAAAAAATAATGGAAATAACGAGAATGTATGTGCTCCCTAGACAGAAATAGGAATATTGTATCTCAGATAATATGCAATTTTGAACACAACTCACGTATTGAATACAATACATCACTTGAAAATGATTTTTTTCAGTTTATAAATGATGCTTACTTTTTTCGGCCAATAATGGAAAGTGCTCGGTTATTCAGCCGTAGGACCCCTACCTATCTATACGTTTTCACATATGAAGGCCTCAGGGGAAGGAATGCACTTGGATACAGAAGAGTCGATGATTATAAAGGTATGATTTCATTAGTTACTCATTTACTTGTGAAGCTTCCTTAATCTGAAGGGGTTATGGTACATCACAATAATAATAATGATAAAAATTGAATCACAATTAATATCAATAACAATTCAAAACAACAATAAGTAAATTATGAGATTGGAACCTTTGGTGTGAAAGTTCAATCGTTTTGTAAAGATCAATTACACAACACCAAACTGATATTATTTGCACTCGACGAGCGTTTCACCAACAAGGTAGGCATCTTGAAGAGAATAAAACTGATAATAAATCTGAAGACTCGGGTCGGTTATATCACGCAATAAGGTGGAGGAAGAACTACCCGCAAAGGTATTCTTTCTTTCTTTGTCACATTCAAACTATTTTTAGATTTTGACAATTCTAGACTCTCGAATGCATTGAGTATTCTTAATTCCTTAAGTCAGTCTCGAATTGCTTTCACTAATAATATTATCATTGCTAAAAGCATGCTGAGCAACATTGGGCGTTTCTACCATTCCGTATCTTCTCATATTGACGAAATCCACGTTCTGCTTGGCCAATATAACATAATTCATCATCAATTATTGGAATTGATGTTGGACAGACGTTAGTTTCAAGAGATACTGAGCACCAAGAGGTGTACGTGTGCATCCGGGCTACCTACCTTTCGAAAAGCAGAAACTTCGAAATCGACAAAATGATGACGAAGGCATTCATGGATACCAATTGCTCACAAATACCCAACCTTAACCTTTTTGAGGCTATTCCGAGGTCTTTGATATTTTTTCAAGGACTTGGCGACCGCTTTATTGCCGTAAGAAAATCGTATCGGCGCCTTTCACTGTACTATGTTACCCTGATGAGTTCCATAATGGTAAATGATAATAGGAAATTTGTTGAGGTCGAACAATTAACACTCAAATTGTCCAAATTGAAAATTATTATTTTTCATTTCAATTTATGGTAATCGTCTCATGTTCTTAAGTCCAAACAGGTGTTTTGCATTTTACTTCGACGGTGATGGAATTTTCTGGCTTGATGTAAGAATTCAGATTTGGAACCGTGATATACGCTCTAATCACAAATCACTTCAAGATTGATAATGTAGATTCCACATCACTCGTGCCATTGATATTCCTGTATCCTAATAATATAAAAAGAAGAAAAACTGAAATAATAAACTTTTCCTTCGAGACTTCCTCTGTGATGAATAGTCCCTAGTTAATGGGCGTATTATTATAAAAGCATCGTTAGGAAGTTTTCGTTAGGATCGCAATGATAACTTTAGCGAAAAAAACTCTTATAGCAAGATTTTTTTTCAACCAATTAATGCTGTATCCAAATCATGAACCGAATAGTGTGTGGTTCCATGAAAAATACGTTCTGTTAAGAAAGTATGCAAGTGAATTCGATTTGAATGAATCTTACTCAAATAGGTGTGTGTTTGTAGTTCACTTCACACCAGGGCCTGGTCGCTCTTTCAATAAATCAGATAACATGACAAGGTTTTCATAGCTGGAAGAACGATTCCAATATCATTTTCTGAAGAATCTGAACGCAATTATTTTTTATTGACAGTTCAATCCAGTGTACCTATGTATACCTGGTTTCAAACAATAAGGAAATACTGTAATTTTTGTGAGGAAATGGTGAGAAAAGGAAAGAGTGGATTGGAATTAATACTGGTTTTTAGAGTTTCCGACCTCAGGGAATAATTTTCTCGGTTCAAGTTTTTTTGTGTTCCAGAGGGAAAGATAGAATGACAAGATCTCTATTATTAGGCCCAAATGGTGTATAATTTTTCATCATTAACTTTTTTTAAGAATGCCGATGAACGGTATCAAACCTTGATTCAAAATTCAAATCATAAAATTCTAATACTAAATGACCACAGAAATGAGCAATTGAACTATTTTTCATACGATCATATTTCCACAAGGAACTCTGCACACAGAAGAAATGTCCTATATTTGGACAAGGAATGATTTACCAGAACCAAGAGACAGGGATAAAATGATATCCGCACGCATGGTCAAGTTATGGACGAACTTCGCCAAAACTGGGTGAGTATTCATTTCGAGAGAGAAACACATAGGAGAATCATACGGAACTGAAGAAACTCAAACATGAATTGAAGTGAAGAATTCAAGGTTCAATCCATAGACTCCATTACTGAAATACTGAACTGAGCGCTCTTATCATCACTAGGATGAAAATTCAGGAAATGAACTCAAATTACCCAATATCTTACGTTTTATGAGACTTGAAGTATGTGTTTTCCTCCCGATTCGAAGACGATGTTGTCGAGATTATGATAATTAGAGATTTATTACCTACAGTTTGTGGAATTCATTTTATTTTCATCCGTGAATATAAAATATGAAGCGGGTCATGAGCTGGCTAAAATACAAACCAATCAATGCTTATACTTTCTTCATCAAACATTGTCCACAATTATCTTGTTATTTGCCGTGGCAGTCCAAGACGACTGATTTTTTAAGGTATATTTGCTATTTTATATGTCAGTAAGTGACGAATTTTCTCCTGTATCTCAAATTACACTCTTGCAAAAAATATGGCAAACCAATCACTTCACCCGATGAATGGGCCCATATTAAGAAGGCCTACTGCAGCCCTAGAAGTGATGCCAAATGATTTGCCTACAGGATTCTTCAGAGAGCCAAGATCGTAAACACGTTATTCGATTCTGGGTTGTTTTTCTCTAGAATCAATGCCCTAGCCTAAAAAAGGTAGAGGAGTTGAAATGGATGTTATTGCTGAAAATATGCTAGATTCAAACTATAATGGCCTAAGAAAATACACGATTTAAAAACGAACCCCACAATGTGAAAATTATTCACTTATAATAATTATTATGATAGGATATTTTTTCCGAGATTTTTTCCATGTAGGAGAAATAATGAACGTGTAATGATTATATCAAACAAAACAAGCTAGTCAGTCAATAATTTCTGGCGTAGAATATCTATACTGATTCTGAAACAAACTTATGTTTCCGTTCAATTTCAGAAATCCCACCCCAATGCAAGACAGTCTCATCGAAAATTTGAATTGGCCGACAGTTTCGAACGATTTGATATACCTGGACATTGGTCGAACACTACGTATAAAGGAAGGTTTGAAGAATTCTTCTTTAGCTTTTTGGAACAGAATCTTCCACAACTATGGAACACCACCGTATGATACATACTGAGACAGCAATGGAAATTGTGTAAAAATAAAGTAATTGCAAATTTATTAAAGGTTATTCAAAAGAAAAGGTATTGATAGCTTACAACATTCCTTTACATGACAAATATTCACACATATTTATCAAAAATATTGTTACAATTTATCCCTTGGAAAATCTCAATTCTGACACCACTGTTACGATATATCCTTGGGTTCGTCGATTAAAACACCAAACAACACTAAACTTCCTTTATTATAACTCTCTAGCACAATACAATACAACACAATCACTCAAATCGCTCTGATAACTTTCCAATGCTCGGCACTAAACTCTCTGTACTAAAAATTCTACACCTTCGCACTCAGCAATAACAAAACTCTTTCCACTTAGCTCTACTAAAGTCTCGTCACTTAGCTCTGAATAAAACTGCCGAATCACTAACTCCCTGTAATACAAATTATCTCCCTGCGGCGAAGCCTGTCCCGTATTTATATCTGCGTATCTATCGAAAATCCTCTAGAGAAGCCCCGATGACGTGTCTCGAATTCTCCAGGCGGCATTTACGGTTCTGGGAAAATGACGTTCGCTACGACGCGATCCCTCGCCTTGCGTTTACGATCACGGTTTTTCTGGTTCTAATTGAAGCCTAGCTAACGACAGAAGGTCGAACTAGCGAGAACCCAACAAATTTAAAAATTGATCTTGGGTCTAACTGGAGACTAGATAATGACTGAAGGTCGAACTAGCGAGAATCCAACAAGTTAAGAAATTAATCTTGGTTCTACCTGAAACCTAGATAACGGCTGATGGCCGAACAAGCAAGAACCCAAAATTGAAAATAAAATAAATTCGCTGAATGAAACAAAAAGATTGGTTCTAAATGGAGCCTAGATAACGGCAAAAGGCCGAACTAGCGATAACACAATCAGAACTAAATATTTAAAACATAAAATAACGGATTGTCAGATCTAACATCAACATGATATTCCTTTTCGGTGAATGAAAACAACGGTGATGAAAACTAATTTCGGAGCAAACACTGAAGCGGAATCGAACTGTATTGAAGACTGAATTCTGAATGATAAATCGGAGACTGGATGTGAACTGAATCGGAGATTTAAACTGACTGAATCATCAGAATCATATTCCTCGGAGCCGTGTATTTATAGTCGCAGAAAATCAGAAAAATAGTTGAACTCAAATGACAAGAAGCACTGAGGAATTTCGCAAAAAACTACAGTCGGTTTGGCCAGTTTCAAATGTTTTTCAACATAATATTCAAAAAATGAACAATTTGTTCAGGCCAGCCTCAACTCACCTACACTGTAGGTTGACGGACTAACACCTATTAGAAAACAACTACTCCCCTGGCTAATACCACGAAGGGCATTGGATTACATCCAACAGGTGTTAGTGTGGGATTCTTCACAGAAGAAATTCCACATATGCTCTTGGCGATACACCACCAGAATTGATTTTCAATTATTGGGACGGGACACACTTGCAGACCGGTTTCGGGCTATTTGGCCTGTTGGACCACCTGTTGGATGTAATCCAATGCCCTTCGTGGTATTAGCCAGTCTTCAAGCATTCCCATGAATATTTATTTTATTCGGATTTTCCTTGTACAAGGAATTGGGACCATGCGGATATGCTCTTGGTTAGTACCTAGTCTACGGGCAGATGGCGCAGCAATGGCTATTTAGCTTGTTGTTTGTATCAGCCTAGGTCTAGGGAAGATACTCTACTCGAGTATGATTTTTAATGATGGGAAGTCATCGACTTATGTTGATGATGGCACTGCCTTGCACTGACGAGAGGCCAAATAGCCCGAAACCGGTCTGCAAGTGTGTCCCGTCCCAATAATTGAAAATCAATTCTGGTGGTGTACCGCCAAGAGCATATGTGGAATTTCTTCTGTGAAGAATCCCACACCAACACCTGTTGGATGTAATCCAATGCCCTTCGTGGTATTAGCCAGGGGGGTAGTTGTTTTCTAATAGGTGTTAGTCCGTCAACCTACAGTGTAGGTGAGTTGAGGCTGCCCTGAACAAATTGTTCATTTTTTGAATATTTGATTTGGAGCCAGTCTTCAAGCATTCCCATGAATATTTATTTTATTTTTTTTTTCAACATAAGGTGAATCGAGAAACTCTGTGGAGGATGTGTTTTCATAATAACGGTAGGAAGCCAGAAAGATCAGATACCCGAAATAAGTGAAATATTCATGAGGAAACAATATTTTGGAATTAATCGAAACATTTCATTTCCCAACAATTACTATCAAAATACTACACAAGTAAATTTCTTTGTCGAGGGCTGTGATCACACTAAGAATTCTACAGGTTACGGTTACCAATTTCATTAGATTTTCCTAGAAAATGCAATACAAAATTATGGAAACACAATTCTAAAACTCATCTATATGTATTCCTCAATGGTATGCTACTTTCAGATCAATACATTTAATCACGACCATAACAGGAAATTAGCAATAATGAACTCATTATAACATATAAATAAAAATGAATGAACAATATCGGTATGAATCAAACACCAAGACATATTATATCAAAGAAAAATATCAATGAAACCCTGCTGAAAGAATAAAATAAAATTAGCGTGTAATACAGTCTAGGAAGGTCAGTAGACTTCATTTACAAAAATAAATCCGCAACACAAATACTTTATTACATTGTATTGTAGCATTTATTGTAGTATCGAAAATAAAAGGCGAAGTTCAGTTCTTTCAAAGATGAATCTCTGATTGACCTGTTCTTAACCTTGAATCGTCCTCATAAGTTTCAAGAACGTTACAAACTCATATTCGACAATCTGAGCTTAAATCAATAATTATTGAAAATAAAAGATATATTATAATATATATATATATATATATATATGATGGGGTATGTTGTTATAGATTTCGTTATCTGTTAACTGAATGACCGCCTGAATTTTTTAGTTCTGAATAGGGGCAAGGTTACGGTTTCTTTGAATCTTATGTTCAAGTTGTGGATATCCATATGATATTTCACATTTTGGAGGAGATAGAGGGGGTACATTATTTTTGAAGATTTTGTGATATAGGCATGCACTATGAAGAAGTCTTCGGTCTTCCATATTCAACAACTGGACATCACCTAAATTATGCGATATAGTTTGCCTCTTTCTCAAATATGATCCGAAGACATGAATTTAGCACTTTTCGAATTTTCACTATATGAGTGTTTGTCAGACTAGGATGATTATGAGGTGTCTGCATAGTTGAATAAGGACAGAACCAAAGCCTCACACAGAGATATTTTTATTGGTTGTGAGAGCACATCTACTTCCATATATGACCCTCAGCGAAGATTTCGCTCGTTGTATCATCTTATTGACTTGCTTCTCAAACCTCAATTTGGAATTCATAAGTATACCTAGGTTTTTTGCCACTTCTACTACAGCAAGTATTTCATTATTGACTGTAATGGTCATATTATCAGTAATTCTATTGTCATTTCTTGTTGTGAAAACAATAACATTTGTTTTACTCGGTTTGATGTTGAGACAATGATCGGTTTGAAGAAATGTTCCCGAGTCACTATTGATGCTTGAGCAAGCATCGCCCACTGCAGTTGGTGGGAAACTAAAATATACATAATAGAGTATCATCTGCGTTCAGATGAATATAACAATTTTTGAGACAATTCCATTCATGGAAGGAACAGAAATACAAGTGGATAAAAATACCGGATAAATTACGTTACCGTAACAACGCTAGTATTTACTGTTTGTTTATCAAGAGTTGGGCGTCAGTTTGACAATTGTAAATGTCAAAAACAGAAAGAATTGAACAGTATAAAATATTCCAATAAGTATGTCAAGATTTGGAAATATTTGCGAGGCAGAAATAGTAATAGAGCGGGCGCTGCGAAACATTCCGTTTGAAAAAACCGATGACCTCATTCTGATTGATGATTTGAGTTGAGGAAGACTTGATGATTAATATTTTTAAGGTTGCCGGACGGAATTGTGGTCCAGTTTTTTTTTTCGGCCCTTTAATAGGAGTTTTTGATCCATCGATGTAGTTGTGAAAAAAAATGTTGTATAGAATGCAAAAACCATTGACCGCTATTTCTCGACTGGAATGTTTTTGCAAGATCCTTCCAAACCTGGAACTGAAAGTTGCCAGAATAGCCCGTTGTCAGTTTTATTATAAATCTCCTTCCCAGCGTCACATACCTTCTCTCGAGTTTTGGAGCGGGCCGCGCTTTTCTCAACAGTTTTTGTGACTTCAGTTATAGCTGAACTTCATCCATTATTATAACAGATACATTTTCCATAATTATGAAATAGCAATGCTTCGAATTTTGTAATAACTTTTTTTGAAGTGAATAAATATCGCTACAATTATTGAATTAAAAAAAGGCGAACGAAAAATTATGGTGAACTGGTGAATGAACCAAAAGAAACTATTCAAGTGCAGCAAGTCGACGCAAAGAAGAAATCTCAGACAAATTTGAGAAGTTGTTTGATCCGAATGCTGATGAAGAACATTTCTCTTGGTATAAAAGTTGCATGGCCAGCTATATCAGCGAAGAAGAGATTCGTCGTCGTCTCTGCATAGAGCGCTGGAAGAAAAAGCTTCATCATCAACACAGGGCGTAGCTGCCCATCAACTGACCCGCAAATCAAAAAGAAGCAACAGCGATTCGTCGAGTGACTTATGCTGTTCCATTTGTGGTAATACGACGAAAAATCAAAATAAAAAAATGTCATCTTTTAACTGAAATTTCAGCAGCTAAGTATGCTGTTTTTCAATACTTCGCATCGAAAATACTATGAAATTTTCACAAAAACTTGTTATACGAAACACCGGGAGATTTGTTTGCAGAAACTTCCATTATCATACGTGTTACAGAAATTACGTTTCATTACCAAAATCTTCTAGTAACGAAAGAGGCCGACCAACAACAAACATCTTAAAAACAGTTACTGGCTGTTTTTGACAAATTAATGGCGGATATAAAAGACGGTGTTTCGACGACCGTTTTTGAATTGACATACTTGGCTCAACGCATGACTGTACTCGCTGAAATAGAGGATGTAGTTCTAATCGTGATCTCAAAAGATGCTGATCAATAAATTTGGTGAGAAGGTTTTATTCTTCTCACTGAGAGGAAGCAATCTTATTTGGTTTTCATGGCAGGAAGTTCATTAAGGAAATGGCTGAACGTGTACGTCGGCTAGACTGTAGCAGAATCGTCATGTGTGCTAAAGAATTATGGAAGGAACTATCCACTACTGAACTCATACCAAAGGACAAGTTGTGTGATGAAATTCTTATAGAAGATGCCGCGAAGAAATGTACATTCACGCCGAAATCAAAGACTTTCATACAAGCCTAATTTAGCAGTCAAAATCTAAAACTGTTAGGCAATACACTTCATGAACCATTAGCGGTGTTTAGTGATATTTATATCAGTGTAACGAACAGAAAGACACCGCAATATACAGCTCTAGCCGAATTCTTTCACCACCTACCTAACTAAATTGAAACATATTCTACACTGAGACATCAAGTGGCGAAGATTCAATGTAATTTACAATCATTATAGTTAATCAACAAAAGAATGATAAAAAGAATACCTCACGGGCATGGCCTAGCTCTTCAGGTTGACTAGTCATTCAATATCTGAAGCTGAGCAGATGGAAAAGACCGCGTCGAAAGCTCATAAAACTACAGCAAAGTATTATATCATACCTCGCAGGAGCTATGACGTAAAGCCGGCGGTCCTGAGTCCATAGTTGTTGAACTCGTAAAGGATCCCTACCTCTGATTGGGATACTAGAGTGTTCGGCAAAATTTTTGGTTGGAGGAAATGTGGTCACCGGCGTCGATGATTGGCCTTGGTAGGGAAAACAGGCCGACGTTGAATAAATCATTTAAAAAAAGAACACCTCACACACTGCTAAACCGAAACTAACTGAAACGGACTACAAATATTTATATCAAGTCGTTCAACCAAAATCCCACCTGGCTGCAAATTTTTTTTTTCTTGTTTGAAAAATAAACTGCAGCTCGTTCGATTCCTCTGCAAGTATTCTCCAACTTTTCAAAAATCAAAGCTGAAATAGAAGTTTTCATTACCGGTGGATATGAAGACTCCAAAAAATCTTCAAGATCCAAGGTAATAGGTCTTCTGAATTGCTAGACTTGAAGTCCAATCACCTAGAAACAGATTGAAGGATTTTCAGCCATATTTTCGTTGCTGTTTGTGGAGGAATTGAACAAGTTTTTATAAATTGTGCAGATTCCGATGTTTTCGTACTCAACATCCACTTTTGGCATAAGCTATCGAATAGTAGTTGTTGAGGGATTTGGTTTAAAGGATCGGACAAAAAACTCTTTTAAGTTGGGATTCAATTCAAATGTATCTGAAATTATTAAAACTTTTGATGTTTTGTATTAACATTGCCTAAGGGCTGCAATACATGGGCCTCCAATTCGGTTATGAAAGACGAGAAGGAAAGTTGTACCCGGTGCAGATGGCAAGGCCACCTATGCCAAATTCTTCGATCAGGCTTTGCAAATATAATGCTGAATGACTGACAGTGTTTTGCACTTGTAGAAAAAGCAATATCAGTTGTATTTCCCTCTGCAAATGCATCGGCAATAATTGTCAAAACTTACCTGAATGAATTTCTCACTACATATTAATAGGTAAACCACTTTTTTTATTAAATTTGTATTGAATCAGATCATGCCGTTTGTTTCCATACCTTACCTAAACCAGGTGTTAATAGTCAATAACAATTTTTTTTAGCAGCTACAGCGATGGAATCGGAAACTATTATAGGACCGAAAAAAAAAACTGGACCACAATTCCGTCCGGCAACCTCCAAAATATTATTCATCAAGTCTTCCTCAACTCAAATCATCAATCAGAATGAGGTCATCGGTTATTGCATACGGAATGTTTCGTAGCGCTTGCACTATAAGGGAGATTGACAAATCAACTCCAGAAAATACTAAAAAAAAAAAAGTCATTCCTCAATTTGGTGTCAAATTAGTGAATTTTGTAAACAACGAAACTTCAATTTGGAAACCGAACAGTCAGTGGAAAATTTGGCAGGAATATTGAAGGACTGGGGCTTTGATATGAAGAAACAGAATGAGGAAGATTATAAAGAATACGTGTTGAAAACAATGTGGAACACAACAGCGAAAATGTTGCAAAGCATGTATTTCGAAAGTAGTAGTAATTCTAAGCGAAAGAACTTACGAAATAATTTAGAAAAAAGTAAAAATAGTTCAACAGCATTGACTAAAAGTGAAATTGTTAAAATGGCATTTATATGGGATGAAAATAGTCCCATAGGTCTTTTAGAAAGATTTTTTCATATCGCTGCATATGAATCAGCTTGGCGAGGAGGTGAAGCTGCAAATTTTAAAGTGCACTATTTTAATATTGAATGTAATACAGTATTTTCCAAAACATGTCAGGGTGGCTTAAACAAGTGCTGCAATAGTTAATGGCTAATAAAAAACATAGAAAACCCTAGCATATGCCCAGTGAGATTGTTTTATAAAATATTATTACATAGACCGAACCATATTACAATTGATAGATTATTTATAACTCCCAATCCGTTTTGGAAAAATATTTCATCAAAAGGTTGGTACAAAAATGTTCCTATAGGAATCAATGAAATTCTCAAGTGGACGAAAATTTCAGCTGGAAAAATTGAACTGGATACGAAGAATAAAAAAATTTCTAATCATTCTCATCACTCAAGCGTACAGTCAACTTCAGCTAAAGCAGGTATCAATGAACAATAATTAATTAAAATAACTGAACATTCCTCTTCCAAGTCTTATTTACAACTGGATAATGAGCATCATTCGCATCTTGTGACAAATCTGTGAGATAAATCTTTGAATAATGAATTAGCCACAGTGTCAACAACGTCAATGTCAACAACAAAATCTACATCAGTAAAAAAGCAAAAGTCTACTGGACCAATTGTATATAATAATTGTATTTTTAACAATTGTTCTTTCTAAATATTATGTTTCTACTCATTGTTCTTCTAGTTTCTTAAATAAAGTTGAATTGAGTTTTCTATTCATGGAATTGTCTTACCAAATACCACGCTAGCTCAGATCTAGCAGGATATTTTTTTCCGGTGGTTTTCTCATACTTACTTTCATATAGGTAATTTATCTCGATCTGTTCTGACAAAATCTGTCAGAACAGCTCTCGTTAAATTGCCAATGAAAGTAACTATTCGAAAACAACAACAAAAAATATCCGGCTAAATCTGAGCTCTAGTGATATTACACCAGACAATTCAATAAATTCGCAGTCCAAAGCAAGGTATTGTGAGTGATTATCACCAATTCGGACTTTCTGTTGCCTTCCACAGAGATATGATCACATGAGTGTGTGTATCGGCTAAAATCGAGCAACACACAAGAGGTAAGATAATGATTCTGACTGAGTTCTTACCAGAACTCTAATCAATGATGGAAACATATTCTTCTCTTTCTCATCCCCAACAAGGAAGTTGTTATTTTCAGTGGGAAAATTAAGTCTTGAAGCACCCCTTTAATGTTTTCCTACCTAAAAGACCAATAAGAAGTACATTAAAATCACAAACTATACTAAATACTTCTGCTTGGTTGTAAAGACAATTATTAGCGGTAACGTAAAAACCTGTTAGATTAAGAGATATATGCATGAAATATTAAGTATAAGGTTCATAGAAGATTCATACCGAGAAAGCCAGAATTCAACATTCTGCCAAGGATGCATAAAAACCCTAGTGCGGTAACTGATATGCTTTTGTTTGGTCAAATCTTCTGGATCTCAGAAATCGAAGTAGGGCCTTATTCCAACAGTAGGTGGTGATATACATGCAATTTAAATAAGGCAGCGGCAGCTCACGGTTGAATTTCGACATCTACGGTCTAATTGGCTAAACTCTAATGGGATCTTCATTACCCAGTGTAATCATTGGAACACAAAATTTGTGTAGACAATAGAAATTCTAGCCCCTTAAGGACAAGTTGACAGTTTGATGTATTCGAAATTTTAATGCGTTTGGAAGTTCCGATGAACTCATTAAATATTCTGAAAATTATATTCAGTAGGTATTGTCCTTTTTTTTGTTAATTGTTTTCGTTCCTTCCTATTATTGTTACCGTTGGTTGAATTTTTTACCTCTCGTTACTTTTATGAAGAATTTTTGCATTATTTTTGTTGTTCATAGTACAGAATCTAGTATCCATCTCCATAATATACATGGGTCAACATTCAAAACGAAACAGACGAAATATCTGATTCCATGTTTATTGAAAAAAGGTCAGCCCTACACGTAATTACATTGGTTGGGGGGGAAATTTTCTTGATACGATTTTCAACACTGCAACTCTAACCCTCTAGAACCAAATCTCCTATTTCAAATGGAACAAGGGGTCAAGTGATACCTTTTCTCATCTCATAGCTAATAAAAAACTCTATTTTTGACCATAAGTATAAGAATCGTGGAACATCTCGAAAATTGGGAAAGAAAAGTTCCATATTAGAACTTCGACCACTTGAAAATCTGAAAAGAAAATGATGGGAATCGACTGATGAATTAAAATTTTATAGCTCATGCAGATGAGCTTGTCATTTTGGCAAGAACCACGTCTGGAACAGTAGAATCTAAAATCCTAAAAAGAACATTGAACGATCTCCACAGTTGGTGACAGAGGGAGCAGATGACTGTAAACCCCAGCAAAACGTTACTAGTTCCC
This sequence comes from Zygogramma bicolorata, assembly GCA_032362365.1. NCBI lineage: Eukaryota > Metazoa > Arthropoda > Insecta > Coleoptera > Chrysomelidae > Zygogramma > Zygogramma bicolorata. The sequence continues at coordinate 299,146 of JAVJAQ010004531.1, read as the reverse complement.
TTCACCAGAAGCAGGAATTCGGGTGCCTTGACTCCACTTCCCTTCAATGGTGAGCTAATTCCATTTGTAGCTGAAGTGAAATATCCAGGTTCGATTCTAGATGAGAAACTCACTTAAAACGCTTGGAAAAAATTTCCACAGAGCCAAACTGTCCCAATGCTCATGTTGCAGGATGTGGGAAATCTTGGGGTCTAAGGCCCAAACAAATCTACTGGGTATATGTGATGATTGTGTGACCTATGATCACATATTCTGGAGATTTCTGGTATCCTCAAGAACACACCGTCAGCGGCCGTGGAAATCATTCTTGACCTACCTGCTCTCCACATCATTTTGGAGAGAGAGGCCGAATGAACAAGATAAAGAATCGTGCACATTGCCAATGCACAATACAGGTCCATGTGGAGCGAGCAGGCTGCTGGTGAACACTGAAAGTCACAACAATTTGGGAATGACCTCTGAGCTTATGTATTCGGGTCGCAGGACAGAAAGCAACCTGCCTAGGGGGTCACGCAACCGTATTCCAAGCGCAGATTCACGTCATTGATTAATGTGATCAGAGATTGGCGGAATTTGACTTCAGGCATAAAACAATAAACATTTTATCTGATGGCAAAATTTACCAGGATTGGCCCACTCCAAGTCATTTATGAGTCCTTCGATGTATGGCACCAAACATGAGTTAGAGTACAGCAGGGATGATCTTAAATGTCTAACAGGCTGTCTCACAGGCCACTGTCGTCTGAATCATCAAATAAAGTGAAGCTTGATTTATTTGGTGAGGTATGAAACTAGTGTGAACTACAATTAACTCTATTGGGTTGTAGTGGAGTCGTGTAGACTTCCTCCGTCGCATTCAACCTAACCGTCCAGCGGCATCGCTCTCATGTGTATTTCACGAATAATTATCAAGCTAACTGTCATGGAAAATTTCCCGGAATTGTTCTCATTCGTACAACCCGGTAATTACTAGGCGAAATATATTATACCGAAATGAAACGCAACGTGTCGAAAATGTCGTTGACACAACCGGATAATTTGATTGTCAGTTCCCCAATGCTCTAGTGTATACTGATTACAAGTTTCGGTTTCAGTCCGGAGTGAAATTATGCATTAAGAGATAGTTTTGGGAGTCTAAAATAACCAAACATATTTCCTTCCATTAGAAACTACTTAATAAAAATAGATTTTATATTTCAGTCAGCGTTATCACCTAAATACAGTGAAATCGAAAAAAACCTTTTTTTATAATATTAATGGAGATTTTCAATTTTTGGGATTATTTTCAAGTTCCGCATAAAAAACATGGTTCGATACAGAATGTGCTACTGAAAAAATTAATGCGCACATAGATTTTCAAATAATACCAGTTCTTTTAATAATCTTTCTAAAATGGCCTTTTATCGAGATCTATGCCTTCGAAATAACGAACTGATGATTTTTTGAAGTGTTGTTTTTGGTTGCGTTCTGAACCCAACTAGGCTGTCAAAATGTCGTTATCGAATGATTGTTCTCATGTATAGCATCATCAGTAAGGAAGGATAACGTCACCGAAGGCAGTGAATGCTTATTGAAGTTCAAAGTTATTTTTCAATTTTGTGAAAGATCCTTTTTCTGATTAAAAAGGGCTGGATTGAAGTCACAACCAGTGGAAGCGTGGGAACCTATTAAGCATTCAGCTAGTAGTGGACCAAGTTTTTTGTATATTTCAGTGACATCACTGAACCTTTCTTTTTTATTTTTTTATTTGGCGTGGTTAGCATCCAGATGTGATATATTACCAAATGCCTTGGGTACTATTTCAAAGAATCCGATTCTGATCACCTGATTTTCGATCATTACTGGTAGGTACCCTTCCATTGAAGATCACGAGAGGTGTCTTCGGCATGAAGCACCACTAACTGATTATTCGATTTCTGGGCCTGATTAAATTAGACCTAGTATTTGTTCCGTAGTTTTCTGGGTTTCTAACCTACCACAATCTGAAAAAATAGGAATTAATATTGGAATCTATACAAGTGTAGAAGGGCAGATTTTAAATCTACCCCGAAAAGTTGATGCGTTTATTGAAAAATAGTTCCTTCTGGATAGATTCCAATATTCATTCTTATGTACCCCGCACCCACTCTTGCTCTTTGAATTGTGAAGAGAGCCAGAAACGGAGCCTTGTTAAATTGCGAATGTGCCGCTGGTATTTCAGGTGAGGATGCTGCTTTCGTGAACCTGAGGACAGATAAAAGACTTTGACTTCTAAAATAATTGCTAATTCACAAGAAATGAACCACAATCTCATTTGATAGACCTAAACTTATGAATTATTATATTCATTTAAAATATCTAAAATGAACCTGTTCACAATAAAATGATGAACTACATTCCAATTGAATTGGAAGGAATCTAACATATATAATATATTATACCCTAAACTATTGAGACGAGGACGTAACGCAGATACAAGAGCACAAACCCACAACGCAATTCACATCCTCTTCGCGACACTTGCAATTGCCGACATTACCACTTCGTATCCACAACTAATCACAGACATTTTGATGGGATCTGTAGTGGTTTATATTTGCACCCAACTATCTCCCCATTCGCAGGGGACGAATCTTACGCCATGTATGATACAAGTCTTGTGGGTTGGTTCAGAGCATCCGCTGTAGGGGGCATGCACTCGTGCTCTTCTCGACAGTAGCAATCTTCGGCAATCGTTGACCGATGGGTATTTCTTCTCCCTTGAATGAATTATAAAAAACACCCTTTTTTTCAACATTCACATCCACTTTCAAGTATCATTTTAAATAACGGAGTTTATAACTTACGGGAAATAACTGCGATGACAAATTTTTCGAGTTGTAATTCTCTTGCATCATCATCGTTTCCATACTTGAGCTTGAGCAATGCTTGATATGCTTCAGGAATCAATGTTATAGTTTTCCATGCAGTTTTATTACCAACGCATCGGTGTATATTCAACACATTGACGTCTGAATGAAAGCTCAGGGACACGTTGGACATGAAGAATCACCTGGGTGCTCAATCGAACAGAACCATCGGATTCATTGTCCGAGGCTCAGTTCTTATTCTACATGCAGATATAGGTGGAATTGCCGAGCATTTGGGGAAGGGGAAGTAAATGAATATGGATTGACATAGATCACTCTTTTGCGTTTGAATGGTTCGAAGGAGACCAGCTTACTTGCTTAGTCAACGATTCAATTGAAAATCTGGAGGTGAGAATACCATAAAAGATTTTTATCAATTATATTGATCACAATTTCATTTTTATAAAATCTGTTTCGGAGGACGATGAAAACTTTTCACATGCTGGAGTCGATTCCGAAAAAGATTATTGATAGTAAAATGAATACTGAAAGTCCAACTTTTACAATATTAGCAATTGATCATTTCAAAAATTGAATTAACATCTTGGTATAAATGAATTGAAATTAATTGAAATTTCCAATTGATATATTTCCATGATACTTTCATCTTGCTATAGCCTTATAATGGACCTATTTTCCTTATCAGGCACATCTATAGTAGTGAATGTGTTCGTTTATTTGCATTATTATAATGTTTTCACAATTACTAGAGTAATCTCAATGTTATAAAGATTCTACGAATGTACAAATCAGGAGTATGCATATAATATGCAGGAACGGACTGCAGTTAAAGTTTCGCTGTCAGCCAGATATTTACAACCGGAAGAAGTGGCAGCTATTTTCAATACAAGCTAGAAATAGTATGATAACATATTGTTTCGAAATGTCCTAGCGCCGGCCCTGTGGTTCATAAACGCAGAAACGAAGGAAGATTGTGACCTGCGTGATCGCGGCTCACCGAAAAAATTCGACCACCGAGACTTGACTGGAAGATTCTCCGTAGGCGTACACAGGTATATGAGGAGACACTTCATCTCGGAGGAGACAGTTATTCAGAGAGAGAGTTCTATTCTCAGAGAGAATCGAGCGGAGTTATTCAGAGCTAAGTGGGGCGAGTTAAGCAGATTGTAAATCAGAGTTGTATCTTAGTGGAGCTTAGTATAGAGAGCTTCGATATTACTAAGTGCAGAAATCGAAGTGAATAATTTCGATTACAGAGAGTTTTAGAACCGAGCGTTGGAAAGGGGTGCAATTTGAG